>VXBO01008325.1:149964-218942 GCA_013400135.1 Rhinoptilus africanus
CAGGGGGGTTGGATTATATGATCTACTAAGGTCCCTTCCAACCCTAGGATTCTATGATTCTATGATTCTATGATTCTAATATCATTAAAAAAACAGGTTTTGAAAAAAGGCAATTGGATTTATAAAGCATAACACTTCTGAAATTCAGTCTAATTATTTTTGTCTATTATTTATTCACTACTTTTATTTATTACATAACACTACAATTTAATAAAGATCTTAGTTATATTAATTTTAAACCTCTTCTTACAGTTTTCTCCACTCCAGCAGTTGCTTCTTTGGCTATATCTTAATTATTGCCACCAATAAAGACATTGTATTGCTACAGATCTATCTCTCTACTCCACAACGGCTACTATTCAGTATTGGCATGATAGAAGCATAGAATTGCCTGGGTTGGAAGGGACCTTTCAGATCATCTAGTCCAACCATCAACCTAACACTGACAAAAAAAATCACTAAACCACATCTCTAAGCACTAAGTCTACCTATCTTCTAAATACCTAATACCAGGGATGACTTCTCTGGGCAGCCTGTTCCAATGCTTTCGCTTTTCAGGGAATAAATTTTTCCTTATATCCAATCTAAACCTCCCCTGACGCAACTTAAGGTCATTTCCTCTTGTTCTGTCGCCTGTTACTTGGGAGAAGAGACCGACCCCCACCTCTCTACAGCCTCCTTTCAGGTAGTTATAGAGAGCGACAAGGTCTCCCCTCAGTCTCCTCTTCTCCAGGCTGAACAACCCCAGCTCCCTCAGCCACTCCTCTTAAGACTTTTTCTCCAAGTTACGGGTACATGCATGTTACTTCTTTTATAGCTAATTATGTGAAGTGACAGTTGGTATGGGCAAGTTCAAGAGCTCATACTGTCATCCTCATCCATTTTCCCACAGATTCCCTACTTCACTAGAAACTCAGAGCCTCAGGATATGCAGCTGACAAGTGCGCACTCATTGCCAGAGAGACTAGCTGAAGTGGAACTAGAGAGTCTGCAACCCAAATTCCAAGGACTAATGAGGTACCATCTGTCAGACACATTTCTGAAAGGGCAGAGAATGTCCAACCTTCATCTGACACTGAATTGCCTCCACATGTTTCATGAAGAAAGCGGTAAAATTATTTCTTTCCCTTGCACATTAGTCAGCTAAAATGCATGCTTTGAATGTTCAATTGCTCTAGATTTATAATACAGGTATACGAGCACCAATAAAAGTATGATATTTAGAAATATTTTCCTGTTAGCATGAGTAATGAGTTAGCATGGTAGCCAGCTACGAAATTTGTAGAAATACCCAGCACTGTCAAAGATGAAGTGCACGTTCTAGCATGTTTTCTAATAAAATACATCTATGCCATAAGCTACTGACTACACTTCTCCCCACAAAATATCTAAAAGCTTAGTAGTGGAATGGGAACTTGTTTGGCTTTTTTTCCTAAACTTACTCGTACTTAGTTTTGCAATACAAAAGTGTGCAGCAACAACATTGTAATCCTTGTTTAAATGCCCTATAAAGTTTATCAAGATATTATATAGACTGGGTTCTTTACAAGGTATTTCAAAATGCCACCCAAGAAATAGAAATTTCTGAATTGTTTATATTCAGGAATTATTTTTGTAGAACTTCATAGGACTACTCATCATTTCCTACTTCAATCCATCTCTAGAACACCCTAACCATAAACAGTACTTAACAGAGTCAACAGAAATTTGTCTTGACTAGACAAAAAAAGCACATTTTTGTAACAAACACATTCTACAGCCCCAACACGACCCCAAACACTATGCTTATACAATGTTCTGAATTTATGTTAAAGTACTGCCCTGTCTGACCACATCTCACTGGAGAACAGTTTTTCAAAAAGACAAACACTCTGAATGACAGCAAACTGTAGTATTTTGTGAAATAATTGGGATTTGCAAAAATGGTAGCGTATTTTATCCGGGAGGACCGGGTGTCTGCTCCAAGCAGAGAAGATGGTAGCAGAGTTAACATAAAGCTGAAAGTATCAGGACACAAAAGCATTATTTGGGAAAGAAGTGACAGAAGTCTAGGAGAGGAAATACAAAAGAAAACAGCGATAGGAAAGTGGTGAGATAGAGCTATCCATGTATCAGGAATAGAAGGACAAGACATTTGAAGATGAAGAGCTGGGGGAGAAAGCAAGAGAGACAGTGTTACAGAGACCATGCTGTTAAAGGGCAAAATATCAAAGACGTACGTTTTTATTAGCACTATTTTAAAACAGTGTTTATGGAAAGAGACAGGGTGATGAAGCTAGGAAGAAGACAGAGAGGTAAAGATTAGGAATGAAGCTGAAAAAGGACGCAGTTCAATTCAAACTGATTCTTCTAGACATATCCATTCTTCACCTCAATTTATTTATTTAAAGTTCATGTCATAAAAAACGGGCAGAGAATTTTACATTATTTCAGCTTTTAAATTGTGTTCAAAATTTGTGTTCTTTGGTTTGTTGTCCTGAAGTACATTTTTTTAGCTTTTATGTGAAAATAATAATTTTCTAATCCAAATATGCTTATAGGTGAGAAAGAAATACATGTGGTCAATGGGAGTGCCAAAAGAAAAAACTAAAAAACCTTTACTCTGTAAAATGTTTCTTGCCTCTTGAGTGACATAATCAAACAAGCACCTTTGAACTTTTCCCTCTCACACAGTACCTCATGCTTAGGGAAATCTCTCCAGAAATGACAGAAAAATATTACTCTCTTCTTGAGCATGGTTTAATGTCTATACGCTCTGACTGCTACTTCCTTTTATGTTAAGCAATGTGATTGCATTAGATTCTCGAGCCCCCTTCTCAACCTGTCAGCTTATTGCCTCTGTCTATAAACCAAATACATTTCTGTGGTCTGTGTGCCACCTATCGTAATAGGGTCTTTGTTCAAACAATAAGAACAAATTAAGCTTCAGAAACATGAGTTTTAAAGCACGGGAAATCATAGAATCATAGAATCTTCATGGTTGGAAAAGACCTTTGAGATCATCGAGTCCAACCATACACTCACAAAAAAACCAACCCTACAATCTCTATGAACACAAAGTATGGAAGCGTAATGTGTTCTTACCTATGCAGCTGTAAATACTCTCGGGGCCTGTTTAAAAGGTGAAGGAATCTGTCAACAATCTTGTTTTTCCCAACACCCTGCAATAAATAAAAATAATATTAAGACATAATACAGATGTACACATTTCAAAGTTATAAACCAAGAATAGACAGCTTTCCTAAACTGTTAAAATGCTCCCCCTATTCCTTTATAGGCAAATACAATTTCAATCCACATCAAAGAATTCTGAACACAATTTAATGATATATATTTTATTTTAAATACTTACCTGTCTTACTAGGAATAACCAGAAATAGGGTTGAGTCTCTAGAGTTATGTCATGCACGCCTATGCGTTCCTTTAAAAAAACCCTGTTTTTTGTAGCCCTTTTATTTCACAAAGGTATTGCAAGGCTGTGAATGCTAGGAAGTTGGCTTGCACTAAATATGAAAAGATAATTCTCGGTGGTCCTAGGAAACATCCTGTAACTGTCACCTGGAATTAGTGCATTGCCTTGGTAATATTTGCTAATCCCATTTCCACAGGAATTAGCAAAGGAGGCACAGATGGAATCAGAATTGGGTTGGAGATCAAACTAATCTATAACTCTCTATAGTAGGATGTCTGCATTAGCAAGCTGTGCAGAACGATGACAGTGGACTGATGGAGGGAATCGGGTGTCGCTAATACCCTGGTGTGTCCTGTGCAAATGGTTCAGGAGCTGGCACTTCAGCCCAGGCCATTCTTTCCTATGGAAGGAGTCAGCAGAGGAATGAATTAGGTGTGCTGCTGGAGAACATCCTCCAGTTCAGCCTCATCCTAAGACAATCCAGTTCATACATCCCTTGACACGTATCAAACTGCAGTAAGGAGATTCCCTTCAAAAGTACACTCCTGACCAGGTCTAAAATGCTAATGTAGATGCAGACCAAGATGACAGTTCAGATGCTTATCCCTCCTGCAAGGACACAGCTTCAGACCTGGGAGCTCAGAATGACAGTGAGATCGCCAAGGGTTGCGAAGAAAAAAGAATTAGTAGAAGGAAAAGTTCAGTTGTTACCCAGCCAAAAGCTGTTTGACAAAACACTGCTGAGATTCTCACTCTGACTGCAAGAATGCATCTAGTAGTCCACACCAGCATAAAGTAAAGCAGATAAATATAACCCACAGAAAGATTAAAGAGATTAGATTAGACCAATTTAAGACTCGCTAATCTGTTTCACTTGGCATTGAAACAGAATAGGAGCATACAGAGCTGCAAGTTATGACATTTATGACTGTAACTTCTAGCTGAAAGATGGTAACTGCCAGCTGCAGAACTGCAAACTGTTTAAGCTTCTCAAAATGGGACCACAGTCTCTCATCTGACTACATTTATCATATGTGTAGTAGTTGAAATCACAGAAGGAGAGTTCTCACCAGGAGAGCAGAGGCAAAAATACCGCAGAGCTGACAAAAATAGAACTACCTAGATTGTGCTGCGGACCCGACTCCAACACAGGAAAGCCAACTCAAGTTAGTGCTCTGCCACACGCCTCCTCACAAACTTCTTCCTCCTGGTTCTTCATAAGAATCTACAGCTTTACACACAGGGGTAGTAAGAAGCTGCAACACACTTAATATCTATCACCCATCATTTCTGAAAACTGTCACTGGAAAGACAGTTCTCCACTGCTTTGAAACAGGGAATGAAATTGTGCTAACAGATTCTTCCAGGAGCTCAAAAGAACATATCCATTTGGGGGATAATACATAACTTCAGGAATTGCATCAGAAACATCAAAACTAACCAGAAATGGTAAGAATCCTCTAGTAGTGCACGCAGGCAGTTTTATTCCTATATGTTCCCGAGTACTTGCAGTCAGATACTTGGAATTATGAACAGGTGAATAAACAGGAATACTCCTTATGTCAAGCACAAAACACCCATGCTGAAAGCAGCTTCCTTTACTTTTCCTACGAGAGCTAAAGATGACTGGGCAGATGTCAGCACGCAGTTTTCTGTACCAATCCCAAGCGGACTGCAGATCCTTTTCTCTGCAGAGTGGGACTGCAGCCAGATGTGGCAAGTACAAAGACGAAGAAATAGATCAACATATTGAATCAATGTAAAACATGCTTAATACCAAACAAAATGGTTACTGTAATTTAAAAAAAACTTGGCTTTCATGCGCATAACGGAAAGCACGTGTGGTTTGTATGTTTATGATAGATTCTTAAAATTATGGTTGAAAAGAATATTTTCCCCACTACAAAATAAGACTGCTAGATTTTTTTTTTCTCCCTCCCCTGAGGTCCAAATAGCTGGGTTTGCACATTTCTATCTACACTGTTATCACCAAGGGTATTAAGGCAAGCGCCCCTCACTTTTAAGAGAATGCACAGAGGACATAAGCATGGTAGAGAACCGCTGTGGAGGAAGGGGAAGAGCACAGTTACCAAAGTAACACAGTGAAGTCAATGGGAGCTGTGCCACAACCCTATTTCGCCCTTTCTTCGTTTGTATTTGTGCATCTCGCCAGGCTCCCCGCACACCTCCTTTTGTTTCTTTTTAAGTTTACCTCGATTTCAGAACATGATACATTTTTTAAAAGGTGCATGCAGTATTCAAAAGCCAAAAGGCATTCCCACCGGATTTTAGCTATTATAAACACGTTAACGTTGCCCAATTTCTAGACTGAACTGCTTCAGAGAGTACATTATGTGCCTTCATAGAGGCTGTGGTGTACCACATAAAATCCTCGGTTGGCAACAGTAGTTGGAGCAAAGTTCAAGTCAAAGCTCTTTGATTCCATCCCTCCACATTCCTACTTCATGAGAAGTTACCACTTCTCTTTTGTCTCAGTTACTCCATTGAGAAGGCACGATACAATAGAAAGGAAGGAGGAGACCAAAGCTGTTCAGAAGGCTCTTCAGCACCATTAAAAAACTGCAAAAAAGAGTTTGAATGAGTTCATTCTTAAAGTACTATTCATTAATGTAAGGCCAAGAAAAGTAGGTTTACTCCAAATTCACCTGACCTTCGTAAGATAAAGAATATGCCTGGTAGTCTTCTTCAGGTGAACAATAAATGTGGAAAATGCTAACCCATTTTTGGAAAAAATACCCTCTGAAGCGAGTTACTGGCACCTCAGAAACAAGAAATGACAAAAATGGCAACAAAGTCACTCTCCTTTTCCCGAGTTCATACCCAATGACAAGGATCAAGCTGGATCTTCTGGATGCCCACACAGCAGTCAACTATTTAAGCAGAAAGAATCACAACCTTTCATATGAACATACTAAAAGACGGAGTTGAACTTGGACTGGATTCAGAATGTAATCTCATGTGAGTTGCAATTATTGCACCCTAAGGTAACATTCAGAGGACAAACCAGTTCGCCATTAACACTTGCTCTATGTTATTTATATACGCATTATTGCAGTTAATTTAACAGAAATATAAACACATGCTAATTAGAGAAAAGAACATCTGTGTTGGTGTTTCAGCTGAACTGAATAAAAATATTTCAGAAAGCAAATATTAGACAATTTTTATTCCGTCAGACATATGGGAAACTGAAATAGAAAAAATGGGAAGTAAATATCTGCACTAATGAATAACAAAAAGGAAATTATGCAATTAGAAGGCAAAATAACCCCTTAGTTCAAAATTCTCCTAACTGACATTGTAAACACTTGTTACCAAGGATAAAATGACTTAATCTTCTAGCAGTAACTGCAGTTTCAAATATAAACAAGGTTGTTACAGGTCCCAGGAGGCATTTTGCAATTCAGGATGCAGCTATTACAGTAGTGGGACAAATTTCTTCCCTTGCACAGCCCAACTAAAGTCAATAAAGTTATAGTCCAAAAGAACTAAACCCAAGGTTATGAAATGAACAGTTTGCTGCTTAGAAAAAAACATTATTGGAAAGAAAAAAAATCTAAACCATGCTGCCTCATTTTTATTTTCTTTTAAATGAT
Organism: Rhinoptilus africanus; assembly: GCA_013400135.1. NCBI lineage: Eukaryota > Metazoa > Chordata > Aves > Charadriiformes > Glareolidae > Rhinoptilus > Rhinoptilus africanus. The sequence continues at coordinate 156,994 of VXBO01008325.1, forward strand.
TTGCAGGTCATACTGAAGCAGCAAAATAGGTTGCCAAGTTGTGTTCAGTCACCTTTGCCATTTCAGCACACAGCCATCGAGCACAGCAGAGCACCTATTTCACTACAAAAGAATGAAACAAAATTTGAAACCGCTGAAAAAATCGCCCTAGGATATTTTATTTCAAAATTCATTTAAAGGTTGCATTAGGGAATGAAAGACAATCTTGACTTTTCATTAAATGCTAGTATACAGAACCCTCACATCAGAGTCCTCAGTTTGTGACTTCATAGAAAGAGTTATATTGATGGCGTCATTACCACAGAAACTTACATCTGAACAATGAAAAAGAAGAAAACAAAACCACTTTAGCTAACGTATGGTTTCTAACACTGGGTCTGGCACTAAACCACCTTCCATGCCCACAGCTCGCCTGTTTCTGCCAACAGAAACATTTGGAAGAACGCATGCACTTTGATTGAGGCTGCTATTTTTTTTAACACCAGAAGATTTCTGACTTCTTTTTTTTTTTAAATGTACTGTTATCACCAGGGCAACAAGCAGCACCTATACAGAACTCGCTCAAACACTCCAGGTGTTGTTAAGCTCATCACTCCTTGCTTGGAACAAACGTGAATAATGCAGTGTGATAACTGCAGAAGGTGTGTCACTGGCAGATATTTGACGTTGCTACCAGAGGACCACAGCAATAGACCCTGTTGTTGCCATCTCACTTGGATGTCAGTAACAAAGGAAAATAGCTGCGCAAAAGCAGTGGCAATTTGAGTCTTGCCCCAGATGCAATCTATATATTTATCAGTCACAACAGTGAATGCTCTGTAGTTTAGGATCTCCTGATTTTATTGTATCAGCTGGGGCACGCAAAATTTATGGTGATGGTAAAATAATAGAATTTCACCGTAAGAACAAATAAACTTAATTCCTTGACAGAAGTCATTAACTGAATGCTTTGGATACATCTCCGACTACAGGTCTAGATAAGCTTGCAGAGTTTATGCCTTTTGCTGAACTTAAGTACCACCTCCAACCCAGAGCCCTGTCAGGCTAAATACAATCTTCACATTTCCAGTGAGGCAAGACAATTGCAGCTTCAATGCACATGAAAAATTTACAATAGAAAGAATCTGTGGGAAGAAACATCCAAAAGAAAAATCAATTGACTGATCCTTTTTAAAAATTCTGGTTCTTCAGTATAACTTGCAAAGGTAGAAAGCAATACTGTAAGCAGAGACATATTTGAAGAGCACGTCTGTTCTCATATGTGCACATACTGTTATGGCTGTAGCACGTAAAAGAGAAATATTTTCCGAGTTTTCCACAACTGTCACAAAGAACTCCTTAGGCAAAAAAATATCATAGTATTTCACCCAGTGTAGCATTTGGAGCTCAGTTTCTTCATGCTCATAATAATAATAAAAATTTGGTTTGGGATAGTACATTCTTTCCTTGCAGAGGAAGCTGTCCATTTTTACACAAGTTGAAGAAGGAAAACAAAGTCCTTTACGTCTAGAAAAGTTTAAAGGCCAAGCATTTGCTATTTCAAGTTTTCTGGTAGCTGATATTTTTACACTCTCAGTATCTACTTAATTCAATTTCACAGTGAGATAAGAAGAATATTACCTTAGAAGGACAGATCTATTCAAGCATGTCCTTTTAAATATCTTTAAGAAAGACTCAACCATTTGTCCTACTAATTTCTTCAATAATAAAATACATTCCCACGGGTAGCCCAAGAGTTCATTTAAGTTGATCTCTCAATTAAGGAAAGGCAGCAGAAAGGATGAAACTACATTCTTCTATTAAGGAAATAAATTACCAAGTGTGCCAAAAGGACGTTACATTCACGCATTTGTGACAGCCTACTTACTGTGGGCTCACATCAACATTTTTGCTAAGTGCTGCCAGAGATTTTGTCCTGATCTTCTTTCAAATTATTTACAATATTTAGCACCTTTATAGAATTCTTCATTCTACTTCATATTTCTTTCTGATTTTCCCTTATCTATACATTGTCTAGTTAGACTGCAACCTATTCAGGAAGAGGCCTGTTTTATTACTTTGCAAAGTGCTTTCCTTGTACATGGGGAAGTAGACAGGAAGCAATTTTTCCAATACGAATTTTCTACACCATCAAAATTTAAATGCTTTCTGTATTCACCAGTAATTTAATCTGTAACTGAGTGCTTTTTCAGATTATTCTTACTGATTATCAACTTTGCATTTCTTATTGAAAAGAGAACTGAAGCAATAGGAAAGCCAGAACACAATGTAGAACTCCAGCATCCATTAGGTCTTAATAATAAGTGTTGAAGAAAATATATATATTATTTGTTGTCTTTTTTTTTAAAGAAAAATTAACCAACAGTAGCACCTCCTTATTAAATAATTTACATAAAAGCAGGATGGATACTGGCAATACAAGTATTTCATAACCAAGGGTAGATCAACCAGTACAAAACACTTAGAAATTGCTGCAAAGGTTGCCAACAAAGAAAACTACAAGACAAAACAGAAGTTGAGAATTATGGAAAAACAAGCAAAAAGACGACAAATAGGGAATGGTCCTGAAGAACATGAGGTTGTCCCAATGGAACAATGCATCTCCTCTGTCCTGCTACACAGAATTGCAATTGTGCTGTTTTAGATAACTAATGATAGATCATGGTAGAAGTGTATGTTAACGATATTTATATACTATATTCATATTTGTAATATTTATAGCTATGTTATATTTATAAAGTGAATGAAAATAGAATGAAAAAAGCCAAAATGAACCCTACTTGTTATTAAACACTTCCTGTATGCTAACTATGGCCTAAACTCAGAAATGTTCAGGATTAATTACTACAACAGAACCTCTTTGATTTACAAAATCAGCTATCTGAACAGCTCATACTATAAGTTACGGCAACAGAATAATGCCAAATAAAAACCTTAAATTTTGTTTAACATGCTGTTAGGTGTTCTAGAACTTCAGGGCTATAAAATAATTTAAAAGTGACAAGGCTGTGATCCCTCCCTCTCTCTCCAGGAAGCCACAAATCCCTTAAACTATGAACATTTTGTTTGATATGTTCAAAACCAGCTGATGTTTGCCAAGACTTCACCTATGACAAATACAGGTGAAAGTATCTAACAGCTCTCTTTAGACACCTTCCAAATGCAACAATTTGGGACATGTTATGCGTAAAATTTAAAATTGTGAGAAAAAATAAAAGCATTTCAGCCACTGCTATTTTTCAAATTTTTCCACATAAACAAAATTCTGTTAATGAGCATAGTTTCTCTCCTGTTTGTCAAAGATTGGAAATTCAAGGAGACAGTAAAAGATACCAAGTAGTGGCCAATCCTCAAACTGCACAATGTCCATCAGGAAAACTTTCACAAAAACACAGCCTAAAAATTTTCCTTGGTAATAAGAATAAATACTCCAGTCTGTCTCATGAAACTGGGGAGCAGCTGTAAGAACTATATGTAAGGACTAAATAAACAGCCACTGCAAAGTCTGGAATAAGTAACCTTCACTCAACAGGACTCTTGCTGTTATTTGCCTGTTGCTTTGAGAATAATAAATAGCTGCTTACTGTCAGGCAAGTTGCTTTACAGCTGCTTTCAGAAGCTATAGATGGTCATAGATAGTTTCATTTGCACTTAGTCTACAGCTCATTCAGGAAGCAATATCAGAAGCTGTATAGAAAGCACTGGCATTTCTTTTGATTGAAAGCTATTTCATAGCTGAAAATTCATATCTGTCCACTGCCTTTCCCAAGGACCCAAAGAAACCTGTTTGCTTATAGATGATATGGGAGCAGATTCCAGTTAGCATCAATCCCTAACATCCACCAAGATCACTTGATTCTAATTTACTGAATTTCAAATGCTATTTGTCTACGTTCATACCTTGGAAACAATCTTGGTAAAAAGACTCTCATCATGCAGTTCTTAACGAAAAAGAATATACAAAAGAGACAACACTTACAGACATTGAAATAAAGACAGAGGTCTTAAGATAACAGGAATTTTATGTGTGTACATGTGTTACGAAAATGAAAGAGGCAAAAGAAGAAAATCACATTCAGTCAAGCAAGCAAAACCAAATCCTCTCTCTAAAAGAAAGACTACAGGTCAAGCCTTGTACATTGAATCACAGTTGACCAGATATACTCACTTACGTAGTCATCATTTTGATGGACCTAATTATGTTCTAGGTATATGCCAATTCATTTAAATATCCAGGAAACGACACAAGCATTCAAAGGGACGTTAGTCACATATATTTTTAAATACCTAGGTTCAGAGTATTTGAATTGTCAGTTATTTATATTGAATTTCCATGATTCACTCATTCACCAACAAGAAGTACAACAGAAAAGGACTCAAAATAGCACTTCATATCTCCACACAAAAACATTATCTATTTCTTCCAAATGAGAAACACAGGCCCACACTGATAAATGTATCAAGCAAACATAAAACCCTACCTTCTCATTACAGACTGAACAGTTAAAGTAACTGAGCAGCAAAAAATCCTACTTCTTAATTATTTTTACAAAAAGAGGATGAAAACTCTAATAACTTCAGTGGGAAGGTATTTGCACATACAGCATGAAAGCATATGGATGTAATACAGTTGCTTTTCAAGTACTTGAACAGGATTCATCAAACACTGCAGAAATTTACAGCAATATATTTAAGAAATTAGCCAAGTAATTTCAAAATTGTAAGAGATCATCCCTGAGAAATCAAGGATGCAGTCCTAAAAGACTGCAGAATGGCAAATGCAGCACTCAAATTTAATAAAGAAAAGGCCAGCTGGCTTTTTCTTAAGTCACACATAAAAACAATGGAACAAATTAGTAAAGAGTAAACCTGGAAGTACTCAGAAGTATGTTAGCAATTAAAAAACAAAACCTGTAAGTATTACTGATTTGCCAAAGAGAAATCACAGCAAATCAAACGATTTTCCAATTTAGTAGTTCAGCTGAGCTGATGTCTAGAATCAAAGCAGTATGTTCCAATACCTCAACCCAGTTAAATCTTTTAACACTGTCTTCAATTAAGAGTTTCATAAGCCTGGAGAAAATGTGGCACATATTAAAATATTAAACATGAGTATATCACTGCTGGAAAAATACCTTATACCCTAAAAATTGTACTTGCATAGTCTTCAAAACTTTTTGACAAATTGGTAGAACACACGAAGCATGTGTCAGGGCCTTGTGGGTACCACCAGGCTCTGCAAGCTCTTCCCGTGACCTAGGATTTACTTGCCCATGTTGAAGGTCAGCTCTGACTTGGTGCTGCTGCCTCACTGGGGTCCCCTTTACCCTCCATGGCTTGGGAGCTGCATTTACACTCAGGCCCTTTCCTGGGTTCCTTCTCAACCTACACCGTGGCGATGCTGTACCTGGCCCCGTACCTTGCTGATCCCAGCCTGGACCTGCTGACTTGACTTCCTAGCTTGACCTCAGACCTGCCTCATCACTGCAGACCTGTCTGGAAGCCACCGGGCACTTTGCTGACCATGGCTGCTGTCCCCAGACCTGCTCGTCTTCTTGGAAACTGTGGCACTGCAAACCTTCTCATTAAGGACACCGCCTCTACCTCCATTCCCCTGTGGAGCAGCCCACTCCTGCTATTCCCTGACAGCAGGTCCTGCAGGCAATCTGTACTACATAACATTTTCAATACCAACTAGGAAGCTGGCGCTGAAAGCACTGTTTATGAAACAGAATAAATAGATCTTACTTCATTTACGAAATAGATTCATTTCTGTTTATGAATAGATGAAACCTTTTGGGAGAAGCTGGCATCGCACAGCAAAAGTCTAAAGAAGTTACAAGAACATCTTTACGAAGTCGAGCTGTTAACAAGGACTCTAAATAGATGAGAGCGTATATAACTGTACACTGTAGATTTTAACGCATATTAATAACAATTAGCATTTTATATTCCTTGCCATGTAGGTTAGAACTTTAGTGCTTTGTGTTAAGACTTTTTCCAAAGGCTATTGCAAAACATGAAGAGAAACATCTGCTAGAAAATTATTGTACCCTTGCTAAGGGAAAGCTAAACTTAGGGGAGATTACTTTATGAGGGAAAAACCAACCTGGTAGCTTGGGAAGTATCACCTCCCTGAACACTTCAAACATACAGAAATAATAAGAAAAGCTCTCTTTTTTTCCCCCAGAGCTAACTGGTAAAGCATGTAACTCTCTTCAAGTCACCTAACAGTTCCAGTAATAGGTTAAGGTGGTTCTGAAAAACAAAGACTTTCAAACTTATCCAGTTGGAGAACATCTGCCTACACCTCATCTCGGGGAACCTACAAACTGTTAGAAGGCATAATGAAACAGCAACGACTAACTAAAAGAACACAACAGCCCCCATGATCTCACCAATAAAGTCTCCATCAACAAAAACACTTGCCAAAGAATAAGGTGAATGTGTACCTCTTTTAGAGAAAACTAACATTTTGCTATCAATAAATAAGATTTAGATAATACTTATGTATCCGCCTCTTACCTATCAGTGGAGATTTTAAAGGAGAGGTTTCATACATAGCCATGAAGGATAACCAAAATCATTAACTGAAGATTTTAATGGTAATGATATTACGTATAACTATTAATGTTTTAACTTGTTACTCTGACAGTAATGTAAAAAAAATTTAAAGTGTTTACATTTCCCACAGATACGAGCCCATAAAACCCATGGACACTAGTAGATTAAAAAAAACCACCCCAAAATAGCTCAAATACTTCTATAGTAAAAATGAATGGAATGTGAATGAAGCAAAACAAAGATTTCATTTCATTTTTAAATGATGAGTTTGTTCCATGCATTGTAAGAGATATTTAACTCACCTGATTGCCAACTAAAAGAAGATGTTCTCCCAGCAGAAAGTCCTTTAGCATATCTTCCATCACCATCATGTGCTAGAGAAACAAAAATACAATTTTCACCCCTGTTTTTGTACTCTCAGGTTTATGCATTCACTACCGATAGTAGTACAACAGCAATTTTACTTTCAGGATTTGGGGCCAAAATTTTTTGGACTTTATACTTACAGCTATTTATTTCATTGCAAGAGTCTCACAGCCAATAATAGCAGAGCCAATCTATCCAGTGACTAAAACAATGAAACAAAAATACTAAATCCCCTTATGTATTTCCTCTGCTCCAACTGATTGTGGGTGTCTGATTTCCCTAAATGTACTTAATTCTCTGTAATCACTCCTAATGCATTTCCTTTTAGCCTAGTTGAATGCTTGTCACCTAGAGCGTAAGAACTCTCATTAATATGTGTATGACAATTTTCCAGCAATTGTACTGGGAGGAAGCAAAATATATCCTGGTAGAACTTTACAGAAACCAAACAGAGGGAATAAAAAGCAGTTGACATTAATATATAAATTACACACATTTATTTTATTCAAGGTTAAATGTCAGGTATACCTTAATGATAAATACACTTCCCTATTCTAATTAATTTTTTTAAAAAGGAAAATAAGGAGGAAAATGCAAGTTCAAGTCTAAAAGTGTTTATTATGTTTCTTCCAATTTCTGAATTAGACTGCCTAATTGAAGCCAAAGTACTTGAGGTGTATTTTATATATATCCAGTATCATAAAAGGTAACATATAATGTACATCACTTAACCTTATCTTGCTTCTCACAAATAATTTGTTTAAAAGGATCGAAAGGATTTAAGGATAATGTAGCAATGCAGACCACTTTACTCGCAATAAAGTCGTGTATATTTCTCCACTGTATCTAGTAAAAATAGGTCATCTGTAAGTAGGTCAGACAACCTACTTAGAGAAATGAATGATTGCCTTTAGATAAACATACATTATTTTTTCGTCTTATCATCTCATCTCTAGCAATTTATTTAAGCAAACAAAAAAAAAATCAGTAGCTTGCCTGTAATTTCTAAGTACAGAAATGCTCAGTTTCTAACTGTGTGAAAGATGTTTTAGGTTTCCAAATCTCTTCAGAACAGAGGCTGGGGGTGGGGGAAGAGACTCTTGTAAATGCAGCTTAATACCACAAAATCCTAAACAGGCATGTCAAAAGACTACTGAATACTCAATATACAATTTAAGGAGAGGACTTCAAGGCAAATTACTATATTTTCTGGCATGTGTATGCACTGGAAATTGATAAGTGATGAGAATAACTTAGACCAGATATAGCATAAATTCTAGTAAGTCAGTTTTACCACACACTCTGATTACATTTTTCATTTTCTTGCTAAGGCATGAATGCTTCCTTCTTACTACTGGGTTTTTTTTATCCTAAATTGCACAAAGGTGTGTACATTATAGTTCCTCTGCAGAACTGCCTTCCCACAAGAGATACTATGTATAGATACTTTTTTTTTTTTGCACCAGGACCTAAATTAATATTGTATTAGGATGCATGCAGATATTTCAGAGTAATTATTTACACAAAGGACTTACAAGTAAGTAGACACATCAATATCGTGCCAATGTTATCAATGCACGTTCCCCAAAGCCTGGCCTGAAAGTGGCATTTGGCAGTTTGGCATATCACCCAAATATTATTTCCATCCCTGTGCCACTTGTGGTGAACAAGAAATGTTCCAAGACCAAACACACAGAAGCAAAATTACGTATTTTATTACATTATGCAGCACTGCAAAGGGCTGAGAATGTATTTTTTTCTCTGTTTTGGTTTATTTCCATAGTTTTCAGATACCAGAGAGGAAGTATTGCACTGGACTCATAAATCAACTTTGTTCTCCAGCAGGTTTTGCTAAATGATCATTACAGGACTTGAATGACCAAATTACAAACTAGCAATACAGAAAATAAAGTAGAATTCATTTAGAAGTGGGAATAGCTATCCTGACTGGTACTTGGTGGTTGTTCCCTTCAGCATTCAGAATGCATAGCTACCGGGGTCTGATACAGAGCAGTTCATTCTCTGCAGCATTTTATTTAGGCAACGTCTATTAAAAAGAGATATGTAATATCTGAACACACGTTGTGTACAGGTTTCTGAAGCTATAAGCAAGAAGGTGGGAAAAGCAATGCAGATAGAAGTCCTAGCAAGACTCAAGATTTCATTTCCAACAGACTCAAATTAAGTACCTCACCAAAATGGCAACATGGAACAAAATCTCACATGAAATGTTAGTGGGGAAGATGAGGACGACTGTCATCTGTTCCCCTTGCACGGCCTGTCATCACCTTCAGTAGGTGATACCCATGTAGCATAGTCTTTCTGTGGAGAAATTGCAAGCGAGGGAGGGAAAAGAAAAGTAGGAAAGGGAAAGTCAGCAAACCCACACCAGGCCCCCTAAAAGAAAAATATTTCCCAAGATCACCCTATCAGTGTTGCCTTTCAGAAGCAAAATATCCTAAAGGTAACTCCGAAGGTAGTTCTCTTGCTAAGAATACCCACATCTGACAGTTTTGAGGCTTCCACTCTAGACAGAGAAGAAAGCTGCAGTCCGCCTACCTCTAAAAAAGGGGTGGGGGGAAATAAAAACCAAAAAAAACCCCACAGTCACCGAACCCTTCCCTTTCATTGTGTTCACTAATTACTCTTACTTTTCACTACTACAAACTAATTAACACTAATAGGACCGATGACTAATTAATAAACTAAACTAATTAAAATAAATAATTATAAACCAATTAACTAATAACTAACTAATTACTCTTTGCTCTGCTTTTCAAACATGCAGAGTTAATTCTAATAAAACGCAGGTACAACTTCATGCGACAAGCCTGTAAAACACACTCTCAGGATGGAATCCATAATCCATCCCTAAGAGTTGATCAGTCCAGGAGCAGGGGAAAAAAAAAAAAAAAAAAAAGAGTCACTCAACAGAACATCTGATCAAATAATTCTAAATAGAATTCAGTTTCAGTCGCTGTTACTTCATATTTTATGAATGTTCAACAGGATTGTTACAATCTCTTCACAAAGGGATGGTGGAGACGCATCTGAAATGAGCATCAAATCCTGTGAGAAAAATTTTTACCCTAAAGAAACTACTTCAGAAATACACTCTTAAAATTTAACTGGAATATTATTTAATATATGTGAGCATGCACATTAGTAAACCTTTAACAAGCTTTTATACCTCAAAAGCCAGAGACTTGTACTTACTTGCTGATTCTCATAAAACAAAACATCAGGCACTTTCATTTTCTCAGTTGAGTTATAAATTGGCATCGTCACAGACCCTATCTTCAGAATCCCATTGTTTATTTCACCTAGACATTTTTCAGGAAACAAGCAAATGCATTACTTAGAGCACCCTCTGAGCAGACAGGCAATCAACCACAAACATCTGCAAGTGACGATTTACAAATTTTAACAAGGCCATGGGCTGCAGTAAATGATTTCTATCTAAAGCAAGAGAATGTTTGAAAGAGCGTTTGTTAAAAAGAGGTTGCATTACCATGGATTTGAATTGCAAAGAAGTCTATTACAATAAATGATGAACAGGTGATCTTATGGGAAAAGTACCATAAGAAACACTAGAAGTCGTGACCACTGCCTTGGTTAAATTCCATACTCCCATTTTTATTATTGGAATATCACTAATTAGGCTACATTTTCTCAACCCAGAAGTTTTCTCCCTCTCATTCTCCCTATTCTCTCTCCTGGTCCCACTGGGGAGTGGGGTGCAGAGGACAGTGAGTGAGTGGCTGAGAGCTGGGGCCAACCCCCCACAACAGGATAGGGTCACCATTGATCCTCTCTTTCAGCACTGCATTTTTGCTCAAATGGGTTAATGTCAGAACATGGACATACTGTACAGTTTGGTGAAAACTGGCTAAATTTGCACTCATTAAAATAACCTTCAGCTGCAGCTCTGAGAGAAAACGTAAACTAGAAAAATTTCTTAGATGAAAAGAACCATAAATTCTGTCCTTTGGAAAATAAAAACTAGGTGTAAACAATAATATTGTGCAATAAAAACAGTAATAATTTTTTGCCACTAATTTATTAATCTGGTATGGTGTAAAACTGAAAATAGCCTAATTTCTAGACAGATGTTTTCAGTTGTTCACCTATTATTCTACATGGTTCTATCTTTATGGCATGAAACAGAGAAACATAAAGAAAATTCAAGGGATGTATTGAGATAAAAAGTAGAATTGTAAGCATGCAGCATCACACAATGGGCAAGAGTTCAAATTATTGTATATATATAATTTTTATATATTCAAAAAATGCAAATACAGACACGAAAATACATGGATGGGTGCATGTGTATGTGTGTGTCTATATGTATATACACATACATACGCCTGCACATATATATTATACTGTATGTAATGCATACATTAATATATTTGTACTTACGTATATATTTTTAAATATACACACACATAAATGAAATCTATAAAAATAGAATCCATGCTAATTAAAACCAAAGATGTGTTTATTACAGCAAAGATCTAACAGTAAAAACAGAGAAGTCAAATACATCACAATACAGAGAATAAGCATACAGAAGAATGACAGCAGAGATAACACTGGTGAAGAAGAACAAAGGAAAAGTTTAGTGAATGTAAAAGGGCAAACTGCTTAAAGCGTGGCGCATGACAGAAGGTATGAAAAGATACACAGCTAGCATGAAGACCAGGGGTCATGCCGGAATGAGAAACCGTAAGTGAGAAAAATGGCAGAAGCAGAAATATACGCGCAGCACTGAGGGCTACTGCAAATGAGAACAAGTTGGATGAGGTCAAGAAACAATGACCGGCTCAATAAAGGTGACATATAAAAACCACAGCAATTTAAAGAGAATAAAAAGAAGGGAAATTTTACAAGAGCCTCAAAGAGAAAGAGGTTGGTTTTAACAGTGGAGAGAAAGAAGCAACGGTAAAAAACAGAACAGAGAAATACTAAGATCAAACCAAGGCTGTAACTGTACAGAAGAGTAGTTATGAGTGATGACAGAGAAAAAAACCACCCAAAATCAAAACAACCACAACCCAAAACAGTCCAGAAAAGCCTGAGGCCATGGATCATATAGACTGGGAAGCACTTAAACATGATGGGGAACAACATTCCATGAGCTGGGAATACAAAATACAATACAAAAGTATCAACATACCGAGAGCAGCATTGTATTCTGATAAAGTCAAAGGGATATAACTGGAGCAAGCTACATTTAATTTTGAGGATAATTAATACACCTTTATATGCTCAACTATCTCAGTAACATTCATGAAGAGCAGGACAAAAGATGGCAGAAGCTTACATGTGTAATCCTTTTCCTCTAGTTTCTTTACATCATCTGGACTTGACTCAATACGAGAATCCTGCAGATTTTTATGTAAAGCTGATCTGGCGAGGTTTGGTAAAAACCTAAATAAAGAAAAATAATAGGGAGGTTGTATTTTAAGGAACGTTAAAAAGTTTTCAGTATTTTCTGTAACCTAAAATCAGCATAAGGTTTACTTGGACCTCCAAACCCCGACTGTCAAAGACTCAAATAATCTTCAGCGGTTCGCTTATCCCTAAGGAGAGAAACTGAGCTTCTTCCATAGGCAACGAACTACATTTGTAGCGGTGTGCTCACTTTAAAAGGCTTCACTGCTATCAAACATTACAACAGGGATGTAACCTAGGGTGGATTAGGGCTGGAAGTATGTGATGTCCTCATTCCACTGTCAGTAAGAGCTACAGCAGAAACAATGATTTTTCAGAAACACCTTTTCTCTTAACTCAGTTCACTTTGACCCCAGGTTCCAAAGAGAAAGAGTGAGCTCTGAGGTATGTAGAACTAGGCCCTTTCAGTTTTCCAAACAACTGCAATTTGCTTTCTTTTGAAAACAAAACAAAACCAAACAAAAAAAACCCCTTAGATGTCATAACTTTTTTAGATACAGCTTTTAGAACTGAAACCAAGCCTCCACCAAACACCTAGTTGTACTAGACATTAATATAACTCCGCTTTGAGTGTTTTGAGAATAAAGTAATGCTGATAATGGTGACCTAATTTATATATCTTCATAAAGATGTGAAGAGTACGAAGTAATTTCTACTTAACTCCTACGTTTTAGAATACCCCAGAAATACTCCTAAAGAAATGACAGACTTTAAGCAGTAAGATGGCAATTGTACAATCTACTAAAATGCATTAAAAGCTATCCTGCATGTTTGCAACTGACCAAGAAGCTCTTGAACTACCACCAAAACTAGCACTTCTACCTGGACAGGCAGGCTTTGTTAACAGCATAGTAAAGGCTTTCATCTGGATGTTGTGACAGTCGACGACAAATCCGCAGCAGTTGTCGAGTAGATAAAGACGAAGCCAGTGACTGTGCCTGTCAAAAAATGCAAGGTAGTTTAATTATTTGATCTCTGGGACTGGATCTCAGGGATTTAAACTGAATGAATCAGGAGAAAAAAGTAACCCAAAAGGAATAATTTCAACTTTTCTCCTAACTCATAGGTGCTTTCTGCCTTCTACAGCAGCTTGTGCTTTTTAACCTGCAAGCTTGTAATTCTGTATTTGTTGCAGTAATTCACTGCCATGGAAATCATGATGTCATCAAAAGATTAGCCTTATGATTTCACTTGATAAGCAACAGGAAGAAAAATGTGCTGATAACTGAATTTTATTTGCTATATAAAACTAAACACTAAAAAATATTAACAATAACAAGGAGGTTAGCCACTGTAAAAGGATCAATGTCCTAAAAACTTGTCTGCCTTTCACAAACTCAAAATCTGAGCTCCACACGTAATGCTCTGGCAAAAGGGTCTGGCAGGATTCTTGGATGTATAAACAAGACAACATTGGGCAGCAGTATGGAGATTGTATCACCTCTGCACACGCCTTCTGGGCGGGCCGTTACTGGAACACTCTGTCCCTTTCTGTTGTCCACATGTTAAAATAAATACTAAAAACTGGACATGATTCAGCAAAGAGTTACAAAAATGATTCAACGCCTGGAAAAGCAGACCTCAAACAAATACAGCAAAATTTAAAAAACAAACAAGCAAACAAACCCCCAAAACAGGTGACCACGTATTTAAGGAGAGATATAAAGACCGAGAAAGAAATCATTCTATAATTATATCTACCGGATGAAGGTATCTAATACAAATAGGTTCCTTATTTTAGCAGGAAACACACAACAATGAGTGTGATCTGATAAGTCACGCCATGCTTTGCCTGGGTCAAGTGAAATATTTTAATTAGGTAATTTTGAAATGTTTTGTTCTGGTTCATATAAATGATTTCTAACTGCATTACAATTATCTTAATATATTATGCTGTTTCAATTGGAAAAAAAATCCTGAAACTTGACATGCAGGGAAAAAAATAGAGAAAAGCAAAACTTCGTGAATTTCAGAGCCTTTTTCCCCCCTTAACAATTCTTAAACACAAGAAACGTCTTAACATCAATTCTTTCCCCTGGAAAACTGCAGTTTTAACCAACAGGCATTAATATTTGTTTAAAAAATCATTCTTTGAAATTGTGCATAATTTTTACTCAAATGCTGAGAAAGCAAAGGATAATACTTGTAGCACAGCTCTGAGCAATGAGCAAGAAGGATTCAGATTGGACTAACTGGAAAGTTAACTACTCCTGCCCCTCCTGCTTTCATCGACAGAAGATTGTGAAGCATCTTCTGAACTATCATAGTTTACCACCCGGCATTATGGACACTGTGATGTAAATGACAGCATTTCAGGTGTCATTTTGAGACCTACTCAGCCATGTGTGAAGCATGGGCAAGGGAGAGAGGTGAGCGCTGTATCCTTGTTATTCTTGCCCACTAGCCAGAACCCTCGCTGCCTTTGGAGATTATATTCTCTTTCCAAAAGTATCTTAAATGGGTGAAAGGTTCCCAAGTAGAGTAAGTTTTGGGGGGTAAGCAATCCTCTTAAGTCACAACCTATGGAACTGCACTGGTGGGAAGGGCAGGTGGGCACACTAACTGAGGTAGCGTATTTCATACATTGCATCACCTTGACAAGTCCAATCTCTCAGGATACAGGCATTCTAAAGTCTAAATTATATATAGCATTACATCCTGCACTGAAAGAAATAAGCATAGAGGTTAGGGCCACAGAGGAAAAGCTGTATCACATCTTCTGAATATTTGCAACTGGCAAAGTTTTGGGAACTAAACTTCCTCTTTTGTCTTATCTGGTTTGTTTTTTAATATTTTATATTGAACAACTGTAAACTCAAAATTGGGTTGGTGGCAATCTTTGTAATATATATCTATGAGGCATCTAATTCAACAGGATCTTGATTGTGGCCTCCAGATTCTATTGTAGATCAAGCAAACAATTACAATGACGCAGACAACGCCCACAGGCTGAATAGTCTACAGGTATTCTTCTATTGTTAACAAAATCACTTTAAACAATGGTTAATATTTCAGGATTATCCCTGGCAGAGGCTTACTTACTCAGGCAACTCTATAAATAGCCTGACATACCTAAGGCACACATTTCAGCTCTCCGCACGGGCGTGCTATTCCCAACAAGTCTCATGTCACTGCTGATCTACAAGAATGCTCCCTCAGTCCGTGCTGTGACTCACTTTTCATCTAACATCATATACTTCATTTAGATATTTCACAATGCTATAGACATCCACGTATTTGGAAAGGATTTTTGTAATGCTCTTTTCAGGCATGGTTTGTCTCCAGGTATGTCAAAACCAATACATTTATACATTAGGTATAGAAGGCTAAATAGATAGCAGTAACAAAACTGTCCCAAAGGTGTACCTAAAAATCAACCTTTTTATGACTTTTTTTAGGCTTAGAGAGCATAACAGCCTCTCTCAGCTTCTTAAATAGCAATACTGTAAAAAATATTATCCATGTTCAAGTCATGAAGACTAAGAATGGATTACATTCGCATACCAGTTGAACTGCTGGATTCCACCAAAAATGTTTTACATTTTAGTTACATTAAAAACATCCAGTGCTTTAGTTGCCATAGCAATAACTTCTTTTTCTTTTTACTGTGATTTGACTGTATCTTTTTAAAGAATTTTGTGGTTACTATGTCAGCAAAACTTATTTTTCTTGACAACACTGCTTTAATAGAATAGCCCATAGCAGTAACGCAGCCAGGAGTTCTGGAGTTTTCTTCTTTGCTGTTGCCCGTTGGCATTTTATAATGGCTAGGTACTTCCCATTGCCCAAAAAAACCCAATAATTTCAGCTATCAAAGTTCCAATGACTAAAGTAAAGTAACCAAAAACTATCTGGACACACATGATTACCTCCATACCTATTCAAAAGGCACCTCAAGCATGTTTCACTGCAAGCCATGTATCCAAACCCACCGACAACATGTGCACTGTTCCACTTGATTTCTCTGGGATTTGGGCAATTTCCTAAAACGCTTTATTTGTGCAGATTCTAAAAATGTCCATCATAAATCAAAAAAAGTTTACAGTATGTGGTGCAGTCACTGCCAGCAGTAATTTTCTGGGGCTAGTTTTCCAATCAGGCAGCCTTTGAAATAACACTACAGCTTTAGTATGCCTCACCTAGCCTCTGTTAAAACAAACAGTCACAGTAGGAGAAAGTAAATTAAAAAAAAAAAAAAAACAAACCGTGGCGTCATTTGTCTCCCGAAGCTTGTGTGTTAATGAAAACAACTGCTCCACAGAAACGCTGGGTACATTTGGAATCTGCTCGAAAGAAAAACAGTATTAATCTTCCTGCAAGATACACAAGTTCCATATACAGCTACGCCCAGATGCAATGAGCATACAGTTGCTGCAGTTGCTTTACGTCAACCAAAAAGGAATACAGTTTTGACAAAAAGCATTCTTCTATTACAGCACCATTTAATATCACAATAAGAATGCTAATTTATATCAATACTATTAAAGGATAAGCAGATATACTGCTTTTATAAGCTTTGAAAATGAAGACATTTATGCTATGCTGCAATAGCAATTATGTAGTAAATAATCGCATCTAGTCAGCAACAGCCAATAAGTGCCTAAAATATTGAAGATAGTTACCATTTCTTTAATAACTTGAATTTCTTCACTCTTGCTTAAAGATCGAACATTATGGAAAAGAAACAGTGTCAGAAACTCTGGACCCAGCCATTGTTGGGTACTACTTCCAATGACAGGAGGTTCTGCTAAGACCACTATTCTGAAAGAAGGATGGATCGGAAAGATAGACCTGCAAAAAAAGTTTAAAAATGCATTACCTGGCTTAAGCAGTGAAAATAAAATTTAATTTCTACAATACATGGAAAAAGAATTAAATTATTTTACTGAATCATATCACAGTCTATTTANACTTGAGAAATGCCCTACTGAGTCCTTCAATCCATCCATCTAGCTACATGTTCTGCCTCTGATTATCTCTGCTGGAGATACTCCCTGGGGAAAGCACCTAAGCCTGGCCACTACCAGTAGTGTGTCCTCCTTGTACTCTCCCAGCACCCATGATCATATCTTCAAGGACACTGGAGGGTAGATCTCTATTCGCTTTAATGTCTGTCTACCCACAAATTTGTCTAAACCCTTTCTGAACTTCTTCATTCTATGTGCCTCCACAACTTCCTGTGGCAACACATACACTGTTCATTAGTGTGAAAGGTATTTTTATTATTATTTTTTTATTATTATTTATTATTACTTATTATTATTATCTTTATGGAACTGACCTGCTAGCTTCAGTGTCCCTTAGTTCACACTGCAGGACTTGGTAATGAACGAACAGTTTTTTAGATACCTGCCTATTTGATTCCACTGATGATAATGGGAGTTTACTGTGATCAGTACAAACTAAAGTATACGTTTTTAGATGCATGTGTTAGGGCAATAGAAGACCACTGCCTTGGTTTTGGGTATCTTTGCCTTCTTCATATCTTTTGTCTCCCTTATCTATGTAATATCACGTCTTCTGACTGGGAATTCATTAGTACTCATCAATCAGCACAATTGCATGATTTCTAAAAGCAGCAGAAATAATAGTAACAAGTCAGATACAAAAGCCAGTCAAACTGTGCAAGGAGGGTCTGTTTTCAACAATTAATTTCACAGTACTCTTATTAAAATAGGAGACGTTAATTTGGAAAAAGCAAGTGAAATTTAATTAGACAGCTTATATTACTAGGTATGCCTGTTATCATGTCATTTTCCATATAAATTGCTAGATTTGAAATCAGAATACTTGGAGGTAAGTATTCTTCCTGGGTAAAGTGAGGGGGGAAACAATGGCATAAGCAGGAAAAAGCAAGAAAATCTGAAGACAGAATATGACCATTAAACATAAAGTAACAAATCTACTGCGTAGTTGGCTCATCTGTTCATCAGAACAATAAACCTGTGACACAACAGAGCGATTATAGCAGTCTCTTGTATCAAAGCAAACACAGTGGGGTGGCATGAGTTATTCTCAGCTGAAAGTCATAAGCCTAGAAGCTACTCCCTGATTGATAAAAATAGAAATAGATGTCTGAAAACATCACATGAAAGAGGAACCAATGGGAATGTCACTGTCACTAAGCATAAAAGAAGGTCAGGGAACATTACCCAATCTTATTATAGAAGAAAACATTTCCTAGACAGGATAAATGCATATACATCCAGACTCACCTCCTACTCCCCATTACTAAGAAGGAAAATAACCCTCCTCCAGTAATCCACCAAATTCGAAGGACCAATTCTGGTCCTTCTGCAATACCACAAGAGAACACTAGAAGCAAGTCAGCTTTCCCCAGTAATGGGAACACATTTCTCTTGTATCACCTCCGTGTCACTGCCTAACTCGAGGGCATGGTGGGGACAGCCAGGGAGGGCATGGGGAGAAGTGTGAGGAGAGGAGATGCAAGGTCAGGGCATGGTAACTTACTGATACCAGTTAAAGTCACTGACTTGTTCTCTAGACTAGGACATACCACAACATCACTGCTGAAGGTTTACAGTTTGTAAACATGAATATAACTATTTGGTTACTTCAAAAGCCTATTGTTTCGACTAATGTTTGCAAAGCTGAAAATGTCAAGCTAAGCGTATTATTAAAACAAATGCTGCAAATGACTCAATCCTGCAATGCTCTGGAAGTTCCCGGCTTCCATCAGCGCAACTGGAGTGCTTCAAAGTTGTTTCATCGTATTACAGACCAAGCCTCTAAAGGAATATAATATGGAGCTCCTACATGGAGCTACATTTTATAAAAAAGAAATCCTTTACACCTTGTGTTCTTTGCATATGAAGGCCAAGTAAGTGTACCTTGTTAAATCTCAACACCTTTTAAATTAATGAGCCCCATACACACTGGGAAGATTTGGTGTTAGTTGATTAATATAACGAGTCTCTATCCTTCTCTCTATTAAATGTTTACTGACAACACAGATAGCAGAGCACCCTCCTAATAATATGCATGTCCTTCTTTTGACATCAGTGTTTAATTCCAACCAAGGATTACTGCCACTGCTAGCAAGAGGAAGATCAGAACGGTCTGTTCAGGGTGATTTTAGGGAAAGATTTTCTTGTTACTGACACATGCTTCTGATTAATTGAAGCTTCTCCTAAAAAAAGCAGAATGGCATTCTTAATGCCACCTTGCAAAACCAAACTATTTTGGGTTGTCTCTTTCTGTAACGTGATTTAATACATCTCATTTTCTATCAAATTTTCTGAGTTGTGACTTGTTGTAATACTAGACCACAGTGACCTATTGTTGTTTTTTTACCGTTTTTCCTAAATTTCACCACAGTCTAAAATTAACGGACCACAACAAACAATGAAGTAAAAGCTAGAAAATGTAAGCAATTAAAATCTTTTATTGCTTGCTAAATTCACTCCCTGCCACATTTAATATTTATCTCATCTACTGTGTGTTCCCTTTCAGCCTAATCGCATGGAAAATAATCCACTGTCTGCAGGGCATTAAAACCATCCATGCATTATGAGTGACTTCTTTCAGCTTTTGAACAATCGTATTATATACCTACTTCCAGATTTTCCTATAATAGATGCCTTTCTGCTCACCACACCGAGGACTTATCGTCTCTCTGCGTGTGTGCATGTGCTGTGGGGGGAGACAGCCACCAAAACAGGTTAAAATACAGCATCATAAGACACACCACCACTTCACTGCTTGTCTTACAAAGGCTGTGTGCTACCTTTACAGCTACCTTACTGTCTCAGTGAAGTAATGGACGATTACAGAAGATACTCTATGCAGAGATCTTGGATATGCACAGTACTTGAACGCACTTTCTCTTAATCTCTGAACCTGTTCATGACAATGAATCATACAATCATTAAATGAATAAGGAATCAGCAGCTATAAATTCCTTCTATGTAAAAGATCTTTAAGGACCATCTGTCACTTTCTCAAGGGCAACTTTTTTTTTTAATTCTTCCTTAAACTCATAAACAAAAATTTCCTCAAATGAGTGAATGCTATTTTACTATGACTGTTTGCTAACTTAAGTCCACAGCCAAACTGGCACAAGAAAGAATAGAGAGAAGAGAGAACCTACTCTGTGACCATCGCTAGTTACTTTGCAGCTTACAGGCTTTCAGCACGCCAAGGAGTATCCCAAAATCTCACAAAGACAAACATACTGCTTGCACTTGTCAGTCCTGACCGAGCTGTTGCACCCACCAGGCTGAAGCCCTTCTCAGAAAAATGCTAGTAGACATGACATATGTAAAAATGTAACTAAATAATAGTGAACATACAACTCAACGACAATAATTCAGATCATTTAAAATAAGAATATATTTTATTAGCTCTTACAAAAGTAATAAAAGAAGTTGTGCAAAAATATAATTTATGAATAATACTGTTTTAACCTGCAACACTGGAAAACTATCTGAAAACCAAAAAATACTTTCCTCTTTGTCCAGCACTGCTAACATCACCACCATGGTTTAAGCACGTTCACATTCTCTACTGTTGTACTGTTTACATTCGTATACAGGGGCATGTGATTTCTTTAGACCAGTGTGATCTGAAACATCATCACTTTATTTAGAAAAAAAACCAAACAAGCCTTGATTTATCAGGGTTCAAAATTAAATGATGGACTGTGCATTATTCTCCTTTCTATTCTACTACACATATGAGTATTATTATTGTTGAAGCACTAAAAATTAAAGGCACTAAAACTGTGAAAAAATATTTTTTTACTATCAAATATTTTCATAAAGGAGCATAAAAACTTAGTACAAAATGCGTCTTGCTTGTCTGAAGAAAAGATTTCCCTAAATTTCTCCATTAATATCTCAAATTTTTATCTTCTTAGAAATGGGAAAAGTCGTTACGTGTGTCAAATCCTCTTATAAACACAGACTAAAAATGTTTACACAAGTTTTGGCTCATTGGTTAGGAATAGTGTTCCTTTTCTCTGAAACAGATTTAAATGGAAATCCTGTTTTAAAATTCCATTCACAAAGTACCGAGTCCAAGTAGTCTAGTAAAAAGCATTATCAGTTGTTCTTTTCCATTATGAAAGACATATTTGTATTTACGTAACTTTCAAAAGCATCTGGCCACCTCATTAGTGAGTCTTAAGNGGCGTCATTTGTCTCCCGAAGCTTGTGTGTTAATGACAACAACTGCTCCACAGCAACGCTGGGTACATTTGGAATCTGCTCGAAAGAAAAACAGTATTAATCTTCCTGCAAGATACACAAGTTCCATATACAGCTACGCCCAGATGCAATGAGCATACAGTTGCTGCAGTTGCTTTACGTCAACCAAAAAGGAATACAGTTTTGACAAAAAGCATTCTTCTATTACAGCACCATTTAATATCACAATAAGAATGCTAATTTATATCAATACTATTAAAGGATAAGCAGATATACTGCTTTTATAAGCTTTGAAAATGAAGACATTTATGCTATGCTGCAATAGCAATTATGTAGTAAATAATCGCATCTAGTCAGCAACAGCCAATAAGTGCCTAAAATATTGAAGATAGTTACCATTTCTTTAATAACTTGAATTTCTTCACTCTTGCTTAAAGATCGAACATTATGGAAAAGAAACAGTGTCAGAAACTCTGGACCCAGCCATTGTTGGGTACTACTTCCAATGACAGGAGGTTCTGCTAAGACCACTATTCTGAAAGAAGGATGGATCGGAAAGATAGACCTGCAAAAAAAGTTTAAAAATGCATTACCTGGCTTAAGCAGTGAAAATAAAATTTAATTTCTACAATACATGGAAAAAGAATTAAATTATTTTACTGAATCATATCACAGTCTATTTAAATCATTTGCAATGCAACATGATCTTTTAAAAGACAAAGACTGGATAACGTGACATGCAATTTTATACATTTACATTTTTTTTTTTTATGCTCAGAAGGCTAGTCAAGTCTCCTGCAAGTCTCTGCAACAGGACCTGCATGCTCCCAGATGAACGAACACCAGGAACTAAGCTACAGTGTACTGCATTTTATGTCTGAAATGGACATACTGAAAGCAGGATGTCTCACAGGCAAATCAGGGAGAGAACCAGAACTACCGGAGCTGCAGTAATGAGTAACTTCTTTTACTCAATTAGACTGACAGAAAGTATGACACCATAGAGACTGGCCTAGATACCATGAAGAGCTGGATTTAGTAACAGTTTAGGAACATTCCCCTTACTGATGCTCTTTGTGGCCCTTGGAAAATCACCTAGGGTGGGATTAATATGCCTAACTTCATAATATTTCTGAAAGTTAGACTTCAAAGACCAAACCAGTCACCTCACCTTTGGCTCGTTTTAGAGTCATCATGGGGAGACAGGTCACAGATTAAAGTCTTATGAGAACTTGAGAAATGCCCTACTGAGTCCTTCAATCCATCCATCTAGCTACATGTTCTGCCTCTGATTATCTCTGCTGGAGANGAGTTAGCTCGTATTTATGAACGACTAGAAGTAGCATGAAGACAGAAACTGCAAACGATACTACAAACAGTCACCACAATGAAGAACTCTCATGCGCAGCAAAGCTGACCTGACTGGGGGGCAGGGAAGTATGTACTTCATGTTCTCAGTTTCTCTTACCTATGTCAATAAGGCATCAGCTCTTCTCCATCACAGCTGCCTTCCAGCCTCCACCTATTGCTTTTTCTGAAATCAAGATGGCCCTGCCCTCTCCTAATCTAATGATTTCCTAATGAAGCTTTTGGCTTCTTTCTTTCAAATTCTAGTCCTTCAGAAATACTCTTTTTTTTCTCTTGATCTTACATCCTCTCTGTTTATGACTATTTTCAGCTACTTCATTTAGGTCCTGGCTGACTGCTTAGATGTGTAAAACTCCATCATGCACTTTCACTGAATCATTGATGTGTCTCTTGGTATGTTTTTTCCTCTTCCACTGTTTCGCATGAGAACTACATTGGTACATGAGATCAGGTAGATAATAAAAAGGTTAATAACAAAATTAAAAAGTTACTTTTGTAACTGTACAGTATATAATCTATGTACCATATTTAAAATATGTATATTGATTCCCAATATACAAATGAGAATCGAGGCCTCAGACTGAATGAGTGAGATGGGGGGAGGCAGAGAATAATGTCCTGATTCCAACAACATTTGAAACCACCTTCCCTAGGGAACTTCCTTATTGGAAAAGTAATCTTAACATGTCACTCAGCAAACATTCAAGGTTCAGCCGCAGTAGAACTGCTAGCCTGGCAAAGAGCAACTGTACTGAAATTACTTTAGTGAAATCCAGTAAATCAGGATAAGTAAAGCTCTCTTTTGATCTTGCTCTAACATCAGAAATGTAGCTAAGGCCACTAGCCACAGCCTATTGACACACAATAAAAGATGTCATATTTCTCATCAATATGGAAAGCATCTCCCAGTCACGATTTAGAAGTAAGAATTTGCCCAGCCAATCTGCTAATAAATTCAAGGTACAACATATACTCTATAACATCTCCACAAGGCAAATCTTTTGCGGGCAAATGAAGGATGGTTAACACCATCCTGCTTTCTTAGGCTGTGATTGAATCAGCTGTCAGTACCTAGATATCATTTGATGAGAAGGTGTCTGGAGAGAAAAGCTAATTCTGCACAACCATTCTGCACCGGTGACAGGTACTGAAGCTTGCAGTGACAGGTAACTGCTGCTGAAAAGGACGAGTAGCAGGGAGGAATGCAGTCCTGGAATCAAAGAGCAACTATTGACATCATGTCTTGGAGCCAGTGAAAGGTAGCGATGTTTGCAGAACACATAAGGGACCAAAACCAAGGTGACATCCTGGAACACCTTCATTTCCTCAAGGGCTGATGAGAACAGTGTCCTCCCTACAGAGGAGGGGTTCACTGATGCCAAAGAAGACCATAGCCAAAACCAAAGAAGCGGATACATGTTTGCATTACTTTACCTTGGCTTCTTTTGAATTAGTTAATACAGGAGAAAAGTGAACAAGGGCGAGACTGAATGTTTCACCCAGGAGAAGGTGGGATTCTCAGCACAATGGCCTTCAGCCATTCAGTACAAAAAATTTTCATCTGTATCCAAGATGATGCTAAATGGTCACATTGAGGTTCCAGAGGCAAGAAGGCCTACATAGTGGGGTTTCTGTTTGTTGTTTTGAAGATCAAGTACTAATCAGAAATGTATTCCTGCTTAAGACAACAGATACCCCACATTTATGAATCAGAGGGTGAAAGCTAACTGTTGGTTGAGTAGATCAGTTACGGCTTAACAATTCACACTACATTCTGTTGCAAAATATTAAGGTGGCTAGGTAGAAGCAGTAAATTGAAGGAAAGGGGACACCCTTCCAAGGGAAGCCAAAGACTTTCAGAGCCTCCAAAGTAGTCAAAAGCAATGGACTATTACCACTGAACAGCGGAACCGAAAGGTTACTCAATGACACCAAAGGGAAGGAAAGTGTGCACAGAGGCAGCACGGTAAGATGATGAATCTGCAGAATAGTCATTAAAGAAGACAGCTTGGACAGTTCTTGTGGTCTAACAGATAATGAAGGTTAGAAGGGAGTCCACTGCCAAAACACCCATAGTTAGAACAAACAGGGAGACATGGAATCCACATGGAAAGCTCTATTCTTGTGGGAGAGATCTGATGCAGGAAGAGAGGCATGAAGATGAATACGTCATGAATTTTCCAGGTTTCTGGAGTATATTGGCATGGAGTAGGGGGTACTATGCAGTAAGCACAACAGCACAGCCACTGCCATTCTGCCTGAAAGCACCTGGGACAAGACCATGAACACAGAGCAGGGAGGAGACTCACACAATAACTGGATGTATTTTGAAGTACAAAGTCCAGTGCAAGGTTGGGATACAATCCAAGATGGATCCTTGGAGCTTTTTCGCTTCTCTTTTCAAAGTCTGGGCTTAAAATCCTGATAAACAGAACACTTCCCTGATATACAGTTCTTCACTCTAATAAAACAAATGCAGGAAATGCCCATCTAGCTGGGTGTACAGCCTCAGCAGCATGGATACACTTTGCAACAAGTAGGCTTAGATTACACCACAAAAAAAAAAAAAGTCAAAATAAATACTATGGAAGACTCAAAATGAAGTTTGTTTTGTTCTTGGCTTGTTTCGGTTTTTTTTTTAGAAAAAACAAAACCACAACACAGTATTTTGGATCAAAAGGGAATTAGAAATAACAAAAGAACCAGGCAGTA
Source organism: Rhinoptilus africanus (assembly GCA_013400135.1). Lineage (NCBI taxonomy): Eukaryota > Metazoa > Chordata > Aves > Charadriiformes > Glareolidae > Rhinoptilus > Rhinoptilus africanus. The sequence goes on from VXBO01008325.1 coordinate 182,628, forward strand.
AAAGAAAAACAGCTTTTTTAATGGGTAGACTATGAAGGAGGTCAAAGGAAAAAAAAAAACTGTATTCTGTGAGACAATTCAGAGAAATGGGGTGGCACACCATGAATGCATCCCTTCTGTAACCGATAAGGCCTTTTCAAAGTTTGGGCACACGCACACTCTGCAGGATAAATATGAGCACAGACATCCAATATAAAACTTCAACTGTTTTTTCAGAGGTTAGAGCCATTTAAGAATCACCCTGTGTTTAGCTCCTTATATGTTACTGAATATTAGATTGCAGTTGTTTTGACATACACTCAACAATATCCCTCACATTAATTAAAACTGGTCCGCAGTGTTTGACTATGTATCAGGTAAGGCCATCAGAGGACTAGAAAACGCTTCTATCTGTGGAATGTTTCTAGCAGACAAGTGGAAGTGAAGAAACAAAAAGAATAAGCATAATGGGTCCCAACCCATCCTTAGGATTTCCTGCCCCATATTACTTGTTAATTAGCTACCAGCTTTCTAGCTAATAAGGCAAAAGAAAGCAACAAGCTGTATTTAACTTCAATTTAGCTTTACTTTCTGATACTCTTAATAAAATGTTCCAACATTAAATATTATATACCTCTATATCTATGTTTTTATGTACTTGTAATTTCGGTTCAGTTCTAACTCCTGCAGTTAAAGGATATTGAATGTTTTCTTTTTAGCTTGAGCACTGTAAACAGGATATAATTTCATCATGCCACAAAAAGAAAAAAGCTCATGAGGAAACTGACATTTTAAATATGTTTCTCTTAGTGATTAGAAGGTATTAATTTAATAGTGAAGTATTTTGCATGAAGTTTAAAAAAACCCAAACAACCAAACACAAAAAAGGAGATCAAGCTCCTTATAAGATGAAATGGTGTTTGCATTAATATAGTGGTAGCTGACACTTTACCTTTCCTGTAGTTGCTCATCAGAGATTTGTAATTCTTCTTTTAAGTTTTGGTATCTATCTTCCCGTAACAATCTGGTGCCGTCATAGAGGGTCAGTTCTCTGTCATGTATTAGCCTGTTTGAAAATAAAGAATAAGCTTTATCCAGTATTTGATTACTTTCTAAAATACTTACATCAACTAATGCTTTTTTAAAAAGCTACTTCAGTCAATGTGGGTCATAGTACTAAGAAAAAGATATATACCAATTTAAGATGCATCCAGGTGTGGAGGTAAAATAATATGCATAACTAAACAGTTTCAGCACATAGTTAGTCAACTTAGTTTAAATAGAGGTGGTAAGAAAATGAAAAAGAAAAAATTCTGTCTTACCAGTAGAGTGTGCATGCATGGCATGAAACAGCCATTTTTTTATACTTGTACCAAGTAATATACTTCTGTTTTGTTTCTTGAAGCAATATATTTCAGTCGGTTTTAATGATTAGCATATGTACAGACCCAGATTTTATTTTTTTAATGCAGAAGTTGATTAGATATAATGCATGCACAGAAGAAAAAACAGAAGGCAAAGCTAAACTTTTAAAAAGGGAAAAAAAAAGGAAGTGTGATTCTCTCTTCTGCCCTTCTGTGTATATATATAATAAAAGAAGGCATAAAATGTTTCTGCTACAACCTGCTTTTAAAGCTGGTGACGTCCTTTAAGTTTCCAAAAAGCAAATGAAATAGCAGAAAAATTTCTCCTGACAGTATAGATTATTATTAACATAGTATTTGCTATTACAACTTCTCTTCTGCTAAGTTTAATTATTTTAATCGAATTATGAAATAATGTTTAGAAAGAGTTCTTTGCAATCAATATAAAGTATGCTTTTACATGTAACTGTAATGATCACATTTTATTTAGAAGCAGAATGCAAAGTCTTTTAAACATTTTGTGACACCGTGCATTTTCAAATCATTGTGCAAATATTACTAATTTTTAGACCTCGTAAGCTTAAAGTAAAATATAGCTCATTCTTCAATTGAGACTCACATTCTGTATTTACAAAGAGTTAAAACTTCCAGTATTACTACAGATTTACCAAGAACATGAAAGAATTGCTTCTGCTTTTAAATATGTGAAGACTGAACATTACATGTTCTATGAAACTTGAATGCTCAGCTTATTTTTACAGTGTTCTTGAAGTTATAAAGCCATTTTCCCCAGAAGGAACTTAATTTCTCAGTATGCATGTGTTCCATAAACAGATCATGCGCACCCAACTTATCCTGACCTTTGAAGTACAGCTAGAGTGCCAGGGTTAATTCGATGAATGCCATCAAGAATAACAAGTTTTCCTTCCAGGGCAGCAGTAACAAGTGGTGATGGTCTCCAAGCGGTGTCTCCATTAGGAAGAGTGTACCTTTGCTGTAGCAAATCTCTAGCTGTCATATCCTGTGAGTATCAATTCATCAGAAGAATATATTTACGCTCTGGTTTCTTCATCTACAAGTACATGCTTTCTCCTTAAAAAACTGCATTCTGTTTTTCCTGAGCATCTACCCAAAGAATATTATCAGGAAATCTTCAATTACTTTTCCAAAGAGTATTAGAAATACACATACGAGCCTATGCACACACACACACAAAACCACTATGTTAAACAGGCTTTGGAAGTACTAGACTTGCCGATACCACCTCTTTGAAAAGAGAACAAAAGCCTTCTCTTTTTTTTTTTTTTTCCCCACACTTAAACCTAATGTAAGCATATGACAACTTGTACACAGCTTTGTGTACAGAAGGGGGCAGCAATTTACACCTGGAACACACAAAACAGTCATTTATTCCATATAGAAGTAGTCACCTGAAAGAGCAAAGATTGCATCATTAATCTTGAACACAAACCAGTGTGACATTTCCACCTCTCAGCAGGAAAATGCAGTGGAAGCATCAGAAAATAAAGGACAGAGTAACAAAAATAGCCAGTAACATACAAAATATCAAAAGTACATAGGGTATCGTGAAATAATACTTAAGGGATAAAACAAAACCAAATGCAAAATCTAGCATATCTTTCAGCGCCCATATTTTAGATGCTCCATTATAACAAATAAGCACTAGAGCAACAAAGATGTAATAGCCATTTTGTAACCTGGAAGATGGAATTCCTTCCTCAGGCTGTGCTGTGAACACAACTTAACCTAAAATCACATGAGGAAAATACTTTCTATTGTAGCTGTAGCTTTTGCATATGCCCTTTTCACAACTATAAACCCTTTGAACTTTACAGAATAAAAATAGAACACATTACGTCACATGCGCTGAATCATTTCCTCTTTTTACATTTCCTTAAAAGCCTTAAAATAACAGGACAAAGTCTGGTTCCTTCAGCGCTTCCACATTTGTATAATTTGAAGCCTCACATTCAAATCCACAAAACCAGACTGTATTTTTGTTGTTGTATTTCTGTTCTCTTACTGCTGTGTTTGCTCTTTTCTATTTTATTAATGAATTAAACTAAAACCTGAACGTGAAACATTTTGATCAAAGCCAGAGAAAAAAATGTGGGTTTAGGACTTGCATCAGACGTGTGAATTCAGTAGCTAGTAAATAACGTATAACTGAGTATTTAACCGACACACCTTCTTACAATTCACCTCTAGAGGAATGAAACAAGGTACAGCATGAATTGATCAGGAGCCTAGTATGCTATACACAATGTCCCTCCATGATTCAAAAAAACCACTTGAGAACCACACATTAATCTTCTGGAGATAAAGTCAGAAGGGTATTTTGCTGCAAAACATTTTCCGAAACATAAAATAAATGTTTATATCGTAATTTAAATGGTTGAACGATATTCAATTTAGTGATGTATTAAAAAGAAGTATCATTCACTAACACCTGCACAGGTTCTGTAAAAAATTTTGTTTTATGGCTAAGTACGTGCTCAGTGATTTATTGTTTCTAATTACTTACTTTAAATCGATTTTTCATATACAATATTAAAAATATACATTATAAGATACAGTGTTATAATACTCTAAACACTAAAAATCCCTCCCTTTGGAGGGGAGATAATAGAAATGTATGCATTAAATTCCACCACCACCACCCTCCCTGCCTTATTTTGGGCAAAGCAATGGCAACATTATATTGCCTTGTGAAACAAAATACTTATTTTAATTTGTACCAGTCATTATAACTTACATGTTTTACATTGCATTGTTTATCTTCTACAATATCTTGTACACAGGAAAAAAAGAAGTTTAGGAGAGAAAACAAGTAGGATAACTTCCATTTCACCCCCTTTAGCAACTATAGCAATGCAAGCCTTCAAACTATTTTCCATGGCTCACAGTGACAATCATGTTCTTGGCAATTATGAGGCGAAAAATCTATGTTTCCTGCTTTTCATGCCAATTTGGACTCGTATTTCTTTAGTATTTCTCAAATAAAAAATTGGAAGGAATTTGTAAAGAAAAATTATGAGGTCATGCAAAAAAAAAAAAGAAAGAAAGAAAAAGAAATCCTAGAAACAAAAACATCGCAGTACACAAACACTAGTGATGTGCTTAAAGGACTATTTTTGCTGGGGAAAGAGCAAGTTGATGGAAAACTCTTTTAACATCACTTTGAATATTGTGGTTTTTCCCCCCTGAAATTCTGGGGGAAGAAAATGCTTTATTTTAAACAATTTAAACCGAAAGTTCCCTAACGACAGTCCACAAAGAACTAGCTGGCTGCTGCTTCTCATTTGCTGTTGCTTAACTGCATTAAGAGACAACATAAAAACAAACCTTTCCCTAATCAGGATGAATTTCCTTTGTCAGCTATTTGCCTACATGGAATTACATATAATGAGAATTCCATATAACGATGTCAGATATCACAAACGAGAGAGGAATCGTTCTCTGAGTCAACTGTTCATATAAGAGATGATCTATGGGCTCAAAAGGTTTGGGAATGCTCAGTTTAGGTAAATTTGATTCTCATCTCACAACATAAAAGTTTCTGGAGGTTTTTTCCCGTGAAATCAATATAAAGAGCTATGCTTTTTCACAGTATTCAACCCTTAAATCAACTTCAGAAGGAAAGAATAATGAAGCAAATATTAAAGCTAAAAGAAAATATTATATATATTTTAAAAAATCTAAGAATTCATTTCTTCACAGAGCTTGAAGAAAAAAAGAGTGCTATTGCTTCAGACCAAGGATAAGTCCCACACTACTTATTTTTGTGCCTGCACAAATTATTGGAAAATAAAAATGAACCATAGGACAAATAAAAGCCTCCTTAATTTTAGAAATGGATTTAGGACAATATGGTGTCTCTTTCAAAAAAATCAAAAAGACACTTTTTTTAACCAAAGTAGAAAAATCTGCTAAATTTACAGTATTATCAAACTTCTCATAGACTTTACTGCTGAATTACTACACAAATTAACACATTTGACATTGTACTGTCATTAAATTACTCCATTACTTTGCTAGGCAAAGCCCCTAATATGTTACTATATATTTTAAGAAAAACAAATGCATTCTTAAAATTTATCAGAAGATGTATAGCTCAGCTACATTCAATCGTTTTGTTTATACACTGCTTCTGGTAAAAACTTCTGAGATTATGTAAGACATTGTCCATAGGAAATATCTATACATATAGATACACATTTGGATCTTACCTAGACTTGTCTACACAGGAAGTTATAGTGAACAAGCAGCTCACAAAGTCGTTTATTTGCCTTAGCAATACTGTTTGATATTGCCAAAAAAGTCCCTCCATAAAAACCCTCTGCCCTTTGAACTTGCTCAAACGCTGGTGAAACCAAAGGAAAGGTTCACTTTGGTGGGAAATACTTCAAACTCTTGGCCTAGATTTCATTTCCGTAGGCATTACAGATCCCTCTGAAAGAGAGATGTTTACTGAGTAACTAATTTAATTGTCTGCTCTTCTCATGTGTCTCCAAAAAGGAAGTCTTCTGCTCCTATTTGGTGAAGCCCTACTAATTAAAGGTAGGATGCTGAAAAACATCAGCCATGTTTTTAACCAAATAATTGGTTAATTTTTCTGGTGAGTACCCAATACTGTATTACGTGCAACAAAATAAGGGCTAGGGTGTGCCTGTCCTTCAGCAGGTTTGTCAAGCTGCAAAAGTTATGTTCCTGGGATGATTTAAAAATGCATTTACAGTGACAAGTGCAGAGAAAAGTATGCAGGCTAGATGGACACATTCACATGGACACTCCGAAAATACACACTTATCTTAATATACCATTGTACAGAAGGTAATAGGCGCTGCGGGGAATCCAGGTATATTACTATGAACACAACATTGCACTGATGAGGCTATGTAGCTCTGGAACCCAAATCTGCTCACACCTGGCCATGTTAAAGCATAAAAATAAAGGGCACAATTCATCTCTCTGACTCCATCTATGCCGACACAACCTCAGAGTCTGCGCCTTTATCAGCTGAAGCCACACAGAGGGAAGGAAAAGCAGTGGGATCCTGTCTGGGGACATTCTCAACCATGCAGGAAAACATAAAATGGACTGGTTTTCTTTTTTCATCATCACTAATAGTTCTCTTTTCTATTTTCCCCTCACTTTTTGTCTCTTTCAACCCTTCAATCTCACCACCCATTTCTGTCAGTGTCTCTGACTCCCCACATGACATTGCACTTCCAAATCAGCTGCCACTGCTATTTTTCCTTTGGAGGTCTCCATGCTTCATGGGAAAAATTTAAATGAGCAAAGGGATGGAAGAAAGACCAATATATTGCATTAAATCTGATGCTAATGTTCCCCTGCAGCATTGCCAATTATCTCTTACAATTGTAAATCCTGGGGTATTTGGTTCATTTTGACTCACAAGGTCATGGGAGACTCTGGACTTTGTATTTTATTTGAGAGTGTTTTCATTCCTCAAGGTTATGGAGAAAAATACCCCTTACATGTGTGATCCCTACTGTGGAAAGCTAAAAAATTAATTAATTCTACTTTTTAATCTGGTAATTTTTCAGTGAGGTTAAAGGCATGAAGTTCAGTTAGGTATGAGCCTAGAGTGCATTAAGACTGACAATTCTTTCCAAACATTTACTGAGTGACCACTGGCTGTTGGAGACCACTGTTAAGCACGACAGACCTTGGGGACTTCCATAGCAGCAAAAAAATTGTGTTGATAATGGAGAATTCCATTATAAGATTAAATAGTATATGGACAAACAAAATAAAGGGAAGACAAAAGGTCTTCCGGAGGCATTCAACATGCATGAATTACAAGTGGTCACCACTCTGACCTATAGGCAGGAAACATACTTCAAAAGGGAAAAAAAAAAATTCAAAAAGGAGAAGACACAAAAGACAAAGTTTTCTTTATGACACTCAGTCATGCCAAACCACAGAATGAGTTGTCACTTCTCTGCGACTAGGAGAAGACCACCGTGTTAAACTATTTTCCTTACATTTAATTTAGATTAGCTCCCTTTCACATTCACAATTAAGTTAATAAAATCAAAAGAAAGCAGTATCAGGGCTAGTTTATATGTAATAATGTCATACTATTTATACTGCTGCACAGTACTCCCTCTGTTTGGACCTGCAATAAGAAGACATTTTAGGTGATTATTCTACCACAGAGAGTAAAAAATGCTCGATAAGGATCAGAAAACTTTGCTATCTTTGCTATCCTGTATTTTTTTAACCCGTGTCGGTGGTCATCAGTGATTTTAAAAGCTACAGCTGTATATGAACATACCTGCAGCTTTTAAAATCACTGGGAGAGAGGATATCCACAAAGAATCAACATCTGTGTATTATACTTTGGATCACATTTAAAAGCATGATCATCAGCAGATAGCTTGCTTACCTGGTACAGCATGATGGGTTCTATGCTGTATTCCAGCATATCAGCAAACTCCTTAGCAATAACTGTTTTGCCACAGCCCTAAAGAGATGAAAAATAAGAACTAGATTACATTCTAAAGGAACATGGGGAAGGAGGGAGAAAAGAAATTTAAGCGCTTACTTTTCCTCCAATTAAACACATATCTTTAACCATATGGGATTGCATCATTTCTGCCAGCAATTGATCATGGCTGGAAGTCCTTATGAAAGTATCTGATCGAGGATGCTTTCTTAATAGCCCGGTCCCAGCTGGAACCTATGGGGAAAAAAAAGTAGAAAAATGCTAAAGAAGCTATACTGTAGTAACTCTAGGATTTGTGGCGACTGGGTTACACTTCTCCAAAACTGCTGTAATATTTTGCTGATGACTGTCATCCTTCAAACCTAAATCTTTCCCTAAAAAAATATTAAATCACATAATTTCTAATGGACAACCTCCTTCACACCTCCATTATCCGCTCTCCTTGAAAAAAACTAACAAAATGTGAACAAATTTGATTACAGCATTGGGGGCTTCAAAGAACTTGAGGCTTTTTGTGCTAGAAATAAAATACAAAAATCACCGATATTTATTGCTCATCAGAGAAACATGGAGAAGGAAGAGCAGTTTGTATTGTGAAAATCTGAAAGAGCTGCTCTGACCAGAACTTTGGAGAGTTTCAATTATTCCCCATGTTAAGTCACTTGCTCTATTTACACTTCCTGTCCTGCTCTCAGGATTGTTTCATCTGTAAACTACTTATGCTCTTCTGTTCCCAAAGAGACATTCTGCAGATGTATTTTCAGAAGGTATCACCTGCATGTCAAACGAAAGCAAAAATCTTCCCCTCAGAAAGAGCTGAATCAGGTCTCTACAGACTCATATTTTTCTGACAAATTCCTATTTGCTGCTGTTCCCCTTTTCACTTTGTCATGGTACAAACTCTCTGAGGATACTCTTCACTTGCAGCAGCCCTGACAAGAAGGACTTGGGGGTGCTGGTGGACGAGAAGCTCAACATGAGCCAACAATGTGCACTCGCAGCCGAGAAAGCCAGCCATATCCTGGGCTGGATCAAAAGAACCATGGCCAGCAGGCTGAGGGAGGTGATGCTGCTCCTCCACTTCACTCTCATGAGACCCCACCTGGAGTACTGCATCCAGCTCTGGGGTCCTCAACATAAGAAGGACATGGACCTGCTGGAGCAAGTGCAGAGGAGGGTCACAAAAATGATCAGATAGCTAGAGCACCTCTCCTCTGAGGACAGGCTGAGAGAGTTGGAGTTGTTCAGCCTGGAGAAGAAAAGGCTCCGTGGAGACCTTATTGTGGCCTTTCAGTCCTTAAAGTGGGCCCTACAGGAAAGATGGGGACAAACATTTTAGCAGGGCCTGTTGCAATAGGACAAGGGGTAATGGCTTTAAATTACAAGAGGGAAGATTTAGACTAGAGAGAAGGATGAAATGGTTTATGATGAGAATGGTGAAGCACTGGCACATGTTGCCCAGAGAGGTGGCAGATGCCCCATCCCTGGAAACATTCAAGGTCAGGTTGGACGGGGCTCTGAGCAACCTGATCTAGTTGAAGGGGTTGGACTAGATGGCCTTTAAAGGTGTCTTCCAACCCAAACTATTCCATGATTCACCAATGTTAATATGATCTTTCTCTGACTCTCACTAATTCACCTTCTTTACAGACTCTCTAGACTCTCCAAATTCAACATTAACTTCAAATTCTCGGATCAGCATCTGTTTCCTGAATAAGACCTGATTTCACCACCTAGCAGGTCATAAACTTCATTGGAAGAAACTCAATCACATTTGATGTGATTACTTTTGTTCCATTTTCCCAACATCCTGTGTCGGAACATGACCAAGCACTCATTAGATTTTAAGTGTAGGCAAAGACAGACTATTGTTTTTATTAAAAGAAAAAGGGAAAGCAGCACCAAGAGCATCACAAGCACTCTCTGTTATTCTAATCCAACTAAAAAAATAGTAAATTTAGGGGCTTTTCTTTCATCCATTCTTTAGCATTTCTTTTAACACAATAAACTTAAATGAATCACAGGCAGGAAAGCATGAGCTTATCTAGAAATAAAATCTTGTGTACCTGTAACATTCCAGGACCTAAATGTTTTTCTAATAAATAGCATGTGCTCCACTAACAAAAAATATTCAATGCAAATGATTTTAATGTTAAATGTAAGTGTCAAATTCGTGATGAAATGAAACAAAGTTAATGATATCTAAAACCACATATAGTTTGATGAATATATAAATTCATACCTGGAATGTCACTTCTTTTTCACCGATCTGGACAGTTACATCAGCCTTGAAGGGTTTGTTTCCATGTACACTTTCTACTTTTGTAATCCTTCTGGGAAGCAAGTGGCTTTCTGAATCTTGAAGCTCAAAACGCTGTAGAATTAGGAGGTGGGGAAAATTAATTATTAAATACATCTATCTGTTTTTTAAAACTGTTCCTTCTGAAAACAAGGCCAGAAGCATATTCAAGATTAATTGCTTGTAAAGGCCTAAATCCATTTACTTCAACTTTTACTTCAGCTACACACGTTCACAGTCTCAATAGACTGTATATTTTACATTTAAAACCAAAGCAAAAATATCATATACCATCTACTTATTCTGACTGTAGTACAGATGTAAAATGAAAATGTCATATGGTGACTGTGCCAAGTCTTACCCTGACAGAGCAAAATAATAAGAGAAATGGATGGTAGCCTTTAGCATGTGTAATAATAGATCACCTGTCACTGCAGCTCATTATAACCAATTGCAGATTTTAACATCTGGCTACCAATAAAAATAGCCATCAAACATTATGTTTACTTAGCTCCACAGCTTTATCGTACAATGAAAATTGAGGACAACCTGAACAAATTAAGCCTTCAGCATCTTCTGAGTATATCAAGGACAAAAAAAACCCGGGACTTTTGTCTTCCCAATCCTCTTTTGAGCATCACGCTCTCTATTTTATGCTGTATATATAGAAAGTATGAAAACCATTTTAAAAATCCAGTAAAAAGTCTATTTTGTTGGAGAAGGGGAAGTCATATCAAGGGGGTTATGGACAAAAAATGCCACTAAATGAAATTACTGAAATCATAGAGCCCTTTTATTCAACAGAGTGAAAGCTGAGTAAACAAGAGAAAAAGGAGTATTATGCAACTCCTTAGAATTCTTAGAAAAAAAGGTTTTTTTAAACAGACGTCACAAATGTAAAATAATTCTTAAGAAGCACGTAGCTTCATTACTACTAGGATTCACAGCACCATCTATTACAGTTTAGAAAGAAAACTGAGATGCATTCATACAAATGCTTTGTCTCTTGATCACGTTGTAAATTCCCATTCTGGAATAAGAGCCTGCAAAAATTTCATGTTTATACGTGAAGATAAATGATCTTTAGTAAAGGACTGCACCAAATTATGTTCTTATTGTAACAGCTGAGTCTACTTCAGATACCATTAAACATTTTAACAACAACAGAGGACAGGAATGCCTACTGAGTAGTATCTCAAACTATGATTCTAAGAAATGCTCCATGTTCATTAGGAAATTGTAATATACTTACTAAGTCAATGGCATCTTGGATAGGGCCAAAGCTGCTCGTACACAAAATTGCAAACTACTTGTACACTAAAATCCCTTACTCGGATATCAACCAAAGAAAATAACTATGAGCAAGCAAGAAGATTATCTGCACCAGCAGCTCTACATCAAACAAGAAAAATTTGGAGACAGCAGCAGCACACCTTGTACGTGAACGTCTTGGGAGTCTAAAATATTTAAGGTGTTTTTTGGTTTATGAGGTTTTTTTACTGTTGTTGAGGGTCCTCCAGCTAGCCTTTTAGATCTCAAATTATGACAGTGAAAGAGGACCGTCTGTCTCTGTGAAGATCCTTACTGAATTCATACAATTTGAATTCATCACATGTAGGCATGGAGATGCTGCTGAACGGGACAACTTAGTAATAAAACATGGTACCACACTTAGACCAGGGCAAGAGCTGCAAACAAGAAAACTGTTTGTGGCTTTCAGAGTAAGACAGATCTCTGATGCAATTCTTTATTTAGAATTATGATAGCTAGATATGGAATCAGAGAGTAGCATGAAATGGATGTACAATCCCTTAAACATAATTAAACATGGCCTGAGCCAGAAGCAACTTCCTCTGTGCAAAGTCCAAGCTGATAGCTGCAAAGGAAAAAATATTTGTGGCTTGGAAGGGCAACTATTGAGCACATTCAGTAGCAGAAAGTTTGGGAGTTGCTTGGAGAGCCAGAAGTGGGCAGCCTCATTGCCTCAGACTCAAGAGGAAAGAAAAAAGACAAGACTAGCCACCAAAAACAAGGGAAGAGGTTTGGCAGTCCATACTCATCAGGCCACATTCTGCATGCCTAGAAATACATGAGAAAAGGCTGTAAAAAACCTGTAAAAAAGAAAGAGGAGGAATTCTGACCACTTGGAAGTATCCAATGATCAGTAATGTCACAGCATGGAAACTGCAAATAATACGTGCTGGTGATCCAGCTGGTCAAAGGAACAGAGATTGAATGACAAGTATTTGCAGATAACCATTCTGCCGAACCCACAAGACGGTTAAGCTATCCAAAAGAGGCATCCAAAAGCAACTGATCTTTCTTGAAGATTCTCTGCATGGCAAGGGAAGAGAATTTTTCAAGAAACAGGAGGACTGAACTGCTTCACAAGAAGCGAAATATGAACTGCAACTGCAAAATTGGATACACAGATGAAGTCTGAAGGACATTTTCTACTACAATGGTATGTACTGGCGCTAAAGGCATTCATTAATGCAAACCCCCCAAAATTATAAATTACTTTGGGGGGAATAAAAGGGACACAAATCCTTTCTGAGACCAAAGTTTGCAATGGAAACATCTCAGAAGTGAACAGAGTTGTTTAGACAAGAAAGAAGATTCCAGTTCTCTGAACTATTAGCCCACTCTCTATGAGACAGTGCCTATGTAGCCTGAAGATTCCATACCACAAAGCAGGGAAACAGTTTTCAAAGAAGAGTTCAGCTAAGATTAAAGCGGGGTTGCAAATAATACAAAAATGAGACAAAGGGAACAAACAAGCTTTTATTTGATATAAGATCAAGATAGTAAACACATAATTAATCAAGGCATGAAAAAAACAAAGAAAAATTCTAGAAGAGTCTTAGAGCAAAGTTAAACACTTGGATAGTAGGCTGACAGGGACTTGCTCATTTATTAAGACAAATCTAAACTATATGTTGTTTCTGAAAACTGATGGGAAGATTCGCTTGATTAGAGGGTTAAAAAAAAAAAAAAGATTTTTCCAACACTGGGAAAAAAGGGCACACAAAAGGCACGTGAGGATTAAAAAAGCAAACCCAAAATCTCTGCTGAATCTGAAGTAAAATACTAAAAGCTTATGGAACAATGAAGAAGTAAGTAGAGAACAGTTAGAGTCTCTATGAGCCACCAAACAGCCTACGTGAAGGTGACCAGCTTTATAAATGCCTATCAACAGTATACAGGAAAGAAAACTTCAATACTGTGGGAGACATCATATGTGCTTAAGCTTATTGTTTGGGAATGTTTAACTGGAGGCTGTTGTTCTTGAAAGCAGTGATTTCTTTGTATCTACATCTTCTAGAGAAAAAGATTAAAAATTCTTACTTAATTTTTGCAGTCATATTTCATATGTTCATCTGTCAGTCAAAATAATTTGTTATGCCAATATTTCATGCCAGTACAGAATAATTTCAAAGACCATAATTCATACTTTTCTTTTCAAGGTCTTCTAAGTTTTAAGGTATTCTTTAAGAATTAGGATAGAAACTGATGATTTCCAAAGTGCAGAAACTTCAAATGTTAAGAAGATCTTAAGGAGTGATTCAGTTCACAAAAATTAACCTACCAATTGCAAGTACACTTCAAGTATTTATTTTTTCAACTCTCAATACCCCTCAGTTAAGATTAGTAATTCCTAACTATATTCTGTCACGCAAAGAGAAGTATTCAGTGGAAAATATTAGGTGGACATTCTTTGGAAATCTGTAGGAAGGTAGAGTAAGAAATCACCTTGCTTCTGCCAGACTCCTTTCCCTCACATTTCATATCAAATGGAAAAAAATAATTTCTTATCCATATTTAATACAGTTCTGGCACTGCTACTACTAGAATATCATTATAAACAGAAGTGCCTCAGTACAACCAGTTACTTTCTATATTTCTTAAGGTTCACTGCTTAACAAGATTTGCTGTGTGCAAATAGAATAAAATTCCAAATAGGATTATATAGAATCACAGAATCATTTAGGTTGCAAAAGACCTTTAAGATCACCAAGTCCAACCATTAACCCAGCACTGCCATGTTACTACTAAACCATGTCCCTCAGCACTATGTCTACCCGTCTTTTAAACACCTCCAGGGATGGCGACTCCACCACTTCCCTGGGCAGCCTGTTCCAATGGTTGATAACCCTTTCAGTGAAGAAATTTTTCCTAATATCCATCCTAAACTTCCCCTGGCACAGCTTGAGGCCGTTTCCTCTTCTCCTATTACCTGTTACACTTGTAAGAAGAGACCAACACCCCACTTGCTACAACCTCCTTTCAGGGATTTGTACTTGGTGACATAATAGGACACGTTCGTTTAAGTAGTGATGAGGAACAGTATCAAAAAAAAAGAAAATAAACACAGAAAAATGTAAATGATAAGGAGGTATTTAAAAGTAGACAATCACTGAGAAAGAAGATTTTACTAGTCAAATCTTACACATGAAGCAAAAGCACGCGCATCACATTAAATAAATGGAAAATGGCGAAAGCTGATGGTACTGAACACAAAGACATTCACCATCTATAACTGATAGGGGAAACAAAATGACACAAAGGATCTAGAATAAAGGCATATTAAGAACAGAAGTGACTGTTACTGTTCTGTTAGCAGATAGAATTCTATATTACCACCTCAACAGTGGCTCTTCTGGGCAACTGCAGTCACCCTGACATGTGGTAGAAGGGCAAACACAGCATGACACAATCAATCTAAATTTCTGAGGCTGCCTGGAATAACATCTCAACACAGGCGCTGGACTGGCTAGGCAGGGGTGAATGCACAGACAGNAAATTCACTAGCTACAAAGTTAGCTATTTCTAAATATGCACATAGAAATAACTTTTTTTTTTCAGGTCTGAAAGAGATGGGTAAGATGCTCTGGGTCGTGGATGCTATTTTTCAAAAACATACGTAACTCCTGCAACATACTCAGAAACGAAAAAAAGATGGCACTGTGCTAAAGTTTTAAAAGGATAAATGGAGTAACCCAGCATAATTATAGGCTTTATAAGCTATCATTAAACATGGACAAAACAACAAAACAGATCTGACCAACAACAAGACACAAAAGGCTAACACAGACCAAAACCATAATCATGCTATACTGAATGTATTTTGTGCATGTGATCTCTCTTGTAATTTTTGTTTCTCCTCTTAAAAATCAAAAGCACGAGGTATTTTTTTAAGCTTTTCACTACCTTAACCATGTAAGTAGCTACTTTCAAGTTAATTAACCACTTATATAATTAGAGTTTTTCTGTAGTCTTGAACAGAGTACTAAATATTCTACAAAACATAGAGGTTTCAGCTTTCTCTATAATGAAATCTACTAGCTTATTAAATTTGGTTTTTTAAATCCTGTTTTAGCATCAGAAATAATGTAACATTTAGTTTATTTAAGAGTCCGGGGGCTTTTTTGCAGAAGCAGTGAGGAAACATTAGTCAGAACTACTGCCATAATCCATCACTCCCTGGAATTATAATACATATATGTGCAATACTTACTTTTAACGCATCTTTGACTGCAGTCTTGCCTTCCTTTCCAAGGAAAACATTATAGGGGTAAAGCCGGTCAACAACATGCTGGACTGACATCATAGGAAAAGTATCCTAATTCAAATTAAAAAATACAAATAAAAAAAATGATTGGCTCATTCGTTCATCCAACTGTTAACCTGAAAAATCTTATATAGTGCTGAACTTAAAATAAAACTGTAAGGGCAATATACAAATGACAGTATTCAATCAAATGTCAAAACATGCATTTCTCAGGTGCAATTAATTAGAATATAAATGTCTAAAGTAGATTAGAAGAACTATATCCTAAAAATTACTTCATTTCCTGTGCATAAATGGAAACTACAATGTCTGGCTCAGACACCTAAAGACATCTGAGGTTAGGAGAGACAAATCCTACTGCAGGTAACCGAGTTTCATAGTAATATTAGAAAAGAATCGATATGACAAGACATCTGTATTACAATGATGATCATTTCATTCACAGCAATTTCTATTATTTAATTTTGATACTATTACTTTGTACAGATTCTATTTAACAAATGAATTCCTAGAAATTTCTGAACAGTTTGATCAAAACTGTTTTGTTCTGAAATCGGTTACTACGTATGCTTGCACTTTCTACACACAATTGAAAACAACTTTTTTTTTTCTTTTTTTACTATCTCCTTGTTAGGTTTAAGTACTAACTCTTTTGTCAGTTGCTGCCTGAACTAGACAAAGATTCAATTATTTTTCCCTAGTAATAGAGAAAGAAATGGAAGTGCATCTAGGAATACTCCAGAAACATATGCATAAAGCCATTCACAGTGGAAAAAAATGTTTCAAAACCCCTAAAATAATACTTGATTGGTTGTTTTACAAAAGACTTGCAAATTTTTAAGGACTGCTCGTGTGTAGCACTCGTGAAAAACAGTCAGTGGACTGGCACTACTTTTTAAAGCTTTCATCAAAGTAGGTTAAAAGTAAATAATGTAATTCAAATAAAATCAACTGATTTTCAGTTATACGCTTTAATTTACATAGGCACCAAACTGAAAGAAGAGTTGTTTAGAAATGAAATCAGGAGATGCATATTTTATGAAATGCATAATTCAATTCATACGTATAATCAGTAATACTATTTATAATGTTCCATGTTAAAAAAAGATCAGTAAAAATAAACCATTTAAGGCACTGTAGTAAATGTAGTGCTTAAAGGATCAGGGAGCCCTTTATTGCATTTTAAAAGCCCTCTGTCTCTATATAAGACATAACATATCATTTTTCCACATTATCTCAAATTAATAATAATTACAATGGTGTGTATGAAATTAGCCTCTTCAGAACAGCACCCTATTAAAAATTCTCCCTTTTATCAGGCAGGAGTTTTTGACCCCAGAAATACATTTTAGGACTACGTGAATCCATGGTAGAAGGTAAGAAGCTGGTCATTGCAACGCACTCCCTCCACACTTTTTAACAGTTAAATCAACCAAGCTGGAAGCAGAGGATGGCAGTGACCCAGCACGAGAAGGAAAAATACTATAGCTAGAATCTCTGAGAACAGTCAGCTTCAAAAACCAAGTGATTAAAACTAATTCTAAAAGAAACATTCCTTGTCTACCTAAAAAAGACACTGTCATACAATGATAACACTTCACATTCTCTAATGTAAAATAAAATGCTTCCTTCATTCCATAGTTTAGATAATAGCTTAGGGCTCATTTTCTTTCCATTACTCTGAAAGCCATCTGGCATTCATTTAAAAATAATTTTTCACTACAGGGCTCAAAGAATAAAGTTGCAATTTATTTTAAAATCCAACATATACTTCTTTTCTAAAGCCCTCCAAATACTGTTTCATTTCTCTGAACTTGAATTTTAATCACTTCTTAACATCTGATGTAGTATCACAAATTCAGAAAAAAATTATGTCTGCCAGTATCGAGCACAACTAAGGGGACTGAGCACCACGGTAACACAAGTAATTGGTATGGTTTAATGTATATAGTCCAATCAAGTATGTAGAAGTAATCTGCCACTGAGCAGCACCATAGGTCAAATGATTGCACAGGAGACACAACAGAGAATTATCCTGAGTCCTCTGCAGACACTTGCACCTCGGAGAAAGGGTTTGAGAAGCTGTCCTGGCATTTTACCCTCTTAGGTTGACAACATCTTCCCGCATGCAAAAGTGTTCCAGTCCCCCTCTCTCTTCATACAGATCTCATCTTCCTAACCTCCTTCAGGAGGCACCTTCTGATTTTACTTTGACTTTTTACCATGTAACTATAAAGTCCAAGGGACAAAAGCCTGTCAGGGAAAGCAGAAAGACTGACGCAGCTTTAGTCCTGATCTGCCACTGTGAACTCAGCAAGTGCACAGTTGTTATATTTCCCTATGGATTGCGGCTTTCAGGAAGTATTGCATCTTCAAGTGCGCACAACTTGCATCTTCAGGTAACCCTCCATGTCTATGTTTTTTCTAAATCCACCAGCCAACCCAAAGATCTAATGTAGACTTCATCTGATACAACTTAACTGTCTCCTATACTCACATTTGAATAGTTGTTTTGGGTCCTTTTAGGTGTCAATGGAGAGTAATAGGTGTCTTTGTAATGCAATCAATCTGATTTACGTGCATACCATTAAGTCAGAGGCACTTTCAGGCCGTGATTTTTATTTTTCTCCACTGGCTAACTCAGTGTCATCAGGTAAACTGTAGATGCCCCTGAAGCCAGGTAAAATGATTTAGCAGAATAAAAAGCATTATTTTGAGCACTAAGATACATTTAATCACATCACAAATCTTCTGTCATTCCATACTTTCTCCTTCAGTACTACGCTATATACTCAGTTAAAGTATTATCTGGAGACATCTGAATGGGGCTTTTCTCCCTCAAACAGTCCTTAGTTTTTTCGGGTTTATTTTTTAAATGTTCATGTTAATCTTCTTCTAACATCACGAATAATCCAGATCTAATTTAGAGAAATTTTAAGCCCATGCAGTTTCACAGCACATGTGTGTGCACATACCAAAATCTGAACTGCAGCCGATAAGCTGTCTAACGGAAAATCTGGAAGTCCCAATGTAGAAGATTCTTGAGAACAGAGAGTTGTAGCAAAAGACAGGAGCTGAGAAATTCTGCAGAGGAAAAAAGTAATTACAGAGTTTTAGACATGCTATCTATATTTAAAATACTAAAGCCTAGAAAGTTAAATACAGTATAAGATGCTGAAACTATTTCTGAGCGCAAATAAGTAAGGTGTGATTGAAGTTCTAAAGCATTACGGATTCATTATATGAAGGCTGCATATGAAAAGCTGTGTGAGCATACACCCACACGTATTAAAAAACTTCTTCAGTTCTTGTCTCTATGCAGTGACAGAAGATACAAAAATAGCATGGAATCCTGAAAGGACATCACGTTTCTTCATTCATTCCATTTTAATTTTTTTAAATTATGAAAAATTACCTCTCTGTGGAAATGTTTGATCCAATTGAATACAATAGCTGAAGATGGTCCTGAAAATAGAACATAAAATCACAGAGTAAATTAATTTGGGGATCATACTGTGGGTCACAGCTCATGATGTGTTAGGCATCTTCTATTCTTCCCTCTAAATTAGACACGTGGAGTCTACTAACTCCTTCCTTGACAAAGATTTAATTTTATTTTCTTTTTTAAAAAAACAACAAAAAAATTAAGATTACAAAATCTTTCTTTTAGGGTTATCTTGTTTTATAGAAGTTATTTTTCTGCTGTAGCATTCCTTGGCAACTCTAAGCCTGCTTTTCAGGAATTTATTAGGCCCCAGTATGAAAGATACACTTTAAGATAAATTTATTACTCAAGGATTCTTTTCAGAGGTGAGGTAAGTAAAGCATAACGTCAAAATATTCGCTCTACTCAGTACAGATGCTGCAAGTCTTCTGCTAAGACACTTACCTTAAAGGGCAGATGATAAACATCTCTAGCTTGAAATCGAGAGCGAAGGGGTGGATCCAAAGGGTTACCAGAATATTTAGGTACTGGCAGGCCCAAAGCTATCACTCGAAAATCTTCACTAACCCGAACAATCTTCCACGAATCTAACTCTGATTTTGTATGATCCTAAATGAATTAAAATAAAGCAACAAGAAGAAAAAAAACACACATTACATCACTAAAAACTTACGATGACTAAGTTGCACACTGGCTAACAGCCCTGGTCCTTCAGCCTAACTGTGGCAATGTTCTCATCTTTAATTCAGAGGGGCTAGAAAGCATTGGACTAGTCAAATTTGTGGATGGTAAAAGCAAGTTCTTCCAAAACGAATGCAGATAGAATGCTTGATTAGGTGCAGCTTTCAGGCGTGTAGCAATTTGACCAAAGACCTCACAGATGGCTAAAACTGAAAAGGTATCATTACAGCATTGTTTTCACAAAGAATAGAAAGTAAACAGACCACAGAATTTATTTTATTCTAAAACATTAGAAGTGGGTTACCATGAGCAAGTTTTCTTTCTTATTTTTTCCCCTCTTATAACTCTAAAGACGACTAAAACCTGCATTTAAAAAGTTTCACTTAAAAATTATGTTTTATTATAAGCAGTAATACAGAACTAAGCTCCTTCATGAGGACATTAATTGTTGTATTTCAGTTGTTGTCATGTAAAAGACTCATTGCATGCAAAAAAATACAACCTTTAGTCTTCCCACATCACAGTTAAATCTTCCTCGAAATCATATATACATTTCCTGCACATATGTACATTTCCTGCAGACCTAGATGTACAGTAATTATGCACACAGGAGAAGAATGAACATTAGCTTACATAATACAATATTCCCCAAACAACAAAACAACAATATTAGATTTAGTATCGTAGCAAGAGATTTATTTAATTCATACACTATTAGCCGTGTGCCTGAGGCACTCATTTTGAAACACTTTATCATTAGAAAAGTGTTAAAACGGAAAAAAGCAGAAGATATTTTGTAAATTGTAACCAAATCCTGTCTAAGTTTAAATTCTCATTTTCAGTCTTTAAATACAATTACACTTTAAAAGGTTACTTTAAAAATACAGTAATAATGCTTTCAACAACTGCATCTACTAATTAAATACCATAAAAATGTTTTTGGAAAAAGGTATGGATCCCAGGGAAACACAGGCTGGTCAGCCTCACCTCCATCCCCAGAAAGATGATGGAACAGCTCATTCTGGGCATCATCTCAAGGCATGTGGAAGAAAAGAAGGCCATCAGAAGTACTCAACATGGATTCACCAAGGGGAAATCATGCCTGACTAATCTGATCGCCTTCTATGATGGTGTGACTGGATGGATGGATGAGGGGAGAGCGGTCGATGTGGTCTACCTTGACTTCAGCAAGGCGTTTGACACGGTCTCCCACAGCATCCTCCTAGGGAAGCTTAGGAAGAGTGGGTTAGATGAATGGACAGTGAGGTGGATAGAAAACTGGTTGAAGGACAGAGCCCAGAGGGTTGTGATTAGGGGCGTGGAGTCTAGCTGGAGGTCAGTGATGAGCGGTGTTCCCCAGGGGTCAGTACTGGGCCCAGTGCTCTTCAATATATTCATCAATGACCTGGATGAGGGGATAGAGTGCACCCTCAGCAAGTTTGCTGACGACACAAAGCTGGGAGGGGTGGCTGACACCCCGGAAGGCTGTGCCGCCATCCAGAGAGACCTGGACAGGCTGGAGAGCTGGGCGGAGAGGAACCTTATGAAATTCAATAAGGGCAAGTGTAGGGTGCTGCACCTGGGGAGGAATAACCCCCTGCACCAATACAGGTTGGGGGCTGACCTGCTGGAGAGTAGCTCTGAGGAAAGGGACCTGGGAGTCCTGGTGGACAACAGGATGACCATGAGCCAGCAATGTGCCCTTGTGGCCAAGAAGGCCAATGGCATCCTGGGGTGCATCAAGAAGAGTGTGGCCAGCAGGTGGAGGGAGGTCATCCTCCCCCTCTACTCTGCCTTGGTGAGGCCCCACCTGGAGTACTGTGTCCAGTTCTGGGCTCCCCAGCTCAAGAGGGACAAGGAATTGCTGGAGAGGGTGCAGCATAGGGCTACAAAGATGATTAGGGGACTGGAACACCTCTCCTATGAAGAAAGGCTGAGGGAATTGGGTCTCTTTAGTCTAGAAAAAAGACGGCTGAGGGGTGACCTTATTAATGCCTATAAATACTTAAAGGACGGGTGTGAGGAGGATGGGGCCAGGCTCTTTTCAGTGGTGCCCAGTGACAGGACAAGAGGGAATGGGCACAAACTTGAGCATAGGAAGTTCCACCTGAACATGAGGAGGAACTTCTTTACCTTGAGGGTGGCAGAGCACTGGCACAGGCTGCCCAGGGAGGTGGTGGAGTCTCCGTCTCTGGAGACATTCCAAACCCGCCTGGACGCGTTCCTGTGCAACCTGCTCTAAGGTGGCCCTGCTCTGGCAGGGGGGCTGGACTAGATGATCTACTAAGGTCCCTTCCAACCCTATGATTCTGTGATTCTATCAGAAGAATTGTAACCATAGGTAAGAGGCATAAGAAGTAATGACATATTTTCAGAAGTCCTTCAGCATAGTTGGCAACTTCATACAACCGGGATCAATGACAGAAGGCTTATTGCAAGATTCCTTCCTGTGCCACATGGGTCTGAATTATATACCTAACCACAGCTAGGTACAACAGACAGGAACATGAGTGATCAGGGGTCAGGCTGTTACAGAAGATTGACAGGCACATGATCGGAAATTACAGTACATGAAAGTCAGATGCCAAGTAGTACTGGAAACTTCTGATGAGATTTACTGAGGTCCCCAAAAGCATGAAAAAGTATCCACTCAAATTTAAGCAATAGGACTTAAAGTCCAAAAAAAAGGAAAATGGATAAAGTAGCAATGGCAGCAGATATTAAAATCCCATTTCCTACAAAAAAAAAAAATTCTCTAACTATTTCCTATAATTTGGATTGGCTGTTTACATGTGCTTTTGTAAAGTAAAGGCAAGAGAACACCGATGAATATAGCGTCACTCATCTTGCCATAATTTTTTTTGGTATCTGAACATTTTAAAAGCTTAACAACAAGGCTATTGCAGGTTGAAGCATTATCTGAACTTCAGGGGAATACTTTCACCTTAAATCTCTTTTCACGAGGTGCTACTCTCACATTGCGGCTTTCACATTTTAGAAACATACAGACTTCATACAAGGTTAACACGAACTACTCTTTTTCATGTGGACAGACAAGATACAGGTGAATTTTTTTTAAGTTTTTTTTTTTGTTGCTGCAAGCAGTAGCTTGACTTCTCACATAGATTTCACCCTGCCCATTTCATCCCATGGAACATCCCAGAAAAAACACTTTGTTGAGATTTCCCTCATTTAGCTCATACGTACTCTCTCCTTCATAATGGTATTTTAGCACTATCATGGAAAACAAAAATGGAAAATCCAAACAGCATTTCCATACCTGCAGAAGTTTGTCATAACGCTCTGCAGACATCAGAAAACGACCGTCTTCAAGCTGCATTTCCCTGTTCTCCAGCAAATTATTTAACACTGGTAGGACGTTCCGCTCAGCCTTCTCCAAACCTTCCAGCACCAGGATTCTGCCTTCGGTAGCTGCACGAACTGCACACTTTTAAAAAATTTAAAAAAAAAAAAAATTGTAATAGAAATAAACATTACATATCTCATGAAATCCTGCTGAAAAGGGACCTTTAAGGTGCTTCCCAAAACAGTATTTGTTTCTGTAAGAATCAATAAGATTCAGTAGCGATCAGGAAGAGCAACAGCCGATTGCTTTAACAGTGCTACGCATTCATGAGCTGGACTTCTATCTCCTATTACAGGGACTGACAAAAAGAAGTTCCAGTATTTTGTACCAACAGAATAAAATGTAAAACCTTGCAGACATTTTTACATGTTTTACATGTCTGCAATTATATTAAAATATATAGACAAAAGTCAGGTATTCCTTTGGATTGCTCTGGTTATGCACCAGAGTAATTCGTCCTCCGTACATTGCTTTAGTCTGACTAGAAACATTAGTCTATTGAAACTAAACATGGATGACAAAACCAAAATACCGCTATAAATAATCAGATGTTAAAGAAAAGTGATAAAACGTAAAAGATTTAGAATTATATTCCCTGACTGAACATGGTTTTCTCAAAGTCTGAATAAAAATGTAGCCATTATCTTGATGATCCTCTGGAGCCTTTGGGATAGAAAGTGATTTCTTGTCTGTATTTCACTTTATTAGTTTATATGCGGCTGTTTATTTAAGTGCATAATGTGGAGTCAAAATGTAAAACTGAACTCTGGGGCTGGTAATTCTGTGCAACTTTCTTGCAGTCAATGACATTCACTCAGGCAAATTAACTACACTTCATATCTAATATTCACAATTACTGTCCACTAAAAGACTCTGAAATTCAATGCATTCTTGTCTACTTCCAATTTGCAGAAGTTTAATCAGATAATAATGGGGCAGATTAAGGCACGGGCAACATTTAGAGGCACCAAAGAGTCTTTCTTTGTATTCCTATAACATTTTAACACAATTTTAGACACGAGCACAGTTGCAAAGGGACAACAAATGAAATCTCTTCCCAGCATGTCTCCTATAAACTCCTACAGAAGAACCTGCCATATGATGCTAGATGGAAATCTCTGATGAATACAATAGATGCCAAAAACTGGGACAGAGAGAAAGAAGGAAGATACGAGAAAGAATAACGAAGAGGTAGCAAAATACAAGAATTACATATGAAAGGACAAAAGCATAAGCATAAACTAAAAACAAAGAATAGTTCAGCACAACAAATGAATTGCTACATGGCACAAAGCATATAACAGAATCAGAGATCCATCTGAGGAGACAAAGAAGACATTATATGTCTATTATATAGTCTAACTAATTTAGATGCTTCTTATGTTCAGTATAGAAGCAGAAATAACTAGTGGCAAATTAGCCATAACGTAAACTATCCACATCGTTATTAAGATGGAATAATTCCTTTATCTAATCTGGATTCAAGAAAACATTACTGAAAAAAGGCCTTCACAAATCCTGGTACACGCCTCCAGATCAAGTTCCTTCTCTGAAAGATATTCTATATAACATTTTAATACCTAGCCTCAAAATCAGTATCTGAGGAACCTGGAATTATCCCATTAAACAAGTAATAGTCCTCAGATTATTTCTCTTACACTGAATCACCAGTTCTTTCCAAAAGCAATCAGTATGTGAATTGAAGTTGTTTTTTTTTTTTTTGTCAATTAAGGACATCTTATTCTACTAACAGGCAATATAAAATCCCTCTCTCCTCATCCCATAAAAGTTGTACAAAGGACAAATTTTGTACTAACATTCTTCTCTAGGAAGGTCATTGGTCAAGTCAAAAATCTGCTCCAACCTGCTTGAATAGAAAACCTGAATCTCCACTGGCCAGTCCAATACCTGGCATGAACAAAATGCTATTTTGTCTAAACGCAGTTTGGAGATACAGCCAGAATATGCTTTAACAAACAATTTATTTGCCAAGTTGGTTGGATTCTGCATATTATAAGTCTAAGAAGACTTTATAACTGAGTTTTACTAGCTAGAGGAAAATACACATTCTGTTCATATGGTTTCAAAATATTATGAGTATCCATAGAATCTTGTTGACTCAGGTTGAGACACGCACTCTGTGGATGAAGGCTTGCTGATGTCTTCCAGTATCAACACAAATCTCTTTCCTGGGCTTATACATCAAGACAACCTCTGTAGGGGTATACTGTGAGTACATGGAAGAATATACCAATTCTTAACTTCAAGAAAGAAGATGCTCTCCATTAGCAGTGCAATCTTGAGAAACAGCCTACGACACTATTGCCTGCTGATCATCAGCTTATAGAATCAAAATTTTAAAAGTACAGAGTTTCCGGTGATTGAAAAACATTTGAAGTTTTTATTCAAAATTCTAATGCTCAGTACAATGATATTTCAAAACATATGCTATAGTTGGTCTTTGCCTATGTATGTGTACCTTTTATAATCAGCTTCAGGAATGGCTGAATGTATAATCATGGTTTTTTGCTTCTTAATCAAAGATACCCCATAACAACGATAACACCATCACCACCTGGGTGCTAATTTACTCCGACTGGCTTTCTTCCAAATTGTGCTCCCCATATATCTTCAAAGCATATCTGAAATACTGGAAATTATCATGGAATAATTTGGGTTGGAAAGCAACTTTAAAGGTCATCTAGTCCAACTTCCCCCCTGCAATGAGCAGGGACATCTTCAACTAGATGAGGTTACTCAGAGTCCCGTCCAACATGACCTTCAATGTTTCCACGGATGAGGCATCTACCACCTCTCTGGGCAACATGTGCTGGCGTTTCACCACCCTCATCATAAAACATTTCTTCCTTCTCTCTAGTCTAAATCTTCCTTCTTGTAATTTAAAGCCATTACCCCTTGTCCTATTGCAACAGGCCCTGCTAAAATGTTTGTCCCCATCTTTCCTGTAGGGCCCACTTTAAGGATGAAAAGGCCACAATATGGTCTCCCCGGAGCCTTCTCTTCTCCAGGCTGAACAACCCCAGCTCTCTCAGCCTGTCCTCAGAGGAGCCTTGATCGTTTTTGTGACCCTGCTCTGTACTCACTCCAACACGTCCATGTCTTTCCTGTGCTGAGGGCTCCAGAGCTCAACGCAGTACTCCAGGTGGGGTCCCATGAGAGTGAAGTAGAAGAGCAGAATCACATCCATTGACCTGCTGGCCCCACTTCTTTTTATGGAGCCCGGGATATGGTTGTCTTTCTGGGCTGTGAGCCCACTGTTGGCTCATGTCGAGCTTTTCATCCAACAGTCACTCCATCATAGGAGGACACAAGGTTGGTCAGGCAGGACTTGCCCTTGGTGAAGCCATGCCTGCTGTCTCAAATCACCTCGAATCATGTCCTCCATGTGCCTTGGCATAGCTTCAAGGAGGATCTGTTCCATGATCTTCCCAGGCACAGAGGTGAAGCTGACAGGTCGGTAGTTCCCAGGGTCCTCCTTTCTACCCTTTTAAAAAACAGGCGCAATGTTTCTGTTTTTTCAGTCACCAGGGACTTCACCTGACTGCCGTGACTTTTCAAATATTGTGGAGAGTGGCCTAGCAACTACACTAGCCAATTCCCTCAGGGCTCTGGGATGCATCTCATCAAGTCTCCTAGATTTCTGTATGTTCAGGTTCCTCTGGTGGTCACAAATCTGATCTTCTCTTACAGTGGGAGGGACTTTGCTCCCCCAGACCCTGCCTTGCAGACCATCCACTCAAGAGGTGTGTTGTTACCAGTTTGACAGTCTTGCTCATCACGACAGGTACACTTTCTTTGACCTTCTTTTTCTGGATGACATACCTGTAGAAGCCTTTCTTATTGTTCTCTGTGCTCCTTGCCAAGTTCAGCTCCAGCTGCACCTTGGCCTTCCTGACTCCATCCTTACACAACTGGGCAGCGTCCCTATACAGTTCTCTGGATACCTGTCCCTGCTTCTACTGCCTGTGCATTTCCTTCTTGCCCTTGAGTTTGACCGGCAGGTCTCGACTCAGCCATGCCAGTCTTTTGCCCTCCTTTCCTAATTTCTTAGACCTGGGGATTGAGAGCTCCAGCGCTCTATGGAAAGCATCCTTAAAGGTCTGCCAGCTCCCTTCTGCTCCTTGCCCCTGAGGGCAGTTTCCCAGGGGGTCAGGGGGTCCTGCTGACTAACTTGTTGAAAAGCTGGACTTATGCTTTCCTAAATTTCAGGGTTCTGACTTTACTCTTTGCCTGACCCATATCCCTCAGGACTGCAAACTCCACCAGTGCATGATTGCTGCAGCCCAGGCTGCCTCCAGTCTTGACGTCATCAGTTAACTCACTCACATTGGTGACCATCAGATGCAGTATTGCATCCCCTTTGGTGTGTCAACTGTTCTCCAAAATACAATGACCAAAATACAACTAAATAAACGCACAATTCGTCGATCTCTAAAGTTCTTACGTTAAATAGCATAAAGTCTGCTCTTAAGACCAAAGCAGCTGCACACCTCTGGCTGAACTTGGTATTCCTGCATTCTGGTTAGTAATGAGCAGTAAGTTTTTCCAATAAGCTAGGCATACTACAAGGCATCCTCTGAATCATTATTTAAGTTTTATCTGTGTATTGATGGATTGGTATGGAAACTAAAATGCATAAAAAAATAAGAGGAAGAAAAGTAAGTTTGCAATCTGTCACTGCAAATCATTTTTTAAAAATGCTTCCAAGAAACAAATCTTCATAATTCTGTAATGAAAATCTGGAAACAGCTGTGCTGCCTCCCTCTCTCACTAGCCTCGTTTATTCTAAATGTTTCATATAAAACACAATTTGACAGGGAGGAGAGCTTATATTGTGCAACCTTGATGATAAACCTGAGATTAAAAGTATTAATTTTTGTTAAAAGGCTGAGAGGGATTTGTTAAATGCTTACTTTGAGATTTATTGTAACTGCACTAAGGGACTATTTTGCTCATCAGAGGAGGACAGACACTGCTGCCTCCCATTCATGCTCCTAAGGCTCCAGGATGGTAACCTGGATACCTGCTCCAGGGAATATTTGCAGCTACCACAGGCTGGGAGTAGAAAGCCTTCACACGGTGCTGCTCTCACAGTAGTGGCTTTTTGCAACACATACGTAATGCAGATTGCTTACCCTGGTTTCACACTGCACCTACAAAAACATATTTTTATCTTTAAAGGCAAAATCACATTAGGAACAAGACAACCTTAAGTGGACTTCCATCATCTTTCCTACAGGTGAACCATGGTGAGCTTCTCCACTTGAGGAGTGCAAAATACAGTAACTGCAAGAAGCTCTAAACCCCAATTTTGACATAAATCACAGTGTATAAGCACGTAGATAAAGTTTTACAGTGTCAGAAAGGGAATAAGGACAGAAAAAAGGCTCACCACAATGCACATACTGAAATGCACAAACACCCGAGAAAGGAGGACATTTTTATAAAGCTAAGCAAGTTTGTAAAGGCACCAGAAATGTTAATAGTTTAAAGTACCAGCACTGAAATTGTTGTTCTCTTTCCTCAGGAAAATACATATCGTAAACCAAAAAATTCTAGTCACCCTGAAATCTGTGAGGAAGGTTCTCAGGGAACTCTAAAGGGCTGTAATTTTTCAGATCTGGGCGTCATTCTGAGTATGATTTACAGCCTATGTTGCAAAACCAGATTTAAAAAGTGCTGCTAGAAACCACTCAACTGTAATCAGAAAATAAGTGTCTTTTTTTAAGGAGCTACCTCAAGATAAGTTTGTTTTTAGAAGACTACTTGCCCCTGGTCTGAAAAATGGATCCCTGTAGTGACAACTCAAGCACAGCAACTGAAACTACAAAGTGGCAAAACAACAGAACAAGTAGCTCAGTGAGCAGGAGAACTAGTGAGGTAAGGTTTCCCTACACCGGCAGCCTACATTTCAGATGTCTCTTCCACAAAATATCTTGTTCCCACCACCCGTGCAATATCCCACGCAACTTCAAGCACCGAAGTCTTTCCATTCGCTCCTGTATCTCATAAACATCCCAACAACGTAATGTCCAAATGTCTGTTATGGTGAAAAGAGATCCTTAACAACCATCTGGTAAAGACAACGCAAAACTTCGGCTGGTTTTGAGCTAAGACGATGCTGAGTGGCTGCAGCAGTCTAATAGAACTTGAACAATTAAATCCATGGTGCAGCCTGTTTTCCAGGGATGGGAGGTGTATACTGCTTTGAAGTATCTACCAAGCTACTAAATACCACAAAACTCAGAGGAAACTTCTATCTTCTAAATTTCTTTCATTTCAAATACAATTAATCACATTTTTCAAATTGAAATAATTAAAACTAACCAATAAGACATCGGGGAAAGAAATGACGGAGATGCAGAATGGAATACGCTATAAGCTTTTATTCCTCATTTTATCAGGGTAGGGAGGGCGCATTGACCGAGACTTGTAATTTACTGTAAATGCTTCAGGTTATTCTTTTAAGAAGATGCAACAGAACTAATCAGATGATCAATTTTTTTTTTTTTAATACTTCCATAGAAATAGCAAATTATCTAGAAATTTAGAGACAGTCTTAAGACAGATGTACAAACAAATGTTGAGAGCAGTGAGGCATATAGGGCTACTGGGGAATCTACTTTGCTAGATTTAAAAAATATCTGTAAACAGCATGTCTAGTGATGTGCATCTCCCAAAGAAGATATTTGTTCAGTTTTAAGATATTTGTTCAGATATTTCAACATATTTGTTCAGTTTTAAGGCCTCTTAATTCCTTAGTTATTGTTTTCCTTCACGAGTTGAGCAAACAGGAAAGTTGTTGCGCAATGCTGAAATGAATGACTATTGAATGGATTGAATAGATAACATACTTCCTCCAAAATAAAAATATTGTCAGAAATTAAGTAGCAAGATAAAGGGCTATTAAAAGCCATGTTCAACCAGTTTTAAAGCATCAATGTCAACATTTTGTAAGAAATTACTGTTATCTTTTTCCTGAAATACTTGTAAATTCTTATGTTAGTTGTTCAAAATATACATTCAGAACTTTTTTATTAAATACATGTTAATGTCATTCAAAGATGAGATTACAAACAGACCCACTATTCATCTAAAATACGCATTCTAGGCCACAGACACACTGAATTACATGTATTCCAAATGTGGTGTTCGGGCTTTATTAAAATCAATGTAATAGTAACTAATGTGGTTAGTCAAATTAAAAAAGTAACTTAAGAACTAAATAATTCAACTTTTTTCTCCCCCTGTAATGGAGGGGGTGCCTACATCTTCACTATTCAGCCTACCTTCTTGCTGAGTTAATCAAGTGTTTTCTTAGTGGGTTTTATAGCTAATTTTCCCCCATGGGGTTAGGAAAATTACAGGGCACTTAATTTGCATTTAATACTGACATTCACTCCCTTTTTTTAATTAAAAATAAAAATTAAAAAATTACAGAGAAATCACAGTATAGCAGAGTACAATCAGCCAGGCTACTTAGTATTCAAAAGAGAGACTCCAGTTTTCCACCGTATTTCACATTTCAGCGAGGAACAATGGCCTGAACTAGTGACCACCTAATTCATGATGCAGCACCATGGCACAGAATGAAAAGCAACTGAAAAAGAGACCACCTGAATTTATTGGACGTTTGAATTAGAAAACTAGGCTAGAAAAGTTTACCCTAGGAAGTGAATCGACATACAGTATGATCATAAATATGGTAATGTGACAAGAACAGTCTTTCATTTCAGAGTCATTGATTTTAGCTTCTCCCAGTCATTGATTTCAGCTTCCTCCACTCGATTTTTTTTTTCCTTTTTTGAACTACCACACGTCAAATTATCTGTTTTATTTCCATCACCTCTTCCTCTAACATGACAGTCAGGTGTTTTTGCAACAGTGCCTCCAAATTGTATTTACAGGAGATTATGTCTCCGCCTTGGCAGGGTCTGGCAATTTTAGCCACTTTTATTAATAAAACGGTACATTTATATCAGGTATGTGAAACGTTTTGCATCGTTGGCAGAAAGCAGGCCCAGGAGCAAGCAATCAGGGTTTCTGAAAAGATTTATCAGTGCGAATATCTACAAAGAAAGAAACCTATGGGTTTTTATCTTCATTCTATACAACTCTTGTCTCCTGGACAAGAATAAGGGGGGTGGGCTATTTAAATTTTTCTTCCTGATGAGTAGCACAATAAAAAGGAAATTAAGTTCTTGACAGATACCTAAAAATGATGAAATTACTTATCACTTGTAAATTACTTTGATTTAGAGCACCATCCACCAAGTCCGTATTGCCTATGGATGTTATGATCCCACATATGACAAAGTATTGCCCCTTCCCACGCTGTAGGAAATACTAGCTGAAAAGAAAGTGGAATACATATGTAACAGACACAAACATAAGAAAAAAGAATCCCACACCTTTGATTTTAATCTATAAGGAATTATAAATACACAGTCCTAATAGTTTTCACATTTACATCACAGGCATTCATCTGTATGACCACTACATCAAAAGAAGATACCAGAGCCTGAACCGCTAACTTACCAAATCCAGTAATATGCTGACACTTTTAAAAACATAAAATAAGTATTGCAAATGATTAAACCAAAAGCACTTCTATGAGTTAAGAGGCTGCTATATAGGGGTCCTTATCATGAATTTTCTTTTTAGAGAGAAGATGCACTATGTCAACATCAATGAAGATTAACTTCATCCATATACCGTTGGTTTCTACCTAATATTTCCCTCTTTCTGTGCAATGTTGGACACAACAAGAAAATTAACAGTAACATTCATAGTTCTGGAGAACTGTATCACTTGCCTCTTCTTTCTACAGACTTTGCTATCTAGCTCCCTGTGCTAGACAAACAGATACTGCAGTGACAGCCCGTCAACTAAGTTATACTTTCTGACTATGCCTTGCCTGTGGCTAACTTCTCAGCTCATCAAAAATCCACTGTCCCCTCCAAGGCTGTAAAGTTAATAAGCCACAGAAATACACAATATGCACTCACTGCTTAATTTTTTTAAAAGATGAATTATTCTGACCCATCTCTTTGCCAGGGTATAGAAAGAATTTATTTTTTTATATGTTTACAAAAACATATATATATATGTATACACATACACTCCCAAATATGATTATAATTTCATTCAATTAATCTCATGTCTTATTTTATAATTCTCTTTCTAATAAATTTTGATTAAAAGAAACCAAACTCAAGTCTGTGTAGTGCTACTCCAGGGGATTTCATGTCATGTTCATTTTATAGACAGGATAATTTAAGCTGTCATTTCTGTCACTTTGGGTGTTTAATTGATTACCACATGAAGTCTTTCAAGCCACAGTAGAAGATCATTTCTCTGGTATCTTGACAATCAATTTTAAATGTTATCGTTGTATAACTTACGATGCTGGTGCAGTTAGGGATGCAAAAGTATTCTATTAAAACGAGTACGCTCACATAGTTCGAAGATACACCAAAACTGAGTCTAATTCTATATATACAGAAATGACAGCGATTTACATACTTATCTGCTCAGTGGATACAGCTTCATCAGCAAATCTTCAAAAACATGACATTATATTTGTCATCCATGTGATATTTTTCTACTTATTCCAACCTCAGTTAGTTTGACTGTCCCGAACAGAAAAGTCTGTACAGTTAATACAGTAGCCTGTGTTTGGGAAGTTTGTTTTATTTAATGCGAAAGCTGGAAGATTCAGGGTAGCCAAAACCAGGCATTCCAGGCAACATGGTTTGTGGCACAGTCCTGGAGCAATACACCTCTCAAGTGCTAAGAAAACGTCTTAGCTGCTCTCCTAGTTGCATCCGCTACATTAAAGTAGCATAAGATTTCCTTAGATGTCATAATTAGTAATGTAGCAGGCCGTACTAATAAGAGTTTAAACCAGAGGTGTGCCTTTTATAGCTGTACACACACAACGAAAAGCAAAACTGCAACAAAAATGGGGGGGAAAAAAAGGACAGGACATAAAAATATCAAAACTAATTCCTTAATTTTTGAAAATACAATAGGCTGATATTAGAATCTCCATCCTGGTTCAATCAAGTTGGTGGCTCAACTTCAAAGAGTTACAGAAACAGAAAACCATTCCGAAAATCAAGCTCTTCTATCAATAGAAGCAAAATTTGAAGCTGACATTTAAATATTTAAGTAATATAAAGTAATTCTAACTAATTACTTGATACACAACATAATTAACCCATGTAATAAATTACAGAATAAAACCAAGAGGTTACTTAATTGTCTCAATAACAGAAATAGTGACAATTCTGAGCCTTTTCACAGTGAATGAATAGCTGAAAACCGTAATTAATGTCCCAAGGTAAAGGAAGAAAACCATTTTCTGCTGACAGTATGTGAATGAAAACAAATAATTCACCACTACCCCATTATAAGTCCTTTATTTTACATTCTTTTAATAGGGAATGAGTTTGATAATTCAATGTTTACCTTTCTTTTAATTGTCCTCTATTTCTGAAGTAAATAAAACCTTTTTTCCCCTCCTCATCAGATATCTCTTCTAACTTCCTAACTCCAAATCTTCTCCCATTTCATCCAATCCAGTACTAAGAAATGCTAATATGCAAGGATATTTGATACACTGGCCCTTCAATATACATTTCAATATGAAATTGCAATCACGGCTTCCAAATCACCATCTCCCAAATCTATCTTAAATAATTGCCTGCAATCATATTCAGTAACTTCATGTTAAAATGAATCAGATATTTTAAAACCTCCGTGATATCCATTTGCAGTATTTAATCTGTCACTACTGAATGTAGAGCTATAAACAACCGTAACATCTTAACAATCACTCACAGACAACTGCAAACCTTTGTGGGTCTGCAAACCGGATGATTCACTATATTAAAGTTATTTCTGGTAACAAGATGCCAGCTTTCGTTACAGTGTATTATTATTCAAAGTGTAAAATAACTACATTACTATAGTATGCCTTGCATGCAAAGAGCCTCATCTACCTCAAACAGCAGCTAAGTTTTACTTGACCCACAGAATTCATACAGTGGATGTTCTCGAAACTAGACTTCCAAGCTTTGCTGTCTTGTCTTGGGTGTCATGAACAGCAAGCATAGAATCATAGAATCATAGAATCATAGAATCATAGAATCATAGAATCATAGGGTTGGAAGGGACCTCGAAAGATCATCTAGTCCAACCCCCCTGCCAGAGCAGGGTCACCTAGAGCACATCACCCAGGAACGCGTCCAGGCGGGTTTTGAATGTCTCCAGTGAAGGAGACTCCACAACCTCTCTGGGCAGCCTGTTCCAGTGCTCTGTCACTCTCACAGTAAAAAAATTCCTCCTGATATCCCTCTTGAATCTCCTATGCTCCAATTTACATCCATTACTCCTTGTCCTATCACTGGTCATCACTGAAAACAACTTCTCTCCATCTCCCTGACACTCCCCCTTTACGTATNGTACCGACCCCTGAGGGACTCCACTAGTCACAGGCCTCCAACTAGATTCTGCCCCATTGACTACGACTCTCTGACTTCTTCCTTTCAACCAGTTCTTGATCCACCTCACTGCTTGATCACCAAACCCATACTTGATCAGCTTAGCTACAAGGATGCTGTGGGAGACGGTGTCAAATGCTTTACTGAAATCAAGATAAACCACATCTACCACTCTACCATCATCTATCCACCTAGTAATATCCTCATAGAAGGCTATAAGGTTAGTCAAACATGACTTACCCTTGGTAAAACCATGTTGACTACTCTTGATGACCCCCATGTCCTTGACATGCCTAGAGATAGTGCCAAGGACAAGTTGTTCCATCACCTTACCAGGGATGGAGGTGAGGCTGACCGGTCTATAGTTGCCCGGGTCCTCCTTCTTGCCCTTCTTGTAGACTGGAGTGACATTCTACAGGAACCGAAATGGTTTGAAATCGTTTAAAGAAGAGTAGTGTCTGCCTTCTGTAATGTTTTGAATTGGTACAGCCATCTGCAAACCTCAAAATCACTGAGTGAACTAATTAAAATTGAAACCCCAGTGTAAGCTGTAAAACTTTATTCCCTTTTATTATTGAGCTATAATTAGATCTGAGGTGGTTTTAAACATAACTATGTACCATATTTTACATGTCTTTAACTAAAACCTATGGTTAGAAAATTTCAGCTAGAACATCCCTACCAATGAGGTTCATCTTCCATGTTTCCAAAAAAAAAAGTGCTCATCTAAATACCTATTGTTTATTTTCTTATTTTCTCGTCAGAGCTTAAACATACGTTGGTTACATATGTGATGAGTCACACAAGAGCTGAGGAAAGACATCATGAGTCTGATGGATTTTAGTACTTTGGTATCTTGCTGAAGGAGAGTCTTGGTCTGAAGTATTGCAGAGCTGAATTCTGGTAAAAACCTTATAACTGAAAATTTCCAACAGACTGAGGAAAACAAGTAATCTTAGACCTTCACCTTAGAAAGCTAATCTTCCTAGAGTGTTCCTCCTGGAGCGAGATGACTCAAAATAGCTTGTACAAAGTGAAGCAAGCTGCCTCATACTTACATTGGGATCAAAGTCTTCAGACAAATACAGGGTTAACAGACCATCTCACATTTTGGTGAGCTTCTTACAGTCCCTGATACAGAGGCTCTTACAAATGTTAGTTTAGTAATGCTCTTACACCAGGGGTAAATTACCTTGACTAGCCTGTAGCAAGCGTGAGGATAAGGCTATCCGTAACAAGAGTTAGGCATGGAGCTAACATGAGTTAATGAGTTAACCCCACAGTCTACACAAACGCTCTTATCCTCTGGTAAATGAGAAGCCATTTACAGCCCTAATCCATAGTATAGTACTTTAAGTTATCTCATATTGTGCAACCATCATATTTCCAGATAAGCATGAGACAATTTGAAGTCCTAGAAATAACTGAAAAAAAAAAAATGGGTTTAGATTAGTTGTTATCCTTCATTCTGAGGATATTCCATCGCTCAAAGCCATTTATCATGGTTTCAAGAAGATCTATTTAAAGGTTTCTTCAAAGTTTGGAGGTTGAAAGGGAGATCACTGGGAATTAAAAAAAAAAAAA
>VXBO01008325.1:218972-244576 GCA_013400135.1 Rhinoptilus africanus
AAAAAAAAGAATGTTTCTTTAAAGCAGAGAACAACCCTTTTAGGTTCTCTTTCCTCTCCTGTTCCCATTTCCCATTCCACTTACAAATTACTCCTATGATGGGAATATCATTAAACTCTACAGCATCACCAGCTGAAAACTGTTTTAGTTAACACATTTCAATTCACACTACATCAGAGGAACTGACCTACCCTATTTAATTAGAAACCTAATTTGTATAAAAATTTTAGGTATCTAGGAAAACAGACATTCTAAACCAAGTATATATTTTACCTGTATAATCAAAAGGGAGACATGCCGTTGATAATTTACACAGAGAAATCTTACCTAATCTCAGTCATTCTATGGTTGTAATAAATCAGCTAATGGGTTGGGGCAATACTGATGGCAGGAGTGTTTAAATCATTATTTCAGTCCAGATCAGCAGTGAGCTTTCCTATCAAATCTCCCAACCATCTCCATTTACTGTGCCTGGGTTTCACAACACGGAGCAGTCTCAAAATACGTGATCTAGACTCTTGGACAATGAAACTAGACCACAAGATTAATTTCAGGAATACGTCTAATGTGCTACAAGTGTTAGGTAAGGGACACACCAAGAGAAGTGCTTGTGAAACTGTCGTCTAACTTGCACAGAATGGATCTTGCTCCACATTACAAAAGCATATCAAAAGTAGTCTGCCTAAGTCAACCCTGTAGTACTTTTATAAGACAGAGTAATCTTGGATTTGGGTAAAGATAACATTTTTGGTAATAATGAGATCAAAAGTGTTATATGAGACTCTCTAACTGCATCAGAAACATGTCAGTGACTCTGAAATCCACATACTCATTTTTCATCATATAAATCATGACTTCCTTCAAACTACTTGTAAACAATAATTACGTGGTGTTTGACTGCAACTTGCCTGATCAAGATAAAAGGCACTACCATCTCGGATCTCTCGTCGCTGTTTGAGGTCAGTTTCTGTGGTGTCCCTCGATAGTGCGATATATTCAACCTCCCGCTTTGTTAGCTCCTGTGGACAACAGACTGAAGTTATTACAAAAATAAGACTATAACCCCAGCAAGTGAACTTTAACAATAGGCCTAGTGGCATAATTGTACAAAAGAGCTCTAGGCAGCAACACAGTGATCTGAAATAACTGAACAAAATCTAATATCTCTTATTTTTAAAATGTTTACAGTGTGTTCTGCCTCAAACAAAACACTTTGAATTTCTGCTCAATAAACTTTTATTTTCCCCAAACCTGCTCTAGAAACATAATAAGCAGCTATATATTCTTTCCACTGAACATCTGTAACATCCTGTAAGTTAATCTTCTGGTTCTGGACTCTGAAAAAATAATCAGCATCCGCAAATCATGAATAATAATCAGAGGTTTTCCATAGAAGATTGAAAATCTTCAACTCTCACTGCTCAGTAAATGCACTGTGATGCAGTTGTGATTATTACCTGTACATGCTTTGACAGTACACTGATGAACTATATTGTTCTTATGTTCTCTCCCTTTAATGTCCTGAGATGCAGCCCACATCTCATTTACAAAATGAGAACCCATAGATTGTTTTGTTTCTTTTGATTCAATATGAGATATTCTCAGAATTTTCTACCTTAAATGAAAAAAAAAATCTCCCATGTATTTATACCTGATGTTCCTGCTACTTCCATATCTGGATTTTCATGCATTCTGCTAGGAAACAGATCCATGCTGAAATGCTCTTTGCCCTTACTCCTCAATTAAAGGTATTATTTAACAGATTTCTCTTAAGAGGCAGCCTCTAACTATAATTGTATTAAAAAAATCAAGCAAAGATATAAAAAAACCCATGAAAATTATTTCCTTTCCACTTTTTCAGTGCCTATTGGTTACAAAGCCACCATTTCCTTTATGCTATAGGTAGATACAACAGTACTTTCTTGTAATTAAAGGGAAAAAACAGAAGGTGAAATACAGAAGAGTTTTCTTCAACAATCACCCCTGTGTATGAACACGTAGTAGTAGCTTTCAGCAACAGCAGATAAAAGTTTTCCAGGCTTACATAGCTTCATTAGAAAGATCACAGCACGTATCAGCTCACATGAAAAGACCAGCCTTCATTTAATTGTTTGGCACAGCGTTGAAACAGTAAGCTACAGCCTTTCTATTACAGCTGAGAAGCGTACAAACAGTGCTATAAATAACAAGGCACGTTCTACGCCCCATGCCTGGACATCAGGTGTTTCCTAAATCCTCTTTTTAGGTTATACCAAACTCTTCTCATTTATTATTAAGGAATGCATCGAGCTACCTAGTAGCATACCCGGGTTGATGAATTAAGAAACCTTTGCTTTCCAAAGTTCAAAATCTTATCGCTTTCTCCTGTATGCTTTGCCTCGAAAGCTAGTCTTGGAATTCGGATCTTTTGATTTTTCAAGAAATGGCTGATCTTTATGACAATTGTTTATACATCTCTATTTGTGATCCCTCAGCCCAAACAGATTCCAGACAGAGCTCACTGCAGACAAAGTTCTAGCCACATCACCTTTTGAGACAGACAACCCCTCTTCCTGATCATTTAAGGCCACCGACGATTTAAATGTGAAATTTTGCACAAGGTGTTGCCATGGTTCGTGCAGATGGACGTAGGCAAGTCCTTCCCACATGCCAGGAGAGGATCATACACACATCTACTCTTTCTAATCACTCATGATAACTGTTCCCAAATGTTACTTGGAACACTCTCCTCTCACTAATCCCTTCCTTCATTTCTTTTTTTATATAACGAAGCAAAAACGATTTGTTGTCTGTAACAGTCGGCAGATATCTTAATCTTCTAACATACATAATGCCTAGAACAAACTGTTTCTCCATTTGTGATAGCATATGGTA
The DNA here is from genome assembly GCA_013400135.1 of Rhinoptilus africanus. Taxonomy (NCBI): domain Eukaryota; kingdom Metazoa; phylum Chordata; class Aves; order Charadriiformes; family Glareolidae; genus Rhinoptilus; species Rhinoptilus africanus. Next base: position 221,847 of record VXBO01008325.1, read on the forward strand.
ACACAGTTTTCCAACTCTTCCTTTTTTTTTCCCTCCCCCCCCTTGAGTTTAAGCAGAAAAACATGTATTAAAATGGCTGTACTTTCTATTTGTCTACAATAAAAATTGAACTTTGGAAAGCACATTTATGGAAAAACTTATGTACCTCCTAAGTAGCTTGCTGTAAGATTTTCTAGGACTACCTTTTACAATTTGGCAATGACTAACTGACATTAATGACAATGTCTACAAGAGTTTAAGCCAACACACTTACCAGATACTGCATGGCAATAGATCGCCGCAGCGGCCCAGGAGGACCAATAAGAAAGACATCTTGGCCAAGAAGATCTTTCTGCATTATCCATCTTAAATGGTGGACTACAGACTGTGCCAAAGAATCTGTCACTTGGAAAGAAAAACAAAGCTCACATTATTTAAATTTGAAAAGTGTTAGATACCTGGCCATTCACACATTTTTTTATTCTTATCTCCAAAAATAAAACAAAGTCACAAAGATGTGCTGCCCTAAAGCTGGATAGCTGAAGAGTAGGGAATTCCACACACAGTTTATATTAGACTACTTGTTTACATATATACAGTTTATATACCTACCTTACCCATTGCCTTTTTCTCTGCCCAACTTCATCCTTCAAAACAACCAAACAAAACCAGAAAACAAATGTTGTTGATTCTTATTTCACATTACACTGATTAATGCAAAGATGTTTTTTTGTTACCCAATGTTGAGTGGACTTCTCAGCATCAGTTAATATAATACAGATGTGTTATTAATAATTTGTAAGATATTTATCCAGCCTATATCCCAATGCTTCTGTGAATCATGAACTTAAAAAAAAAATAATACTGCGCTTGCATCAGACTAATGCTCTGGGAATATATTTAACTTGCAATTTTCTTAAAAGACAACTGTATTCCTGTTTGCATTTTGACACAATAAAACAGAGTTAAATTAGCAAGGAAATGTCAACCTTGCAATATCACTACATCAATACCACGCAGCTCCCACAATCATAATAAAAAGCAACTCAAAGTAGATCCACTTATTTCTATTGAGAATACTACCCCCTAATCATTTTTAAAAGCAATAACCTGATTATAATTAAACTAAAACCTTTACCCTATGTATGCAAATGTTGCCAGCACTGCAAAGCCCCCTGCAGAAAGAGCACAGTGAAGGAGGGGCACCATTCCTGCTGACGTATATCCCTCTGTCCCCAGAATAAATCCTTCCCATACCTCCCAGCAAAACCTGGCCCTTTCTCAGGCACAAGCAAAAAGCACTAGTGCAGGAGGAGAAGAAAAGCACAAGGAAGCCAGGAGGAATGTTTATATATGCATATACATATATGGTTGCTTTCAGAACAATCTGACAAGACCGATGACGGGGTTTGAAGCTGGAGCCTCAAGGGTAGTAGTGTCTGTGATGCTGACGTGCACTAAGAAGGAGCAAGAGGCGATGAGATCTTCAAATTAATACTTGCTTATTTACCTTTTTTTCAGTGTGATTACTGGTTGCAATTATAAGACAGAATTCTAAAAGACAAGCCTCAGTTCTACGTCTTTCCTGAGGCAGGGGAGGCAGCCCATGCCGGGCAGAGTTAAGGACAGCAAGCAATAGCACCCCTCGGTCCTGAGGGGTGGCAGTTCTCTGTTGAGTCTTTGTATACCAGAATGAAAATTAATTTTTCTAAGCTCATAGAAACTGTATTAAGTGACTGTATGAGATACAAGGAAGATTTTTCTAGCAAAAAAGTGGCTATGGAAATCATCATGAAAAATTTTAACTGAATGTTTTGATCTGGCACTCAGGAAAAACCTTTTGTGATTTTTTTCCACTTCCAGAGAAACCTACTATAGCCTTACCACCAATATGAACAAGAAGAGTATACACACATAGGTGAGCAACCTATGCATTAGGATTATCAGATTAATTGTAAATAAACATTTCAGGTTTCCTTTCTTGTTTTGCTTTGCTTTCTAAACAACTGTCATTAGCATGCCCAGGATTAGTTTTAATATATGGTACGGTAAGATCAAATGAATGTAAAAATTTTTTCTTCTTCACTGCAATATTGTTTTCCAAAAGCTACACACATCACACGTCCCACACGCAACAGGCCAAATGCAAATAAATTCCTCACAGAGAATAACATGTTCCTTTCTATGAGATTTTCAAGAAAAGTGAGAAAGTTCCTATTACATATAATCTTTGGGAAATAAAGGGTAATATATCACACCAGAACAACTGCTCCGTCCAAACTTTGCTACTGGACAGGTATGGTAATTTGAAAAGCATCACACAAATAAAAAGTATTATATCAAATGTACCATTAAAATTGCAAGACAAAGATCTCGTTGAGAGGCACATTTATTATCACTTTTACCTGTTGTATAAACATGTCAGTGTGTCTTTAGTGTATTTTTGTAACAGCTGTTCTCTAAAAAAAAAAAAGTTACTTTGCTTAAAGTAGACAAACAAGCTTGGAAATCTTGCTGAAACACTGAGCTCTTTCATGTCAAAAGTCATGCATTGGCAGCATGGCAAAACCAGCTTTGACACAGCATGACTACAAATGCTTCTGGTGTAATTCACATTAATATGCGTAGCTATCTTTTTTTATTTTTAGGATGGCCTCAAGAAAAAACTCGGGTCAGACTTAAAAGCGGTACCATAAATAGAAACAGGATTTAAGAATCTTCAGCAGCATCTGTAAGACAAACTGTCATGGAAAAGAGAACGTGACTACACAGCATTAAAAAAAAAATAAATCTAAATCTTAGGAACGTGATCTCCCTGAAAACCTTAAGGAATTTCAGGGCACTCACATTCTCATCACTGTGTTTAAACAATCCAAATTAACTCTGAAATATTAATATAAAAAAGGCAAATTTAAAAATTCTCCTATAATTTCCTAATTTTGCTTTTTTTTGAGAAAAGGATCAAAAGACACAATTCCTTACTGACACATTTCGTAGAAAAGGCTTTCATTGTTTCACCATTCGCATCGTTCTCCTCACATACAGATTACATACAGCTGGATCAATTACAATACATGTTTTCAATCACAAAGTCGGCACACTGACCATCTGCAAACTGACTCAAAGGAAGCCCATTACAAATAATGCCAACAACTCAAAGCAAGCATTCCCTAAGCTGAACTGTCATGACAGTATCTTCTACTTGCCAGTTCCTTCTATTCTAACATGTAATACCTGTACATTGCTCCAAATATCAAGCCTATCTCAGTTTTCCAGTTACGTCCCTCTAAAATCAAAAGAATATAAAATTTTATTTGCATATGCAGTCTACGCTGCATAAATTGTTTCCAAAGCATAGTATGCTTTTCAAAAGCAACTTCAGATGCACATACACAGTACCTTGCATATTATTTCTATATATTTAGACTACTTTTACCATGGTATCTTCATTACAAAGCTTTTGCATTTTCTCTAGCATGACTTGAAAAAATTCCTCTCTGTTCAAGTACTGTATACTAACTTTACTACAAGCACCATATAATCAGTTCCTACGACATTTAGAAGACAGGGAAAATTAGCTGAAAAAAGCACCAGCATGTATATTACGGTAATTTTTATTAATTATCCCATGAGTCAGATAGTATCTAATGCAAACTGGGTTTGCACAATCTGTTTAGTGGCACTGTGCCGATTTGCAGTAGTTTAGTAGCTGGCCCTACATTCTTAATCTGCAGGATGGTGCGTAGGAAGCCTCTACAGTGTATTCTCAAAGACACCATCTGGCACATGCAAGAGAGTAGTCGGTGCTACAATTTGCTATTCCTGTGTGTCAAGGATGGCCAGCGAAAGAAATCGCATTCTATTGCTTTGTAATATGTGATAAGTAGGACAACACCTAGCAGAATCCGCGCAAACATTTCGTAAAGTGAGCAGTTGAAGCTGAATGGAGAAATGCCCAAATAAGAAAAGAAGACAACATCATAGATAGATTTTTGAAGCAAATGCAGCAGCTGCTCTTGTTTGATCCACAAATCAGCTTTTGATAAAACCAAGACTGAAATGGCTTTGCTAGCCTCAGAAATTTTCCTGTTCACTCATACTTGAATTCTTGGCACATGCTACACTCACTGAAGCCTTAAGATTCACTGGAGATAGCAGACAGCATCTGCTGGCAAGTCCTTGTGTCCCACCTACAGAAGAAATCCCATAAATGGAGGAGACACCTACCTCTTCCCACTGTTCCGAGACAGGCAGTTAAATGAACTGATTCCCAAGAATGTCTATCCCAGAAGTGGTAGAAAACACATTAGAGCTCACGTCCCTGTATGACTCTAGTTTGGTCAAGCACATAAAAACCAACAGGCACTTAAAAGATATCAATATATATAATTTTCAACAGGATAATAAAAAAAAAGACCTTTGCTACAGTGCATTGTTCAGAGTCTGAAAGCGGTTCCTTTTATCAGGGGAGGCAAAAGTTCATGAGGTGAAAAACATCTCCCTCTCGTCCGATTACCGAGGGGGTCCTTTAGCTTTCCACAGCAGTTTGCAGTACATCCAGCACTGAGGGCGGCTGCTGTAAAATACAGTTGAGGAAGAAGAGGACAAGGAGAGAGGTCTTTGCCTAAAAGCATAATAAACACATCGCAAAAAGGGAAAATGTTAAAAAAAAACACCTGAGCTTACTGAGACTTATTTCCCAGCTTGTTCAGGCTGGGGTACACTGCAGGAAGGGAGTGAGTTGCCCAGGACACGGTGAAGGAGGCAGTATGGTCAAGGTGAAGAGGGAGGCACTCCTGTGTGGCCTGCTCTCGGCTGCTTTCATTTACCACTTTGCAGGTAAAACATTGCTGCTCGTCCAATTTCATGCTGATGCACAGAGCCCAAGGAGCTTTCAAAGGTCTCATAACGTGGTTACATCACAGACAGTTTTCGCTGGAATAACTCTTTTTCCTCATAAATTTTTCATGGAAACAGTCTTCATTCCAAAAATTTTTGTTCTTGTGGTGGTAAGGAAACAAGTTGCAAGTCTTATGCAGGGGCTTAGAAAGGGGAAAGCTACTTCTTGGATGAGCCCATAAAGTCATTTACTATTAATTCCTCTCAGTCAATTGCTTCACAGGAAGGGGTAAGATCTACGTAGGTAAATCATATTTCTCCATGTGAGTATAAATGAAAAGAGAATAATAAAAGAACCATGTAAAACCAGATAGCTTGCTGGAAGGAACCCTGAATGGAATTGTGTCCTGGTTTGAAGTAAAACAGAACTAACTTTCTGTTCAGTAATTTTATTTCTTAGATAGGCCTCTTCTAACTCTCTAAAATTAACAGCATGTTGCATCTAAAACGGTTCATTCAGAGTGATAGGACAGTTTGTGCCAAGGAACAACAGGCAGCGAGGCTCTTGCTTATACTTATTGCTAAAACAACCAAGGTCAGATAATTTTGATATTTGCCCTGTTAGAGGATCGGCAGCGGAGGGGTGTAGAGGGGCTCACCTACGGGGAGGAGCGGACAGGACAGATGACCAAAATTTGACCAACAGGGTATTCCATCCCATCTGCCCCATGCTCAGTATAAAAGCTGAGGGATCAAAGGGTCAATTTTCTTCCTTCTCTTCCTTCAATGGCTGACGTCCGAGGAGGATCCTGTCTGTTCATCTGCCTTTGGTCCCGATCGGTGTGTTCCTGACTCCGACTCTGGAACTTGATTTCCACCCGTCGCTGAGTCCAGCCTAGGACTGCCCCAGTGCCTGCCAGTGACATGATCCGGGACCTTAATACGGTTTTATATATACTGTATCTATTTCATTATTTTCCTTTTTATCTTGTTCTTAATATTTCATTAAAGTAGTTTAGTTTCTTCTAAACTCGTAAATCTCTCTTTATCTCTCCCATCTCCCCGTGCACGAGAGGCTGGGGGGGAGCATCTGTCGCCCGCCATTGGCTGATGTGGCCAAAACCACGACAGATTGAGAAGACTAAGTTTCTCTTAGTGACATATAAATACGGAATAAATGAAACTACTCTTAGCTGGAGGTACAAGTCATAGGGAAATACATAGCCAGAGCTCAGACTGTAGCTCAGATTCCAACTGGAGGGACATACTGTGTCTGCGTTTGAGTGCAACAGCTCAGCCCAGCACTGAAAAGTTTGAGAGATTCTAGAAAAGAGCAAGAAGAATTATCAAAAGAAACTGGAATTCAGTCTAGAAAATAGATGACTGAAAATCATAACTGTTTTCCAATACACAAGGCAGAATCACCGTGAAGAAAAACAGTTATCTGTACATCACGGTTATGCTAGATAGAACAAGCCCCGGGGAACTAAAAGTATGTCCAAAAAGATCTAAATGGGGCATCAGGAAAAGCTTTTTTTCACAAAAGAATCATTAATTACTGGAGCAAAGTGTGCAGAGAGGTTCTGGAACCTACGTCACCAGCGCATTTTAAGAACAAGGAGGACAAACATCTCTCGGGAACCGTTTGGATTCAGCTGACCCTGCTTTGAGGCAAAAGGAACAGGGCAGACCACTCCGTGAGCTTCACCAGGACATTTGCTCTAGGTTTCCATCTCCCCGTGCCTTCCTCTGCCTCAGTCTTGGTATAGACAAAACGGGGATGATGTAAAACGTTCTACTGAAAAAAACCCCAGGATTTCACATTCTGGATTAGGTGGTAACAGCCAAGTAGCAGATCAGTTGCAAACTCAAACTGCTGATGAGTTTTCACCATCTCTGACCACTGGCACCTTTCCTTAGGCTAGGAATGAAGAAATGTAATGACGAAAGTCTTCGTTAGCACAAAATTACAATCATCCAGCAATACAACTTGTCTCTGTAAAGTGTTGCACCCTGACACTCAGATTTAAAGTTAACAGAAAGAAGGAACACACATTCCAGCGCAAATCTGAACCTGCTTTGAGCAGTAACTGAAGACAAGCACTTGTCCCTGCTTCAGCACGTGGTGCAATACCTTTCTGGGAGAAGGACACAGAGCTGTCTTACTGTTAAGGCAATACTGATCTTTCAGGTGAGTAAGTAACAAAAAAATGCTGGCACCACTGAGCCTACTACAGAGAAGCAACCCAAATTTCCTCAACATTAAAACAATTCCCTTTCAAGCGCAGAAATCCATTTACTACTACTTCTTTTATATTTCATTATTATACGCATGAACATTCTGTTTAAATTCCTCATGGTAATCGACTGTCTCAACGGTCAAAACTAACAGGATTTATCCCCTAACCCCTTGTATACAGGCACGTCACTTTTGCCCACGCATTGGGGAGGGTGCTTAGACTCAGGACAGCTGGCACAAAACCACACTGTTTGAAATGAATCTTCCACCATTCATTGCAGTTGCCCCGAATGCGACTACAGCCAAACTCCCAAATGCACCTTCAGAGAGCAGCAGAGCCAACATGGTGTTGCAAGAGAACATCCCTTTTCCTGCCATAACATATTTCCCGTCATTGAACAAAGTGAACTGTTTTGTCAAGGTTAATAAATACATGAAATATCAGGTACACTGTCATTTTCATAGAATTTCCAGAAATCGCTAACAAAGGCAGTGCACTGACATGAACTCAAGCTAAAAAAAAAAATTATGTGCGTTCTCACAATTCAATTTTAGATCTAAACTGGGCTGGAAAGCCATACAAAGTTTCTCCGACGTATAATTAAAGAAACAAGTGTGCTTTTCAGGCATGATGAGATTTTTAAAATGTAGGTTTTATTTTTACTGATAAAAGAACAAGCAGTGCAAAAATAAGTGCCCTCTTTCTAGAACGTCAGGCGCAGTTATGACAAAAACTCCATTAACAAAATTCCCTTGTGTATGACTCATTTTGACTTGCCGCTTATAAAAGGAAAAATAAGAATAATTCAGATTTTATGTACTTTTAATTATCATCTTCCAAGAAAAAGCCATTTGCCAACAGCAGCAAAACAAATTAATATTTATATTAACACAAAAAATGGAGTCCTTCAGACAGGACTTGACAGGTTTCTAACATAAAACCTGAAAAGCAAGGACACAAAAATATAAGGTAAGCAGCAGTATGTATCCTATCCGCTTATACAAAATGTAACACAGTTCAAAGAGGGATTTAAAAATAACTTTAATCTGGTAATACTAAAAATGAACTATTTTAGTACCAATTAAGTGACAAAATGACAAAGGTAAAGTTTTGTAGGCACTTAATACATTTATGTTCCTTATTGTGTTACAATTTTTTTCCAGAGTTTTAATGCTATTTTTAAGCCTAGAAGAATAATTCTGAGTCTAGAATAAGTTATAACATCCCTAAAATTTGCTGTAAATTATGGATATGCGCTTTCAACATTACTGTATTTCACATGGCTCTTATCTGGCAGAACAGCAAAAGCAGAAACAATCTATTCTACGTGAATGATGAGCTAGAAAACAATCATACGCAGTACTACTAAATGAATTGTAATTGTCTCAATTCCTTCCTCTTAGTTCTTACACCACTGCAAATATTACAATGTCTGAGACCTTTCCAGGAATATTTCTCACTTAACTGGATGACCAAATTATTTCTAGTCTTAGTTTAAAGAAATCAGGTAAGTATCTCGGTCATTTAAAAGTAATATTTGTTACTATAATAAAATTTCAAAATAGGTATCATTTCGGTTTATAGATTAGTATAAATATGCAATTACATTCATCTATTTTACAACAAAACATCTTGTATTTACAGCAGTTTCTCACACAGCAAAACAAAAAGCACTCTTAAAACAAGGAAAAGAAGGTGTTCAGTTAAGTAAATGCATATAACTCTAAATGCCTCACAAAGAGGAGATAACTGACACGGAGCAAATACAATCTACCTAATTTCACTAACGCAATATAACTTTGTTCTTCGTAGTAATGTAACCATAAAACTTAAGCACTAAGGGATAAAATAAAAATCCTAAATTTTAATATACAAAGAAATTGTCCTCAAGTATTTGAAATGGATTTTCTGCTATTAAATGCATGAGAATTCTACCTTACTTAATTTTAAGTAATTTAATATTTAGGTTTCTAAGCAAAATTTTGTACCTTAAGTAATCCTACTATAAGTACATGAATACTGATGAACAACAGTATCCCAAGCACGACATAGGCTCCTTTCAGTCATGATTATTAAAAAAAAGAGAAACCACTAGTAATAGACCTAATACGTGATAATAAATGTTAGTTTTAGTTGTAGTATCATAAAATACCATTGTTCTGTACATTTTTAATAACTTTTCTGTTATCAGTTTAGCTTTCTACCACTTTTTTCCTCCTTAGAATTGTTAACTAGAAAAATTTCTGATTCTTCGTATCTACCAAGCGTTTTCACAACTCTCGTTCTTTGCCAATCCAAAGAACTGAAAGAGATGCTGTTAATTTAGAGCTAACATTTATTTCGCTGATAAGTGCGGATTGACCGAGAAATGTAATGGGGTGTGGAGAAGTGGAAGGCAGAAAGGCATTGTTAAAATTAACACACTTAGTACAGCAAAGAAAACCAGAAAGCAAAACAATCTACAAGAAATGGAATGTCATGTAGAAACGGGTTCAAGTTATGTCAGGGCAGGTTTAGATTGGATATTAGGAAACATTTGTTCACTGAAAGGGTTATTAAACATTGGAATAGGCTGCCCAGGGAGGTGGTGGATTCACCATCCCTGGAGGTGTTTAAGAGAAGATGTGGTACTTGGGGACATGGTTTAGAAGCGGTTTTTTGTCAGGGTAGGTTAATGGTTGGACTTGATGATCTTAAAGGTCCCTTCCAATCTCAGTGATTGTATGAATTAAGTGAAACAGATCACATGAGTCATTGACATAGACAACTGATACCCTTACTGTATGATCCAAATGAGAAAACAGGCAGACAGAATAAATGATGAAAAGCAAACCCTGATCATTTACGAAGCTATAAAAAGTAATAACACAGAGCAGTATTGTTTGCCCACATTCCCAGAAAACTCACAAGGTACAGGAAGTATCGTTACAGTCTAAACCAGAAAACCTTTCCTCATGGGCTACCCCATAACAGCATGGGCCAACACATGGACACATTTGGTACCTGGATAACCTGGCAGGAAAGCATCACAGTGTAATGCCGACTGGGGTATGGGAATTAAGCAGCCCATGATCTAGATGCAGACCAGCGATCTGGCCTACTACACTACCAGTAGACTTCACGCTCATCAAAGATTGAAAGCAAACAAAATCTCCTATATTCCTGCTAAAGCTCTCAAAGGACAAACATTTCAGAAAGAAGGTGGCATTTCAGAAGAAAGAAACAGCAATCTACGTCAATAGTAACACAGAGGTACCATCCCACAGTTAATAACAAGTAAGGAATCACAGAGTGGATGAGGTTGGAAGGGACCCCTTGTCCAACCCCCCTGCCCAAGCAGGGTCACCTAAAGTCTGTCAGATGAACTGACGTCTCATGAAGCCACCACCATCAGCCTAAGAACACAACAATATAAAATTTTATGCAGCAGCTCCTGCCCTTTCTGATAGCGTACCAGTAGCACTCCCTGAACACCTCTAACATCCCTCCTGCCCTCTCTCCCAGCAGCTCTCTGCCATCCCAACAGTTGTGCAGTGGCAAGTCCACTAATGATGTTATCAATGCCATTCTTCTAAAACCAAACAAACAAAAAAAACCCACCACATCCTCCATCCCCACAGAAACCCCACTGTCCCATCAGTTTCCATGATATCCTCTTCAAAATGTCACAGAAAGAATTTAGACATGTTGGAAAGCAAAGTGGCTTGAAGAGAATGACTACATTCAGATTCCAGCTGTAGGGCCTCACAAGCCCAGCGATGACAGTCACCGGGAGTTCTCAATGCTTGGCCATGTCTAAGCATAGTATAAAACGTATATATCCCTTTAGAATACCATGTGTGCTTGGTTTTGGTCTCAGAATTTATCTGGATGGAAAAAAATCAGTTGTTGGTGGGGTTTTTTTAATTTAAATTTCGGATATCTGGCAGCCTACGTGTGAAAGTGCTGAACAAATGGCAACTCATCTTTTTTGGATCCTGAGGAAATAGTCGCCCTGTACTGTCCTAAGAAATGTCACAACGAAAGCATGATTCACTCGCTGATCCACAGTGCAAAAGGAAAAGCTCAAGAAGCATTTCCTATTCTCAATGAATAGGAAATACGTATGGCTGAGAATCTGTGGCATTTTTAATAAGGTATCAAAACATAATGTGAATTAATTGTAAGTATATGTATTTGCATTGTTAATGTGCTGTGATTTCAGTAAGTATTTGATAGCATTTTATTATCTCTATGCAACTGACTTCCTATTAACTTGATGGACTGCAAAGATCTGTATGTTTGCCGCCAACAATAATATGGCAATCTGTGAATATTAAATATCACAGTAGAAAAACATCATACATCTGCCATACAGCAGAAAACTCCTAGAACACATAATCACATTGCAACCAAAATCATTTTAAACTGCCACAGTTTCAGGACCAAACAATTTGAGATTACCGTAGTATTTTTAGAAGTAATTGCCGGATGAGACCCCTTTTGAACAAAATATTTAAACACACACAAACAGTCCCTTTACTGTCCCACTGACCAATGGGACAAGTTACATGCAAAGTTAAGAGATTCCCATATAACCAGCTGAAGCAGAGATACAGTAAAGAACTCAGCAAAGATAGCCTTCCCCAAATCACAAGCTTTTTCAAAACATATTTCTTAGGTAATTTCAGTAAAGTCAGTGGAGTGACTTGAGTGAGTAAAAGTTTTTTGAATAAAGCCCTGAAACCCATTCAAAAGGAAAGCGGATTCTTACTGTAGTTCTGTGGAACAAGTTCTGGGTTCTTCGGTGTTTTGAGTTTAAAAGACACATCTCCAATTGTGACAGTATCACCTAAAAAAAAAAAAAGAACGTAAGTCTTTTAGTTCCCAGATACTTGAACTTTTTTTAATATCCTTATATTAAAGTTTAAATCATAGGTCTGCTGTGGTAAGGCTGATTGTGAGTTCACAAAGCAACCTCTAATGTGCTTGAGAACTATTCGTTTACTGATTAGGCTCTGCTGCTTTTCAACAGATCAGGTACTAGGATAATTTACACTTTATTAATATTCCTTGACTTTTCTCTTTTGTTGCTGTTGTTATAACCATAACTTACTTCGTTGGGAGCTATGGACTTCAAGCTCGCTATAGAACCCTATTCCAGGTACCATCGTTAATTTATTGAAAAGAAATCCTTAGACCGTTTTTCTGCAGAACTAGCAGTAACACACACTTGTGGGGGGATGATATTCCTGAGTTTTCAAGCAGCCTGAAACTGTATCTGTTGGAGGTATGAAATGACATATTCATGTCAGTGGGCCCTTCCCGCACTCTCTGACTGTGCAGTTGTAGAACCTGGCACATATAAGAGGTCTCAAGCATTTCTTGCTCTGGTTTTCACCAAAACTAAAGCAGCTGGCCATTTTATTTACTGGTCTCTTACTAAGACCTGCCTGTCTTATCTGTCTTTCTGCACCCACAGCCTTGAATAAAATTGCAGGGCATGCCCTGTGTACTTTCCCGTGGAAATCAGAAGTGAAACCTAGTTTGCAGCCAGGAAATGGGCGAGCACCAAGGCGGCAGTGGTCACACAGAAAAACACCACAACACCCAAAACCTGTTCCAAGGAAATGAGCTGCACGCCGGTAACAAACTCAGAATTTATATTTTTCAAGAAAACACCTGGGCCATGCAAATGAGTTCACAAGTATGAAGACTGTGAAGCTAAAACGACTCTAGTAAAATTATTATTTTCCATTACTGTTGCTGAACATAACACCAGCTTCACCGCCCAACAGGCACTGAGGCATGTGCGTGAGGATGGAGAGGACTACCGGAGTAAGACTGCTGCGCAGGGGCGCAGTTTTGCCACAGCCCTCTGATTACACGACCCTTCCGTGAGCTGAGGCCAAGTTTTGGAACTTTTTCTTGTGCTTGTGCTTTTCTGAGAAACGAGACGTAGAAAAGACACAGCCCACAAACATGATCCAACTCTAAAAATCCTTTTGTTCATCTGCACCTTGTCCTACAGCATCCAAGAGGACACAGTCTACAGTCGCCTATCTCCAGCACTGAGTCAAAGAGTTTGGAAGAGCAATGCTGGAACCGCAGAGGGAGACGCTGAAGAGGAAGCTTGTCCAAATCGACAGAGGCAACTAAAATTTCTCCCATACATACAGCAGCTCTCCTTTCATTCAGCAGTGACTCTAGTTCTGCGCTCAACTGCAGTTCTCTTCCAGCGTATCCAGATGTTACTGCCCATCTCATAGGAGTGAGAATCCCCAGGTTTTGACATGACTCAGACAATCCATGGGAAAGGTTAACACATTTAGGGCAACAAACAGGAAGCAGTGAAGAAAGAATTATAGCTGATTTCCTCCCAAATTTAAGGGCTGAGCAACGATGCTGCGACTGGGATGCACAGCCTGACACACATGCCTGCCTGTAGGTCTTTATGTTGCTCTTGAATTCCAAATAGTCAGCTTCACATTTTTTCCCTAAAACATTGGCAGAAGATGGTAAACTGGTGGTTGTTCCTATGCACAGGGCTTCAACGGCTTGCCAGAAAGTGGGAGACTTAGATGATAGCAGTACTGCTAAATAAAAGGTGGCCAAGGGTCCATCCCTGGTCCTAAAGGCAAGCAGCACCAAGCAGTCCCCACCCTCCCCGCTAGAGAAGTCCAGTTCAGGGGCCTGGTCCTCATTCTGGGAAGCGTTACATATCTTAAAAAGCCACTGAAGAGTAGATGTGACCACTGCAAGGAGTAAAATCTAGGCTTTGGCTTTCACAGGGTTCTGCCTACCTCTCTAAGTTTTAAAGGAGGAAAATCTTACTGCCTAAGCGTCATCTCCTCTTCTGCTGCTGCTGCTCCAACCACTCTTTCTCACTGGGGAACAGCTAAAGGATTGACTAAAATGCCTCCAAGTTGATGTAGACATCCTAGGAGCCCACTGCTTCTTGCAAAAGTTGACACCTCTCTCATTATCTCAGCTAGGAAGAATTTTAGCATCCTAAAAAGAGCAGGTTGCCTGATATATCCTTAGGGAATTAGTGCCAGTTTATTTTCTCACGATTCCCTAGCCAACATGCAATGAGACAAGAGTATATGACTAATTAGGTCCCAGCTTAAAACACCTCAGCTCAAGTTGTAAATACTCTTTCATGCACACGCAGTGGTCCAAAACACAGCAGGAACAAGACTCAAACAACAACGTGTCAGACTTTTTCAATACATTGGAATGATGGTATTATCTACAGGAGAGAATTTTAATTGCCTATTTTATCAGCACAATACTGAAAAGCCATAGTTGATTTCCTGTGCTCCCTTAAAAAAAAAAAACCAAACAACTGAGTTTGGTTTACGTGGAAAATGGAAAATGCATCTATTCTTGTGGTATTTATGTCAGTCCATAATGTGCTATCCCTCGATCAACACATCTAATCATGTCCATAAATGCCACAAATATTCCAGCCATCAACAATCCCTGTAAATTTTCACGAAAAACGGGCTGGGAGCTAACCATATGCAAGATGTGGAGAGAGCTGAGCACACAAATCCCCTAGCATACAGTCAGGGCATTCAGCTTTTAACAGGTTGCCAGGATGCTGCCTGGAGACAAATGTTGCCTCCAACTTGCATCTGTCCACAAAGCAAAAATATATTAGCAATGTTTAATAGAACTTTAAGCAACAATAAACCAAGACAACATAATCTATTTTCCTAGCTAAATGTGCACAGGGGTACTACCACAATAATCTTACTAGACTTCCACCTGGGCTATATTTTCTTGTCCCATTTTTTTGATTCTGTACTTATTTAAAGTCTTGTGTTCGGTTACTCTGTTTCCCCTGCATTTCCAAACTCTTTGAACAGAGATGTCATCCCAGACAGACTCTTTCCAACATTTCACCAGTTGACAAGGAACTGACAACCACCTGCTTGGTAAAACGGTGGTGGTAAATCAGCAAGACTAATAATTTGAGAACATGTATCCCAAATGATTTGTCTCCACTGCAAATTACGGAACAGTCCATGAATACTCTGACCCAGCTCACAAACTACTGCCACACTATCGTGGACAAAAGCTATACACACGAGGTTTTGCAATGGAGACACTGTAGCCTGTATCAGACTTGCTTAGGCAAGCAGTGAAGATGTGCCCCTGGTTTCTTATCTCCCACACAGAAAACCATAATCTTAGATAGGACAAGCCTTTGGGGAAAACAGTGGGATACAAGCAGTGCCTGATGTACACAACGGTGCTGAAAAAAAAAACAAGTGCC
The DNA here is from genome assembly GCA_013400135.1 of Rhinoptilus africanus. Classification (NCBI taxonomy): domain Eukaryota; kingdom Metazoa; phylum Chordata; class Aves; order Charadriiformes; family Glareolidae; genus Rhinoptilus; species Rhinoptilus africanus. Next base: position 237,168 of record VXBO01008325.1, read on the forward strand.
AAATAAGCCAGAATCCAAAAGGTAAGGGGGATATCACATTCAGGGGGTGATCAACATACAGACAAAGCAGGTAGTTTGAGAGCCCACGCAATATGGGCAAGAAACTGGGGGCACATAAAGATCGTGACCCAATAGCAGGACCCTGAAGAGACTTTCTGAAAGAAGGAGATGTGAAAACAGCCTCAGTACATGCAACGAGCTCTTTCTGCTGCATCTGGAATAGACAGGTGTGAACTTCACCGCTGGCAAAACGGCAATTCGCACATGCACATACAGTTGCCCAGTAACTGCAATGCACTGAACTGGAATAGTAGGACTTGATGGACCTTTGCTCCGACCCACTGTGGATGTTTTTACTGTCATAATCTCAATAAGAAGGCCTCTTGAAGATGCATCCTTATTGTGCACTTGGCACCTTTGACTGGTCTTCTATTTAAAAGCTAGTATCACACCACCCATCCTTCTTCTCTCCCAAGAGACTATTCCCCAATCCTACTATTTTTTCCTATATGTTGAGAAGAAAAAGCCACTGCTGTGTAAATTATTTAGAGCAAGGCTGGGCGCATCTGAAGATAAACAAATTGCATCTCAACTACAATTTAAGAACTTAAAAAGCAGAAACAAAGTTTTATTTCTTCTGCTCGCCATTCTTCTGGTGAAATAACACATTAAGAAGGAAAGAAGGAAATGAACAAATTGGAAATGACTATTTTTAAATAAAGAAATCCTACAGCAAAATATCTTATGCAGATCTGTATGTGTGTTTAGTTTTCTCACTGCACAACAGAAACTGTTCCCATCTCATGTGTACATCTTTATATTATCAGGGGGTTTATAAGACAGTACAATGAATCTTCAGGAACACTGAGTTTTAGGTGGCTGAAATTATTGTCTTTTGGCCTCTCTAGTCCTGAATTCATGTGAGATTAACACACTGCAACAGACATCTTAGTATATTGTACACAGACCATCCATCTGGTCTCAAAAGCCAGTAACAGCAAGAGCATATTAAAACTGAAGGTGCTAAGCTCTGCTAACGTTAATCTCTGTGTGATAAGATCACACCTGTAAGAGGAAAATTTTAAATCTATAATATATTCAAATATATATTTCCAGGTCTTAATTTCATTCTAATGCGAAGGAAAGGAGAAAGGAAAAAAAAAAAAAAAGATGCTTTTAACGGATATTTATCCAGCACATATCCACAAGGGCACAGAAAAGAGTCTCAGCCCTCATCCTTGCAGAGCCAACTTATTTTGAAGAAACAGAAATGACACTTTCCAGGATTTGTTTTTTCTTTGTCCTCAACTTTTCTGAATACATTATTCGGTGGGAGGGGAGGAGGGGGAAAAAAAAAAAAAAGAGCAACCTTATCTACACAACTTATTTCTCTCATTTCTTACCAGCCCTCATTGGCCACCCTCATCGCTGTAAACATTACATACAGTCACTGGCTGACAGTGTAACCTGTTTTGCATCTCATATTGGTACCAGCAGCCTCCCAAACACATGAATATGAGGGACAGAAACCCATTCCCAGCGCTCACTAGGGTTTGCTCCTTGACCATCACTGCCTTCACGTACAGATGAGGTGGAGCTCAGCTGCTGCTGACAGGACGCTGCAGGCTGAAACAGTCAGATGTTTACACAACTAAACCCATCTCCGATCTGAACAAAAAAATCCACTTCACTTACGTCACCCTTTTTTTATGAGCAAGAGAAAGAAAGTCTTTCCCTCTAAGAATTCAAAGTAATTACTTCAAACATAAAATTTTAATATTACTTGATTTCTACTCAGCATTATTATTAGACCTTCTGTTTTTTTACCTTTCAGCTTTGAAGCTAATGCTTGATTTTTCAGTTGTCTACTTTAGGCTAATGATTCTCTTTACTGATTTAAGTCCAAAGTGTCATTAAAAAAAAATCTTGGTATTTATTCCAGGAAACGAACTTTTTCCTCCATTTTTCTGCATTAGTAGATCAACAACATGAACGTAGAATTTTATCTAACATCCAGTCACATAGGAAGCTTACAATCATTTCTTAGCAGAGAGCTTTGTTCATTTGGGCCAACAGCATACCCTGAAGGTAGGGAGTCTGATGATGCTCAATTATAAAAGTGTTACAGTGTGAAAAGTCAGTTTTAAATATGTTTAATACCATGATGACTCACATAGACTTGATATATAAATTTCATAATATCTCTTAGGAATATGGTTACCACATCAAAGAAGTGCCAGGCTGCCTGTTTCATCAATTACCAAAACACTTTAGAAATACTGGTCATCTTCTCCAACTTCCTGCTCGACATCAGCTTACCACCAAGACAAGATGGGATGAGCTGTGGCTCTGGCTGACTGAGTCTCAAAAACCCCCAAGGATGGATATTCCTCGGCCTTTCTAGCCAACCTCTTCCCCTGCTGCACTACTGTCCTAGTAAAAAGGTTTATCCTATTGTCCAGTCTGAGCCTTCCGCACTCCAATTTGTGATGCCTGCTTCTTAATATGTTATCTGACACTATCAAGTACTTAGTAGTTGAACATTTTTGTTACTATAATTTTAAGTTGCCAACAGATTTCTCCTCCCTTAGGCCTCTCTTTGCAAACCCGACAAGCCCAGATCCCTCAGCTTATCCTTACCATCAGGTGCTCTAGGTCCCTAATGATTTTGGTAGCCCTCAAGTGGACTCCATCAGTTTCTCCATATCTCCTGAGAACTAGGGAACCTGAAACTGGACACAGCATTCCAGGCAGAGCCTCATCAGTGCTTTCTAGAGATTAATTCTTCTTTTACCATTGCCCACACTCCTCCTAATGTAGCCTAGTCTGTGGTCCACCTTATTTGCTACGAGGTGTTGTCTCATATTCAACCAGACATGCACTGCAATCCTACAGCCCTTTCAGCAAAGCTGCTACTCAGCCAGTCCCTCCCCAGCCTGTAGTGAGATGAGTTAAGTAGCAGAACTTCACCCTTCTCATTCTTAAACTTTTTGAGGTTGGCCCAGTCCTCAAGTTTATCGTGGTCCTTCTGGACTAAAGATCTGCAGTTTGTCAGACAGTAGGGATTTTGCCCCTGCATACCATTTTTACACTCCTCTTCTGTTATCTGTCCTTACTTCCAATTTTCTATGCCCTCTTTTTGTGTTTTAGTTCATCGAGAAGTCCCCTGCTTTGCCAAGCAGGCCTCCTGCTGAAATACCAAATCTTCCTGCGCTGTGGAATGGTTCATTTCTTGGCTGTCAGTAAGTCTTCTTTAGAAATCCTCAGGCTCTCCTGGGCACCTTTTTTCTTCATGGTTGTTATCCAAGGGAATCTACCTACCAATCTCCTGAATAAGTGAAACCCTGCAGTCCTTAAGTCCAGGATCCTAATGCTGATGCTTACCTTCCCAGCCTTTCTCCAGATCCGCAGCCCAATCATGTTATGGTCACTGCAATCCAGGCTGCCGTCTATGACCAAACGGGCCATAGTTCCTCCCTATTTGTGAGTAGCAGATGGAATGAAGAGTTACTCTTGATCAGGCTCTCTGTCATCTGCTTTTAATTTTTTTTTTACCAGTATAGTCTAGAAACTACCAAGAGCGCATGCACAGTGCCAGATTGCCCTGCTAGCAGACGTCTGGACGGTTGAAATCCCCCACGAGCATGAGGGCCCATGAGTGGGATGTTTCTGCTAGCTGTCTGTGGAAAGCGATATCCACTACCTCCTCTTAGTCATATGGTAACAAATGCTCACCCCATCCCCAGCGTTCCCTTTCAAATCTTCTGTGGCCAGTGCTACTTATGTGAAGAATTAGCTCTGTGTTTTCAAACTGTATGAAGATTCCTGAAGTACAGTTTGCTCAGTGCAGAAAAGCCAGACTATTGGTCTATTCTAACCTGATCTTAGGTACCAAACGCATTAGTGTAATTTCAATAATGTATTTCAACTAAAAAGAAACTACAACTGAAAATCAATAGAATTGTTTTTACAATTTCCCATTTACTGAAAAGATAACCAAGATAGACAAAACAGCTTTAAAATTCACTATGGCATCTCCTACACAACTATCCTGAGTGCTTGAGTTTGCCAGGCAGGTTCAACTTCAGCCTCATGTATTAAAATGGGCAGGACTTGCTACATCAACACATAACAGGACTCTTAACAGTTGCTAGACAGGAAAATTTAAATTTCAAACAACTGACAAATATTAAAACTCAGAAGTATTTAATGACATCTACTCATGGGAACAACGGTGAAACCCTACCAAAAAGCATATCTGCCTCACGGCTCAACCATTTCTTCCAGCTATATTAGCGTGTCTAACAAAAGACGCTATTTTTTTGACACCAAGCTTTTCTCTCTTAAATGTTAGAATAATTTGAAATAACTCAGGCATAACTCTGCAAATTTTCACGACAACTGGCTTTGAAAATTCCCATCTCCATTTGCTGCTTTCTCAGTTGTGCTGATGCAACCACTGTTCATAAGGCCTAAATCAAATAAATCAAATCACTGGAATCGTTTTAGTCACCCACATTGCACAGCCCCCTAAGTACAACCACGGAGGCAATGAACAATAGCGGGAATGTTAAGATGAAAGAATGAAGTCCCTTAAATAGGTTTTGCCAGTGAAAAAAAAATATTGCCAGAACCACCCTCCCAGCTGTCCACATGTGAACTTCAACGAGATAATGATACAGGTAAAGTCAGACAAGGGAATGTGCTGAAGAGCATTTACATCCATCATCCACCAGTTCTTTGGTCTTTGGACAGCAACAAACCTGGACAAAATAACCCAACACCCACAGGCTACAAACGCAGGTTTTGGTTAGGAACTGGAACTGACCAGGTTTTGGAATGCATAGGAAGTGAACCTGGACAGGCAGAAAACAGTTAATGAAGCTAGTATACTTTTTTGTCTACACAAGTGACAAAGCGTAAGTTGCTCTATGTACATTGAACAGCAAAGCGCACAAGAGACCTTCCTTTGCCTGTGCTGTCTGATTGGCAATGACTTTTATTTTTCCAGCTCTTCAGTTTTCACCAAATTCAGCATTTGTTCCCATCAACGCCTTAAAGCACCTCTGATATTGTGTATTCCATCAGATTTTGTCAAAGGTTTCACATTACATACAGATAGATGCAAATAAGTAAATGTCAGTGAACTGGATTACGTAGAACTTCACTTTGTTCAGCTCATATTATGTTGAAAACAATTCATCACGAATGCATTCTATAATAACATAATTCTTTTCAGTCTTCTGGAAGGAAACATAAAACCTGCATTAAAAACTAATCTGATAGTCATCCTTCCACCACAGTTGTTGCCATAAACTAAGTTCCCCTCGTTAAATAACTAATGCAAACCCAAACTCTTCCTAGATATTCCCATTACCCTTTAGTCACCGAGCGCCTCTGTCTTTCGCTTTGAGATTTTTCTCAAACTTTACCGCAGCTCCCAGTGCACCAGCAACCCATACTCGCATTACAAAGACAGAGCTGAAAAGCTAAGCATGGCTCCTTCACATATAACAGGACAAAATCAGGCAGCAGTTTCTCCCTTACACTTAAAAGGTACCATCACAGACAGTAAATCCAATCTGGCAGGGATGTCAGATCCAAATTACTGGGTAGACAATAATTTGCTCTTTACTTGACTGTTAGCACCTTCCAGCCTTTTCTGAAGTATTTTCTTTATCACTAGGGGAGAGACATGCAACCTCAGCGCTGCTTACGAGACTTGTAATTACAGCAGCTGCATAGACATTGCAAAACCATGCAAAATTTCAGACTATCTCTTTGTAACTTCAGTAACCTCAAAGGAGTGACAGGGCCTGCAAGAGGACATGCAATCATCTTTAAAATAAAATTAATTAAAAAAAAAAACCCAAACAACAAAAGCCAAATAATAAATAGCATTCTTAATATCAAGGTCCCAAATTCACAGGAGCACAGGAAGTACTACAATGCATGAGACGTCTCAGGTGCTGGGAGGGCAAATATCCCTAATATTATCTCTTAGCTGGCCTTTAATAAACAAGATTGTCTACAGCTTTGGGATTTAAATCTTTGTACCAAAACTATTTCAATCATTGATTCCAAGTGGAAAGGCTCCTATTATTCATTACATATATAGTGTATTCATGAATATCACAAAGTTACACTCAGGTACCTTCCATAGCACATGGAAATTATGAAGTATTTTCCATAATACTGCACTTACTACTGTTTCATTTCACTGAATTTCCTCTTGTTCTTAAGGTTACTCATTCCAACAAAGGCCTGAAAAGTGCTGAGCTACCTTCTTCAGACGCTTGTTTCACACATTGTTAACTTGTTGCCTTTTATTCCTATTTGGTTTAACATAAATAACTCCAGGGCTTTTCAGTACTTTTCAAAAATAAAGTATTCTCTGTTCAAAACTTCTTGAAGTAATTTTATGGTTATCAATTCCTCAAGGTCTTCCTTCTTGAGAAACCAAAAACATATTTAAAGAAATTAACTGGTCAGCTAATAAACAAATTAAAAAAAATAAAAAGGGACACAAATGGCATTAAAGGGGTATAATTAAGAGCTTTAGCAAGTCCCTCACCATCGGTATCGCTTGCTGTCATTCTGTCTCCATAATTTACAGCTGCTTATCACTCGTGCTGTATTTAGTAGCTTTGTTGCTTTTGGCATCCACCCCAAAAAGTGCCAGCTACCACAGGCATATGTCACCGTTTCCAAACGCCACTTGTGCCCTGCACAGGCCTGTCATCTGTCTCAGAGGTCACCGGAGGACAGGCGGGGACAGTTCAGGCCATACTTAGAATCAGNACGTCAATGTCCTTCTTGTAGTAAGGGGCCCAAAACTGAACGCAGTACTCGAGGTCAATCCCCTATCTCGTTACCGCAGGCTGCCTTGGCATCAGCCTTGGCAACCCCTGACACACACACGGCTTTTGCCTCAGCAGCAGGAGAAGGCGGCCATGCAGTGCAGGAACAGAAAGCATCGCAAGACGCTAACAAGCTGCTCGATGGAGAAGAGCAGTTGTCGCTCCTCGGATGCTCCGCTGTGGGTGACACACTGGACAGAGAAAGGCGAAACGCTATGGAAAGCCACACTAAAGCGTCCCTGCAAGCCCCTGACTGAACTCTGCCCTCTCCTCTCACACAATACTGACGAGCACAAGAACAAACAGGGATGGTAACACAAACTGGACAAACCAGCACCCAGAAGGTGGTAACCTGCCCCCAGGCCTCCTTCTCCCGGGCCGCCTGGCTGAGGGGAGAGCAGGGCTGCCGCACCCCCGGGCCGGGGCAAGGGGAGCCAGAGGGGGAAGGCTGTGGGGAGGCCGGGCCCGGGCCAGCCCGCTGGGGGATGGTTACCTGAGCCGTGCAGCGCTCTGACCTCCAGGCGGCCGAACCGCCCGGCGGCCACCCCG
>VXBO01008325.1:244750-261053 GCA_013400135.1 Rhinoptilus africanus
GAGGGGTGGCGATGGCGGCCCCGCTCCGGGCCCCCTCAGCGCCCGCCGCCGGGGGGCTGGTACCCGCCCGATGTCCGTCAGGGGGGGCTGGGGCCTCAGCTCCGGGGGCGACACGTTTTGGTGGTTTGTTTTTTTTTTTTTTTTAATATGAAAGAGGCAGATCTCCCTAGCTGGAAACGTTGAAAAGACCCTGGAAAACAAAGCGCGGGCAGCGGTGGCTGAGGTGAATTCATGCCCCAAAGGTATTTCCTACCTCCGATTTCTTAAATCCCGCTGAATTCGTGGGCCCTTCTGTGCCAGTGACACCCCTCGCCTGTGTTCTTGGGATTAAGTTATTTTATACTTTAGGAAGAATTGGAACCAAGTTGCTCGGGAGTGATGTTTTGCACGTGCACGGCTTGGATGTGAGATTTTTCTAAAAGATGATGTTATTGAAATATATTTCAAAACTGGCTTTTTTTCAGCTAAAGTTACTGCTCGGGAGTAAATTTTAGAATGATTTGCGAAAGGCTGAAGCATTTACGATAACAAATCAAGCCTGATTTCAAGGAAAATCCAGTTGGGTCTCAGCACCAGTAAAAAGATGGTGAGGGAGCTTAGCAGAAAGTAGAAGCCAGAGTCAAGTCACAGCTTTTATCACCTGCACTTCAGGTTTTATGTCTCTATCTTGGTGTCCATGGGGCTGGGGGAATTTTTCTCCAGTAAATCTCCCATTTCCTGCATGCTTTCAGCATTGAACCCCAGAGGACAACGGGTAAAGATCAAGCTAAGCATCTCGTTTAAACATAGACAACTTAGACTTTTAAGCCCCCAAAAGATATTATGAATTATGAATGTTGATCTAGTCCTAGATGCATTTCTGCAAAGCAGTATTAGGTGCTTTAACACTTAAGAGAGATGAGGTTTCGTGATCTTCAGCATTTCCAGTTGGCTAGAGTGTTGGTTGGGTATAAATTCTATTCTTAGTACCTAATATAGGTCTGTGAACCAGCTTTCTAGGTCTAAGGCAGGGTAAACTAACCTGAAACATCCTTTTATGGATATTGCCCTAATTTCTTGTAAGATGAAGATTGCGAATGCTGGAGATTGAAGGTAGGCTAAGTTACAAGAGTGTCTGGTGGAACAGAGTAGGAGGCCAATGAGGCAAAATAACAATGGAATTGTTTGAATATATTTTGCCAGTCTGCGTGTTGGACTAGATGACCTTTAAAAGTCCCTTCCAACCCAGCACATTCTATGATTCTATGATTAAATTAGAAGACTATGTTGATCCTCGTGTCATATCTATAGAAAAAAAAATGAATAGTAATAAATTGCAACAGATACACAAGCAGCTAAATGCATAACCTGAATATGGCTGGAGTACCTTTCCAGAGGGCTGAAGCACTTTTCCTATGAAGACAGGCTGAGGGAGTTGGGATGATTCAGCCTGGAAAAGAGAAGGCTCCAGGGAGACTGTATAACAGCCTTCCAGTACTTAAAGAGACCTACAGGAAGGATGGGGAGGGACTCTTGGTCAGGGAGTGTAGTGATAGGACGAGGGGTGACATTTTAAAACTGAAAAAGGGGAGATTTAGGTTAGATACTAGGGTGAAATTCTTTACTGTGAGGGTGGTGAGGCACTAGAACAGGTTTCCCAGAGAAGTTGTGGATGCCCCTTCCCTGGAAGTGTTCAAGGCCAGGCTGGATGAGGCTTTGAGCAGCCTGGTCTAGTGGGAGGTGTCCCTGCCCATGGCAGGGGGTTGGAACTAGATGATCTTTAAGGTCTCTTCCAACTTTAACCATTCTATGATTCTATGAATGCTGAATAGATTTTATGCTATGCTTGAAATAATGAGACATTTCAAAATTTTGTACAGATTCACTGTCATTTCACACTGTGGATGTACAAAGCCTCCTTTTACCTCTGTATGTGTATATATATATACGCACCTGTCAAGCTAAATGCTTTAAATTTCAGCCCTTTCCGAGTCATGTATCTATAAAATCTTTTGCTTTTTAAAGCGCTGCCTTAAAATTCTGAATTAGTCAACTTTTCCAAAACTTTAAATTCAGCCTTCGGTTCAGCCTCCAACTTTCCATTTGCAGCAGAAGAAAGCTATATTTACTGATTTTCAAACCATTGCTGGGAAAGTTATAATGAAAACATTGTTATCTCTCCGCATAAGTATGGGGAGGGAAATTTTGTTGGATATATATGTGTACACACACATACACAAACAATTAGATGCACAGCTTGAATGTTGCATTGTTTTTATGCTATACTGTCAGTCATGACACCACTCAAAAGTTAGTTTAATAATGTGAATGGATAGAACCTAGTTTTTCTTGTGTGTACGTGTGTATACCCACACGTGAAATTTTATCTGGCTATACAGTGTTACATTATTGCTTGAATGTGGCATCTGCTTCACTTGCTAATCATAACTGATGCATATGTGCTTTACATATCTGGTACTTGCTCACTCCTCTATGGAAAGCACAATTCTGTCAGTGGTTCAGCGCTGTCATGAAGTAGAAGGATTTAGCAGTCTGCATCTGGTGTGTTTGTGAAGGCTTTCACAGATGATTTACAGCACTGGTAATAAACAGCTATTTCGTATTTTCATTCCCTGGCTTAACAGCGTTCTTATTTGGAACATGAAGTTTCTTAACAAAAATACTTTTCCTTTGATTAAACAGAAAAGAACTTATTCCAAAGAGTGAGAGCTCAAAAAGCATCTCTCTGAGTTGACAGTTTCCAGACTGTTCTCTCCAGTAGCTGTCAACTACTTTGCTGTGGAGCTCTAGCTGCAAGACTAAATCAGACACAGGTGGAGACTATAAAGAACAATGCATCATCTCTGCCTCGTCCTAGTCAGTTCTCCTACACAAGAACAGAGAAGACAGCTGAGATGAAATCCTGGCTTCATCTGAAATTCGTAGGAAATTTCCCATTGAATGCAGCAAGGCCCGAATTTTACATGAGTGTTCTGCCTGACCTACAGTAATAGAAGTCAGTCAGTCTTCATTTACTGTTAGATTTTTCTCTAGAGGGTAGGTCTAACATTAAACTCCTCTGAAACTGTGTCCAGAAAATGTGAAGGGGCAGAAAAGGAAGCGTATTAGAATTCATACAGTTCCCTAGTGGTGTGAGTTCCATCTGGCGATACTAACAGAGAAAGTCAAACCATAAGGGCAGGTCTTGCTTACCTATAATTTTAATTCCTGAGACCAAGACCTTACTATTGTATCTTTTTTCAGTTAGGCAAAATTAGTTGCCTTGGATTAAAATGCACAGGTGTTTTCCCGAATTATCTGTAGCCACTGATGACTTGCTTTATATACTGGATGTAGAGAGAGTCTGGCTTGTTTTCTGCTGCTGTGTATCAGTTTTCAGCCAGTACAAGTGTTGATTTCCATGGAGCCACTCGTAATTCTGTACAGTGAGTCTTTGTTATACCAGAAGGTGCTTCTCTTGTATGGAATCGATTGGGTACAATATAAATAAAATAAAAAAATGGAAATGCCCAGCTGCTCCTTTGTTGACTTTGTTGAACCCTAAGTCTGTCCCCTATTTTAATCCAAGTTGATTTCAAAAATGGATCCACCAATAAGATACCAAGGTTCTAATGTAAACTGTCTTATCTCCTGGTTCTTGATAAACTGGCTTTCATTCATAATTTCTTTCTTTGCAACTAATAATTATTAGAATATCCACCTCTTCCTTCTTCACTGTTATAAAATAGGCAGGAGTCAAAGCTAGATTTTGTTCTACAAATGGTGTTTATAATAGATTTTCCTCTTCAGAAGAATGTATGATTATTGCCTTTTTAGTTAAGGGTTGAAAGGTTTTTGTTCTCTGTTTGTATGACAGCTTCTTTCAAGAAATTAACATCCTCTCCATTAGCTTCGTTAGTATCTGTTCAGTCTGTGTTATTCTGTGCTCTTTGCACTGTTACACTGAACTAAAACAGCAAGTAAGGGTAAAGTCAGTATTGATTTTTGTAAGAAATAATGCCATTGAGGTAAGGAGGTTTTTGCCATCTGATTGCTCACCTAACAGCCTCTAGCCACTTGGAAGTACATTTCTTGAAGATTGTTATTGCAGCCATAAAACCTGTATTTTATTTTTTTAAAAGGAATGTAGAAGGTAAGAAAAACAAGTACTCTGCTGAGTGGTACTGCATGTTCACATTTCTGTATGTGTTACAATATAAACACTCAGGGAGCGTAAAGGCCGTAAGTGATGGCATCTGTAATTTCTTATACCGAACTCCATCTGTTTTCAGTAGTTTGTAACTCCACCATTCTTTAATAATTTGGGCAGAAATTTCTCATGCTGAACTTCTGCCTCAGGCTGAAGACTTCTTTTGAAAACTTGAACAAAAATAACTTAGCCACTTTTCTGAAGAGTGTTTTACTCAGGAACAGCTTACGTGACTGGGAAGGCTTCACAGCCGAGCAGCCGCATCACATGAGGGAAGTGCTTACTACCTTCCTTGGTGCTATTGGAGAGCTGTGGGGAGAGTAAAGAAGATTAAAACCTCCATCCTGCCTGATAAATCTGCATACCCACATGAGAGCAGTTCTTAAACTAGGAGCTTCACTGTTCCCAAGCTTTAGGAGCAGGACTATAATACTGCTAAGAGAGTCATTCTGGTTTCAGAAAACTGCTTTTTGATGACCCCAATTTTTTTCTGAATCGTGAGCTTCTGAAAACTGGGGCAATGTATGGGTGACTCCTCATACTCTGTTTTTGTGAAGCATGACCTAGGATAAGACTGCATCGGTTGAGCCAGACTTCCCCCTCTTATTTCTCCTTCAAGGCCAGGGAGTGCTACAGACAAAGATGCTCTCTGATATGCTTTCTGTGCTCTTCCTTTCCCCAGGCTGAGGAAGCAGAGGGATGAGGAGCCAAGCCTGAAGGGACAGTTAGAAAATGGTGAATTAAGCACAAGGAACCCAAAGGGGAAGTTGCGGGGAGGGCGAAGCCACTAGATGGATGTCGGCTGAAAGTAAAAAGCTACGTGACCTAAAATAATGAAGGATGAAGTTAAAACAGGGGCTAAAAGCACCATGACCACCATCTTCTGCAAGTCCTGGACAACACTGGAACCCTCCGTATACTGCTACTGACAGAAATAGTTGTGAAACCCACTGAAAACATACTGACCCTGTTCGCTCAGGCTGTTCATCTGAGTGGTAGGGGGATCTCTGCTGTCCTGCTGGTACATTGTTGGGACTCTGGCACAGGAAGGTTGTTTCTATTCAATTTCAGTAATGTTACTTCTTTTAACTCTAGAAAACTACAAAATGCCCCAGTAAATGGGTTTAGTGATTTCAGAACTGCATGGAGCCGAATGTTCAGGAATTAGATGCAAAAATGGTATCATTAGGGTATTGTAATTAAACTGCTGTTGATATGAAAAGTTTCATACAAAATTAGAGAGATGATCAGAAACTGTGATTTCATTGGCTTCACAGATATTCAAGGCCTGATGAGGCCTTGTGTGCGTTAATAATGTATAAGTAGGAGCTAATGGAGTTAGGGAATATGTAGCATAGCATCAACACTAGAAAAGATGATGACCCCTTGACGAAGAGAGAGACAGAAAAACTGTGCATCAAGATCCTGCCCCTCCTGTTGAGGAGGACAGCACCTGGGCAGTGACTACTCCAATTTGAGGAACTCAGCAATATGTGGTTTAGAATCATAGAATCATTTAGTTTGGAAAAGACTTTTAAGATCATCGAATCCAACCGTTAACCTAGCACTGGCAAGTCCATCACTAAACCATGTCACTAAGCACCACATTTACACGGCTTTTAAATACCTCCAGGGATAACGATTACACCACTTCCCTGGGCAGCCCGTTCCAGTGTTTGATAACCCTTTTGGGGAAGAAATTTTTCCTAATATCCAATCTAAACCACCCCTGGTGCAATTTGAGGCTGTTTCCTCTTGTCCTATCACCTGTTACTTGGGAGAAGAGACCGACCCCCACTTCTCTACAACCTCCTTTCAGGTAGTTGTAGAGAGTGATAAGGTCTCCCCTCAGCCTCCTTTTCTCCAGGCTGAACATCCCCAGCTCCCTTAGCTGCTCCTCGTTAAAACTTGGGCTCTAGACCCTTCCCCAGCTTTGCTGCCCTTCTCTGGACCCACTCCAGAATTTCAATGCCTTTTTTGTAGTGAGGGCCCCAAAACTGAACATGGTATATGAGGTGAGGCCTCATCAGTGCTGAGTACAGTGGGACAATGCCTTCCCTAAGCCTGCTGGCCACACTGTTTCTGTTACAAATTAATCTCCAGTGTAGGGTATCCGCTCGTTTGTGGCTTATTTGATTTAGTTGTACTTGCATCAAACATATGCTCATTGGCAAAGATTTAGGTGACCTTCTCTGTGTCCTTCATGATTGTCATGATCCTCTAAAACAACTTGTGTATGCTCTTCACCCACCCCAATGCTGATGTAAAAATATCTGCTAAATAAACTTCACTGGTTCGTACTTAGTATTTTACTTTATAACTGGAGTGGGCTGGTTAGTAGAGTGGATGGGTGTTATCTGGGTAAAACGTGGTAATTCCATCCTAGTCTCATGTGCCCATAACCTAGAGCTTTTCTGGACTCAGCCCACAACTCAAAGGCAGCCACAAAATATTAGCAGAGCTGTTGCGTTAAGAGCTAAACAAAATATCTGATCAAAGATTACCTGAAATCTTTGTCCGTTTTCATGTTGAAATGGTCAGTTTCTTTTTTTTTTTCTTAAGTTATAAACACCTTGGCTTTTCCTAGCATTTATTTCTCGATGGATTTTATTTTGCTATCTACAGAATATTGCACAGAATAATCTCTAAAGGGTCACTGGCAGCATGTGCTGGTGACAGAACATCATCAGTAAAATGCCAAAGTTCCTGAAGACAGGATTAATTTTACCCCGCATATAATTCAGTGTCGTCTCTGTTAAGCACAGGCTAATTCCCTGTATCGCAAAGGTTATTCAAATTTCAATAAACTGTGAGGCAATCTCACAAGCTCGCATTTGCTGTTAACAAGAAAAACTTCACTTTGGCTGTGGAACTTGCAACAGCAATTCAGTAGGGCCTGAGGCCATTTGTGGGGCTTACACAATCCCAAAAGATGAAAATACTTATTGCCTCCTTTCCGAACCTTTGAACTCTCTGTAGGCATTACTTTCACGAAAAAATCGTCAACCTGCCTGGCTGGCCACGGGGTAGAGCTGTGGGTGACACAAGGTGAAAGATTTAGCCCAGAACGAAGGCTGAGGTGAGCACCCAACTGTTCCATTTAGACACTAATATCCTAAATCCTTGCTTAAGGGAGATGCCAGTGAATCCCCTGCTGGCATATGTTCCAGGTCCGTTTAACAGGAGGGTTCATAATCAGCAGCCTGACCCCTCGACCTTGTCAATGTAAATAAAATGCATAAAATTGTGCCTTCTGTGCTGTCATCTGTGGGAAGAGGCGTTGTGGCCTGCACGTCACGGCTGCATTAGCATTGCATGAACACCGAATGAAAACCTTCCCAGGCTATGCATGCGCGAACGTGCAGATCTAAAATAGCTCTAAATGACCCGGCCTGAGATTTGAAATCCCACACAGAGTTGCATTGCTATAATCTCCTGTGTTTAATATAAATTAGAATGAATGAGATTATTTTTTTCTGGGAATTTTAAACTGAAAATTGATTAAATCTGTATTTAAAGGATGACCTAAAAAATCTTTAAGAAAAGAAAAAAAAGGCAAACCAGCTGTCATGAGGCCATGATGGGATTTTCTTTCTAAAAGAAAAGACCTTGAAAATGTTTGATATTCATCTCTCATAAAGTCCGTATCTGAAGTGAAGTACAATCTACTTTCTCAGGACACGACTAACACAGGTCCTCCAGGGAAACTCTGACTTGATTAGAATTCTCTTAGTGTTTTCAGTAGAGCAGCATTGTCTTTTACAAACTAGACAAAGACAAATCTTGTACAATCTGATTGTTGTTTCAGCTATTTGTTTCGCTTCTCCTTTATGTTCAGATGAAACAATTCAAATTGAAAATTAGAAAAGAACTAAGTGAGGATAGATTCCAAAAGAAGAGGCAGGAGATAGGAAAACCTTTTTCTTTTCAGGTCAACCAGAATTTCAGCATGTGTGAATATGCAGCTGACTTTCACCTGCTGTCTTTGATCTACCGTAGCTAACTATATCATTTTATCAGACAGTCTGTCTGGGAAGATTCAATTTTATGACAAGTGAAAGAAATGTGAAAATGATAATTATGAGGAGATTAAAGTAATGCAGTACCTGTTTAGCTCATACATTAGGAGGCGGATTTTTTTTTTCTTTCTTTTATGAGTGGCTGTAGGGGTTTTGCTTTTTAAAATAAACACTTTTAAAGCCCCCAGTGGAGCCTCTTAAATAATAAAAGATCTCAAATTTCCTCTGAATATATTTTAGAATTGAAATACGATATCTCTCTGTGTTGGAAGGAGTAACCCAGACCATCTCGACTTTCACTTACTGTCCTGAACAATGGTTCTTTGCTGTCCTAATATCTTAAATGGATTAATGTTCTAAGAATGCTTAAATGGGATTGTGGAGCTTTCGTTTACACTTGGGAGACTGTTCTTCTTCATTCACAATTCCTTTCTCAGTCCTCAGCATTGGTTTTGTCTGAAGGTCAATTGAACAACATCTTAAAAGCCTTGCCTTCATGTCTACTTTTATTTTCTTTCTTCATAGTATGCTGAAGTAGTTCAAGAGCACTGCAAAGTGTGTCAGATGCAGTTTTGTCTTCAAAATCTCAGAATTTAAGGGCTTAACCCAGTTTGCATGCAACTAGTCAGTCATACTTTGATTTCAAAAATAAGTGCAGTTCTTCAAGTAGGTAGGCGTTAGCAGAATTGGTCCATGCAGAACAATAAATGAGTTCATAGGAGGGAGGATTTTTTTTGTAAGACTTGAGTGTGCTTGGCCTTGATCTATGTTGCACAAAGAGAGGCTGACAGCCCAGCCGTCGTTATGTTGTGTGGTATGGAAGCAAGTAGTACCATAAGTAACAAGGGGAAGGCACTAATACCCTCTTACACTATTTATCATGCTGAATCAACACCTGAAATCCCTTCGTAGGTAGGCATACGAAGGGGGGTGGGGATAAGTATGAGCTCCTCTCTCTGCTCTCTGAGCTGGTGCAAGATGAATCAGCTCACTGCCCAGCGCAGCCAAATAAAAGCGTGCTGGCTCAGGAACTCGGTATGCAGGAGCTTAGGACCCCCTGGGAAACTGCCCTCAGGGGCAAGGAGCAGAAGGGAGCTGGCAGACCTTTAAGGATGCTTTCCATAGAGCGCTGGAGCTCTCAATCCCCAGGTCTAAGAAATTAGGAAAGGAGGGCAAAAGACTGGCATGGCTGAGTCGAGACCTGCCGGTCAAACTCAAGGGCAAGAAGGAAATGCACAGGCAGTAGAAGCAGGGACAGGTATCCTGAGAACTGTATAGGGACGCTGCCCAGTTGTGTAAGGATGGAGTCAGGAAGGCCAAGGTGCAGCTGGAGCTGAACTTGGCAAGGGAGACAAAGAATAATTAGAAAGGCTTCTACAGGTATGTCATCCAGAAAAAGAAGGTCAAAGAAAGTGTACCTGTCCTGATGAGCAAGACTGTCAAACTGGTAATAACAGAGAAGGAGAAGGCTGAGGTATACTCAACCATTTTTTTGCCTTAGTCTTCACAGGCAACCTCTCTCCCACAGCTCTCGAGTGGATTTACCACAAGGCAGGGACTGGGGGAGCAAAGTCCCTCCCACTGTAAGAGAAGATCAGGTTTGTGACCACCAGAGGAACCTGAACATACAGAAATCTGTGGGACCTGATGAAGTGCATCTTAAGTCCTGAGGGATTTGTGTGATGTAGTTGCCAGGCCACTCTCCATAATATTTGAAAAGTCACAGCAGCCAAGTGAAGTCCCTGGTGACTGGAAGAAGAGAAACATTGCACACCTATTTTTTAAAAGGGTAGAAAGGAGGACCCTGGGAACTACCAACCTGACAAACTCACCTCTGTGCTTGGAAAGATCATGGAACAGATCCTCCTTGAAGCTCTGTTAAGGCACATGGAGGACAGGGAGTTGATTCGAAACAGCAGGCATGGCTTCACCAAGGGCAAGTCCTGCCTGACCAACCTTGTGTCCTTCTATGATGATGTGACTACATCAGTGGACAAGGGGAGAGCTATGGATATCATCTATCTGGACTTCTGTAAGGCCTTTGACATGGTCCCCTGCAATATCCTTCTCCCTGAATTGGAGAGAGATAGATTTGATGGGTGGACTGTTTGGTGGATAAGGAATTGGTTGGATGGTCACATCCAGTTGGTCAATGGCTCAATGCCCAGATGGAGAGGGGTGACAAGTGGTGTCCCTCAGGGGTCGATACTGGGACCAGTACTGTTCAATATCTTTATCAGTGACATAGACAGGGGGATCGAGTGCACGCTCAGGAATTTTGCAGATTAAACCAAGCTGAGTGGTGCACTGACATGCCTGAGGGATGGGATGCCATCCAAAGGGCCCTGGACAGGGTTGAGAAGTGGGCTTGTGTGAACTGTATGATGTTCAACAAGGCCAAGTGCAGGACGCCTGCATGTGCATCAGCGCAACCCCCGTACAACACAGGATGGGGGATGAAGGACTTGAGAGTAGCCCTGCTGAGGACTTGGGGGTACTGGTGGATGAAAAGCTGGACATGAGCCAACAGTGTGTGCTTACAGACCAGAAAGCCAGCCATCTCCTGAGTTGCATCAAAAGAAGCAGGGCCAGCCTCTTTTGACCACCAAGGGATGTGATTCTGCCCCTCTGCTCTGCTCTGGTGAGCCCCCACCTGGAGTACTGCGTCCAGCTCTGGAGCCCTCAGCACAGAAAAGATGTGGACAAGTTGGAGTGGGTGCAGAGGAGGGTCACAAAAATTATCAGAGAGCTGGAGCACCTCTCCTCTGAGGACAGGCTGAGAGAGCTGGGGTTGTTCAGCCTGGAGAAGAGAAGGCTCCGGGGAGACCATATTGTGGCCTTTCTGTCCTTAAAGTGGGCCCTACAGGAAAGATGGGGACAAACATTTTAGCAGGGCCTGTTGCAATAGGACAAGGGGGTAATGTCTTTAAACTAAAATAGGGAAGATTTAGGCCAGAAATGTGGAAGAAATATTTTATGATGAAGGTGGTGAAACGCTGACACATGTTGCCCAGAGAGATGGTAGATGCCTCATCTGTGGAAACACTGAAGGTCATGTTGGACGGGGCTCTGAGTAACCTCATCTAGTTGAAGATGTCCCTGCTCATTGCAGGGGGGAAGTTGGACTTGATGATCTTTAAAGGTCCTTTCCAACCCAACTATTCTATGATTCTATGAACATAACAGTGAGTTTTATTGTTATCATTCTTAATTGTTATTTCCATTAGTACTAGAAGGGATTTGAAGAAGAGAACGTGGGAGTTCTGTGTACAGGGAACAAACAACCTGGGTGTCACTTCACAAGCAGTTACAGAGTGAGGCTCACAGTATTTATCTAACTTCAGATTTAATTGTGCAGCTAATTGCTTAATTACAACAGAATCTATTTAACGTCCTACTTCAACAGCAGTGCCATCTGGAATGAGCATGAAAAGGAGTAAAATCAACATACAATTTGAATGTATTCACAGGAAAATACTTGTTCTTTGAAAAGGTGTACCCATTTGTATGTAGCAGTACCAGTGGTCATTAGCTTTTCCTTCTTCAGATACGCATTTGTAAACCTGAAACCTTTCCTTTGCCTATAAAATACTGCAGTCACACAGATATTGGGCAGCCCATGCTAATACTAATAATATTCAGTAACCACTGGCAGTTCTTATTACCTCCTTCTGTTCCCACCTTCTGCTTGCTGAGTCCACTTTTTTGGCTTCCCTGCCTTTTGTAGTGTAACATCTGTGGGGTAGGAAATAGCCTTTTCGTTGTGGTCTATGGGTGTTAAAGACAGAAGGGCTCTCATCCACCACAGGAACTCTAAGATCATAAGACAGCTAATACAAATAAGCCCAAGTCAGATTTGATGTTTGTTATAATTAATTTTTTTTCCACCAAATTACAGAGGGATCCTTTGAAAAATAGAGTAGGCCATGTTATCTTTTATCCATCAAACATTAGAATATATCTATGTCACTGAAAGATTATACTTGCTGGAGGCTTAGAAAAGGCACTCCATATTTGTGACATGATTTAACTGTGCCTAACTTTACTGTGTTTCATCAGGTCCTAATTTAGACCACTGAAAAGGCTGCTTTACACAGACCTCCATTCTGAGCCAGTCCCTGAACTGATCTGGGAGACAGGAGAATAACCAAAACCCAATACGGTATAATTCTATTTCTTTAAAGTGAGAAGAGGATTGAGAATACTCTGCATGAATTGTAGCCCAGGCAGCTGGTACCTGGGGCAATAGGAACAAATATAAGCTTGAACAGTGCAGTCATCAGGGATAGCATAGAGGCATTGCTGTGTATAGATTATTCAATTATAATAATAACATTGTCGCCACACAGTACAAATGAAGAAAAAAAGGAACATTAAAGATTGGACTCTGCTGACACACAGAAGGGGTAATCCAGCAGAGGGAGACAAACTGAAGAAACCATTGCACTGAAGTCATAAAATAAAAATGAAGTAGAAGAAATAGGAAGAGTGTGTACAATTAAACGGAGTAGTTGCATTTTATTTTTTTTTAAATGAGTAATTTACTCACCAGTCTTACTTCTCTTACTTCCTTGTCAGTATCAGGAAATCTATTCTTACAAAGTGTGTTAGCTCAGGCAAAATGTTGCTGCTAAAAATATCACATCTCTATTTCACAAACGCTATTTCTAGGTACTGGAAAAATTTCTCATTGTTAACAAGTCTACGTGAAAGAGCCATCGTTTAGATTCCTACTGTTTCTTGACAGAAGGAATGCGTACTGCAAAATATGTTTAATGATAGCAGTATTTCAGATTGCTTTTATAGCTCCAGGGGTTTGTAAATTATTATTATTTACAAAACAATTAAATAATTATTTAGCAATCTTTTAATTCAGCAAGACTGACTGACATACAAAGTCTTCCTGACAAATAGGCAAAATAAAGGATTTTGGCACAAACTGACAAACACATAAAGTTGTGGTGGATTGACCCTGGCCAACAGCCAGCACCCACAAAGATGCTTGCTCATTCTTTGTCTTGTGCAAAGTGGAGGTAAGTGAGCGGCTGTGTGGGTGTTTGGCTGTTGGCTGGGGTCAACCCACCACAGTCTTTCCAGGCCCAGTACAAAAGTCTTCTTCATCTCCGCAAAGTTCTTGATGCTTTATTTGGTGACAGTTTATATCCTGAGTTCCCTTGAATTGCTCTAACTTGAGCAAATAGAAATTAGTCATGTAAGTTTGAGCAGTCAACACAAGTTCCACCTTATAGTCAGAGAAAGCAAAAAACAGACACCTTGAAAGGGCCATTCATCTTGACCTAAGGCAGGTGTCTGTGTTCAGATGAACTGTTCTCTTGAAACATCTATTTCTTTCTAAGGGGAACTTTGCCTTGCTAGCAGGACCTTGCTAGGTCTGAATTCAGACACCCAAAGGCAGCTGAGACAAAGCCAACTAACTGCTGAAGTCTTTATCTGATTTGAATTGCTCCCTTTTGTATCCCTTTTGAAACCTCTTCAGAGGTGTCAGTAGGCATGTCCTGTATTCCAGTTCAGTCGTGCCCCGCTTTATCCCAGAATTAAAGATTATTCCCTTCTTTTACTTCTATATTCTCTGTATTTTTTCTGTGTTCTGACACTATTTTTATTAATATGTACCCCTTTTTTCAGTAACAGCTATTTATTATATTAGTTGTAGCCTGCTATACTGATTAAGCTGTGGCTGAGGAGGCCTAGCAAAAGAAGAAAAAGCTAAAATTTCATCTGTGGCCTGACCTAAATTTTCTCACGTTTCATATGCTTACCTCGCCGTTTCATAGCTTATCACTATACGTAGCCCAAAGTATTTGCACTCATCTTTCTTTGCTGATCAAAAGGGTATTTTTTGTTGAGGAATGGAAGAAAAACATGTTCTTACTTTCTTGTCAGGACAAAATACAGATATTGTCCCACTTGTACCCAAGGAAACCTGTCTCATTGCTTGTGATTCTTTTACAGCATTTATTTTCATTAGGGTTTTTTGGCACAACTGGAAGCCCTAAAGTTTTAAAGAATTGTAACTGTGCTCAGGAGTTTGCCAAAATCACTCCGTGACTAAATATGCCCTCCTATGTTTTATACCCCTCCTTCTCTCCTTCCTTCCTTCTCTCGTTACTCCTTCTCTCCTTTGTCCCATCCCCCTTCCTTCCTTCATTCCTTCTGTCCTTCATTCTGCCTTTCCTCTTTTCCTTCTCTCCCAAGGCTTTTAATCTGCCAACTGTTTTTTTAACAGATGTTTCCCGCATTACCACCCAGCTTCTCATTCTTTTACTCTTCTTTGTACTACCTTTGTTTCTCCTGCTGGACTGTATTATCATTGCTACTCATGCATTGCACATTAGAAATCTCACATCCAAATCTAGACAATCAAGGTTAGGTTCAAAATTTTGCTTGAGGGCAGGTCTCAATCCCTGCTTACTGAAGTCAACAGCAGATCTTCCCCTGCCTAAGCCAACCACTCCATCCTAACTGGCTTTTGAGATTCACATTAAAGAATTGCAGTAGGTTCTGAAACTTTTAACCTGAAAGGGAGGAAGTTATTGGAAAACAGGCTCTTGTTTTGCAGTCCCTCGTGGATAACACCCACTTGGATGAGGTTGCCATCTGTTGTTTTCTTGGATCGTGTCAGAATATGTGAAATAAACTGGAAGAGAGAGAGGCAAAACGACAGACAGATGCAAGTGGGAAATAATGTTTGGAAATTTGCTGTTGAGGTTCTACAAAGCAAGAGAAGGACGTGAAATGTTATATGTCAGGTCTGGAAAAGACCTGCTAGGGCAGTAAAGATGATTGCACCAGTCAACAAAAAGTAGCTGGAGCATAAAGCAAGCTCCCTGGCTGCCATAGATCCAGTATCAATGTTCTTTTTTTCTTTTTCTCATAGCTTTTAGGCGTAAATTGGCTAAATGCTGGCAGTGGGAAATGGGACTAGCATCATGCTTTAGACTACAGCAAGAAGGACAAAGTAAAAGAGCAGTTAGAATAAATAACTTCTGGGCTTAATGATGGGAACTAAAAGTGTAACATTCCCATTAACCTCTTCCCTTCGGCAAAGCTGAGTTGTAATGAGGATTCCAGCCTGTACCTTATAAAGTTGAGGTATAGGGTTATGATCAGAAGTTTCATCAGTTTAGTGATACTATATATATTTCCACTTAAATTTAAAATCAAGTGGTTTAGGATTCAAAAGCAAATAACATCAATTCTGTTGGTGAAAATGAAATAGAGTTGTTTATTGTCAAGAAAGAAGCATAGTTTTCTCTGTTTTCCTTCTTTTAGCTATCAAGGAATACAAAACTGTAATATATAAAGAAGATACATATATTATTACAAACCCCCAAATCAGTATATCGTACAGAAGGTACATTTCTTGAAAATATTTTCAGAAATATTTTAGCAGCAAATGCTTCATCAAGCTATTTTATCATGTTATATACAGGAAGAGAAAAACTAGCACAGAGTTAGTTCATCTGCTAGCTTCTGGATTTAAGCAAACACTTAATATACCAGTAATATTTATTACTGTTACAAGATGTTAGGCTTGTCTGTAAGTAGTATTTAAATCTGATTCTCTTAAGCTGAAACAGTTTTACTGACACAATGATACAAGCATTTCCTGAAACAGAAGGACATATTTCCTGTATTTTGTTAATATTTGACAGCACTGATCTTAAACCAGTAGCAACATCACACTGATTTGTAAGACAGATTTTAAAGTAAGGTTGAAATTCTGTATTATTGCATCCCACATAAACTCGTTTACCAAGCAACAATTACATAATCAATTACATTTAAACCCCAAAATAGACCCTGTTGTCCTTATTAAAGTCATTGAATTAAGCAGAGTTAAAAAGGAGAGAGGAACCTGCAGATGAGCTTGCAACTGACAGTGCTTTGTGTCCAGGCACTGAAGTTTCCTCAGCCTCAGAGCAGGCCATCAGCAGAAGTCAGTTCCATGCTTTGGGTTCCTCAAAGGAGTGAATTTTTCCCTCAGTGCTTAGTTTGCAAAAAAACCCCACACCACCACTAACAAACTCCCTCCCTTCCCCCCCCCCCCACTACAAAACACACACAAACCCCC
>VXBO01008325.1:261074-281293 GCA_013400135.1 Rhinoptilus africanus
CCCCCGAAACCAAGAAAAATTTCCTAACTAATCTTCACAGAAGGGAAAAGCTCATTTTGAGATATTGCAAGCTTTTAGAAGTTAATACCAGTATTTGCAACTGCATTTCAGTTTTTGCAGAGAGAGAGGGGGAAGTTTTGGCTCAAATAACTTGTATATTTACTTGCCATTACTCAACAGGGGTATCTAGTCTCTGAGCTTGCCGTGCATGAAGTCCAATTTGTGTGTTAACCTTCACAGAACAATCCTTAGCCTGGGTTTATAAAGATGTCTGACCATGTCTGAGAGCACACCCACTAAAATAATTGGATTAATAAGAACGGAGGGAAACACATAATCTGTATTTTTGCCAACAGACCCCAGCTTTTTGTCACTGTTTTCCTCCTTGCTCAGGACACAAGGAGATTTTTTTTAACATTAACTGTAGCTGAAACACAACTATCATAAGGGGCCCTCTCAATCCTTTCATCTCCCACAAAAACTAAGAGCATAGAGCAGGAGCCTAGGCCAATCAAGAGATTAAAATTAGACGTTGCAGTAAAAAAAAACACAGTAGGTTCAATCTGCTTTCCTTGTGTAAGCAAAAGTTTGATTTATCTTCATCACAATTTGTAATTCCCATTACATGGAACAGCGATTTGGTTACAGAGGAGTCTTTCTTCCAACAGAGAAAGGTGCAGAGAAATTCCAATGATCAGAAATTACGGCTAAGTTAAATAGGTGGTGGAACAACTTATTCAGGTTGTGTTGTAAACTTTGTAACCTTTTGATCCTTTTTTGGGGGGGACTCTTTACTGGACACTTACAGTGTCCAGGCCAGTGTCAAGGCTGGCCACTATATTACAGTGACAGTTGCACCAATGTCAGAGATAATACAGTTTCCTATTATACAGTAAAGATTGTGTCCACCCTTCCTAAGAGGATCAGGCTGAGGGCATATGTTCAGCTTTCTAGCTTCCATGACCTCAGATGCTTTGCTTTGTTCTTCAAAGTATTGTTTTGTACGCCGCTGCCCTAAAACTTTCCTAGTTAACTTATCAAACGATCGGGAGTGCTCGGTCACCTGTATTCTGCGTTATTTGCCGTTCCTGCAGACCTGGTATCATCTGGTAACAATTATGTTTGTTTGCTTTGGAATTACTGATGATAATATTATAGTGTAGAATAAGAGCAAATCCCTTTAATGATAATAAGGCAACTTTCAATTAGTTGATTTTTAAACCACTGATAATTATCTTAATTTTTGATTGTTCTAAGGTTCAATTACA
The DNA here is from genome assembly GCA_013400135.1 of Rhinoptilus africanus. Classification (NCBI taxonomy): domain Eukaryota; kingdom Metazoa; phylum Chordata; class Aves; order Charadriiformes; family Glareolidae; genus Rhinoptilus; species Rhinoptilus africanus. Next base: position 262,343 of record VXBO01008325.1, read on the forward strand.
TTGCCAAGAGGTACCAGATCAGATGCCTCACAGAATATGCACGTGAATCCACACTTGTTCTATGAGCTTTCAGTTTGGAAACTGCATCCCATACCACTTCTATCCAGTGCCTTGTTTCCTGTCATAATCTTCCCAGAAGTGTGTGAGTGTTGGAGACTTGGATTCATACTCACCTGGTTCTTCCTAGGATCAGGTGCCCTCCTGGTGAAAGGCTTTCTAAGGTGCAAGGCAAAAAGCAGTTTCCCACACACTTTGCTGCTGAAAATCAGGTAAAAAAAAAAGTCCAGACTCTCTGGACTGGGGGACAATAGAATAAGAGATGGAAATAGAGAGAATTGTATCCCTAATCCATGTAATTTTGATATTATTCAAGTTAAATATATTATATATGTATACCCAGCCTCTTTGAATCATACAGTCACTATTATAAGGTGGAAAAAACCCAGGTTTTAGCCCAGTGCTATCAAGTAGTTTTAGAATAAATACTATCTATTTTGACAATAGTAAGGTGTGCTCCAGATAAACAACCTAGACCTTCTCAAGTTCAAGGTTTCCCTACTGCTAGAAAAGGATAATATAGATATATATATACTTGTTATATATATTATATATATATAATAAAATTACATGTTTTATTTTGTGCTTGGACAAAATATTCCCTTCATTCTTCATCCTCTTTATAACTAGAATCTGGCGGGTTTGGTTAGACTCAATGGGTAAGGGCTCTGAAATTCCCTCGGCACCTCCTAACTTCATACTGTTGTGTTGTAAGAATTAGTTCCTTTTTCTTGTGCTTTTAAAACTACTTCCCTGCTGATGATCCCAGGCATTATTCTTTTTTTATTTGAATAAGCTCCCTCTTTGGTTTCTCCTTTTCTTAATCTCTTTCCAGCATTGCATTTACAGCCAAGGTGAAGTTGTTGATAGTTGCCCAAGTAACCAGAATCATAGAATCAGTGAGGTTGGAAGGGACCTTTAAGATCATCAAGTCCAACCATTAACCTACCCTGACAAAAACCACTTCTAAACCATGTCCCTAAGCACCTCATCTACCCTTTTCTTAAACACCTCCAGGGATGGGGAATCCACCACCTCCCTGGGCAGCCTATTCCAATGTTTAATAACCCTTTCAGTGTAAAAATGTTTCCTGATATCCAATCTAAACCTGCCCTGACACAACTTGAACCCGTTTCCTCTTGTCCTATTGCTTGTCACCAGGGAGAAGAGGTCAGCCCCCATCTCTCTACAGCCTCCTTTCAGGTAGTTGCTCACATTGCTACATGGGTCATGGCAAAGTTGAGTGCCATGAAGGCTTTTTGCCTAGTACTTTCCTAAGTGGATTGTAAAATTGTCAATTCTGCTAATAATCTAATTTAAACCTCAGAATTAAGTTCCATATTACTGTGTGGGCTTGCTTTAAATCCTTGCTGAGAAGATTTGCAAAGTCATTCTTTTGGTTAATAAAATAAGCTATAAAATAGAAACCCCTCTTTCTATAAACTTCTATAAAATAAAATCTTTGAAATAACTTTTTATATGTGTATTTATATATAGGTATATAAATTTTAGCAAGGAATAGTCCTAATCTGAGCTGCTTCTTGTATTTTCAAACCTGTTTTTTTTTTTCACAGCAAAGTTAAAAAGTGCAATCATTTTGTGCGTAGACGCCATACCGATGACAGGGATAGTTTTAAAAAGTGTGGTGACAGACAAGTAGCAATGCACAATAATGCCACATTATACCACCTACATTGTACCACTTGACACATAAAATGATATTTTTGTAACATCCAGGTGAATAATAGGTTGCAGTCTCTTCCCTTCTCCTTTCCCTTGAGATACACAGTTTCTTGTGGGGGATTTGTCAGATCTATGCAAAAAATGCGAAGAGAGAGCCAAACCTTCAGTCATGCGACAGAAATATATCTAGATTGCTTTTATTCTTCTGATTGAGGAAAGCACTTTTTCTTTTAAAATTATGCTCTCTTCCAAAGGGTTTTCATTCTTCTTCTATGCCAAACAACCTGATATAAAACGTAAGTTATGAATTCACAATGGTTTTAAACTGAAAGAGAAGGCTCCGAGGAGACCTTATAGCAGCCTTCCAGTACCTAAAGGGGGCCTAGAGGAAGGCTGGGGAGGGACTCTTCATCCGGGAGTGTAGCGATAGGACAAGGGGTAACATTTTAAAACTGAAAAAGGGGAGATTTAGATTAGATGTTAGGAAGAAATTCTTTACTGTGAGGGTGGTGAAGCACTGGAGCAGGTCACACAGAGAAGCTGTGGCTGCCCCATCCCTGGCAGTGTTCAAGGCCAGGCTGGATGGGGCTTTGAGCAGCCTGGTCTAGTGGGAGGTGTCCCTGCCCATGGCAGGGGGTTGGAACTAGATGGTCTTTCAGGTCCTTTCCAACCCAAATCATTCAGCAAGTCGGGAGTGGAGTTGAGTAAGTATCTTATCAGCGGTGTTATTCAAAAAAAGAATATCTACATAAACTGATGCAAAGCAACCCTAGTATTTGTGGAAGTAATTCTGTTTGGTTTTAGTCTTTAATAAGATGAGACAATCTTTATTAACAGCTGGTTGGCTTGCATTTCTCCCCAGACTGGAATGAAATTCAAGTTTCTCTGAAAAAAAAGTGAAAATATGCTTTGGGTCAAAAGAAATACGTAGACAGGGAAGGATAAAAAATAATTTAGTATGTCAAGGCTGGTTTGATGCAAGAGGTTTATTCAGACTTTTTCCAAACAATATGTTAATTAACATCTCACAGGAGTTCTTTTCTAAAGGGAAAACTTGCTTAGGCAAAGCAACAGATGGTACAAAATAGTTTATGTGGAATTTTCCTTCTAGGTGAGGTAGGTGACACACAGCACCGTGTTGCATTAAGGAATGTTTTATTGTGTAGCATGAAGTTGATGAGTTTTGACAAGTTAACATATTGCCATCGAATAAAGGTGTTATATTCATTTAGTGGAAGAAGATATACGTTATTCTCCATATTCCCCTCAGTCTACAGAGGCACTACCAAGAGCACCAAGGGAGGGTTTTATGACAATAAATTAAAATAGACTGCACTTGTTGAAATTAGCTGCTATCTTTACTTATTATTTGTCAAATATCTTAACATCACATTTGACAACCTATTATGGCAAGGGACGCACCTTAGGACTGTTGCTATTTGTGCTCCTCTTTCCTCCTGTCGCTGGGAGAGACTGCAATATATGTACTTAAACCAATAGCTTAAATTCGAGGGTCTGAAGGTGTCATGCAGACCATTTAATTATAGCAAGCTGGCCAATAAACATGGCTTGGAGGGGATGTAAATGGATTCTGCATGCGTGAAAGGCAGCAGATGGATTTATTGACTTCAGATGCAGTCACGGGACACAAAGTGACATCTATTCCTTAAGAACCAGGAACAGAATTCACCAGTCTGTGTATCTGTGCACTAACACCACAGATTGTGACTGAAAGGTTTAGCCTCCTTATGTACTTGTGTTTAATTTAAATCAGTTATTATTGTGTTCAATGTTTATATTTCTATCCTGCTAATCCGATTATTCGCATTTTTTTTAATTACTTTTTATGAAATGACCTGAATTTGGAGTCTGTTCTATATTAAAGGTTACTGACTTCCAATTCTCCTCTACCTCAATGAACTTTTTATTCCGGGAAGAAAATCTAAGAATTGAGTCCATCTGAGATTGTGTTCAAGATGTGGAAGTGACATACAGCAAAATCTAATGGATGGATGGATGCTAGGCATAGGCAAAGAAAGAGCAGAAAATAACAAGTTTGGATTGGCCATTATCCATCAGAAAGTTGTCTGGCATGATGCCTCTGCTGCCTTTCATGTGTCTCATTTTCTTCTGTCTTGAACAAATACAAATGGGTATAATGACTTTGCTTGTTTTTCCTGTAGTTTCTGGGCTTACACACTTCTACTGTATTTTTCTAAACTATTTTTCCAGCTTGCTTCAAATGGAGGTCCTTTTTTGACTTTCATTTTATCACTCTGCAGCTCTTTTCCACCCTATTTTCAAAAGAATTCTCTTATTTGCGCTAAAATTTTCAATCAGATATTTCCTTGAGCTTGCAAAATAACCATGATCTAACAGAAGTAAACAAATGAAACACCTCACCCTTAGGACTGAGCATCAACTATTTATACTGCATTTTATGGATGCTTAAAAATCACTATGCAATACCGTAATCCATGCATGAAGAACTAATTTCAGCTTCATTGCCTTCCATGGAGCTGCAAAAATGATACATTTAGTCTGACGATTGTAAGAGTGTGAAAGAGTGTGTCTTTCTTATATTCTCATTTATTTCTGTCTTTTCCTATCCACTTGCTTACTTGAGGTGGAGAGGAATACGTAATCGGTATGGTTGAGTGAATTAGGAAGCTGAATGTGAAAAAGAAACCTATAGACTCTTTTAACTTCTTTGCTGATGGGAAGGCTATGCAGAGGCACATAGAGCACGACACCAACTGTGACATATGTACGGCTGTTGGATACATATGCTCCCGTCTTCCATTCTCTACAACTAACCCTCATTAGATTCCCATTTGCATTTTCCCTCTTTTGAAATGTCATCTCCTTCCTGCTGCTCAGTTCCACCAACACACCTCTCCTTATTACTTCCCCTTCCCTTCTGATACAGGGCAAATACTGCTGAATAACGAGGTGCCTCGGCTGGTTTGACATTGTAGTCCCAGTCCCGTGTGATAATTGTCACCGGCTTGGGCAGACTTTGCTCCTGGGAATTCAAAGCCACTGTCTAGGTGGAAGCAGAAGGAAGTATGAAAGGAGATGCCATTCTGCTCAAGTACAGAAGGTGAAGAATGCTAATGTCTGCCTTCCTACGGGGAAACAGGGGTTGATGTAACGGGAAAGATCTTCCCATGCACACCTATGGTGTGAACCAGCTTTGAAAGAGCGACTGAGGTCTTGGACTTCTCCCTTCTACACACAGCAGGAGAGCTGATTTGAAAGAAAAAAAGAAAGCTTGATGCACTCTTGAGGGAATCAGTAACGAAGTACCTCTCCCTAACTGTTTGTCCTCATTTCATCTGCTAAACAAGAATTTTCCTGGGTCTGTGTGGTGCCTTAATTTAAAAATGTTCCCATTTTTTTTGGCAGCTGCAGCTTCCTCAGCTTCAACGATTCAACGTGTAAAATTGATATCAGCACTAGCCAGGCTGTGCCTGCTTTTTCCCCAGGATCTCAGAGGGAGCCGATCTAATCCCTCTAATTGCAGATTACTAAGGCTCCCCAAGAAAGTGGAGGCTACAGACACATGTGAATAACCTTTTTAGATGGGTCCACTTCAAAGGAGTCATATCTGAGACAGTAAGATGCAAGTTAGCAACAGGTTTGATCTCATAGTAAACAACCAGCTTATGAAAATAGTAAAAAAAAAAAATAAAAAATCATACAGCTTCGCACAGACCCATTTGGTAACTTTAGGTAGAAAATGCTGGCTCAAGGCAAAGCTGGCGGCTCTCCTTCCCTGCTCTGAGAAGCCTCCCCTCTCTCAAAGGCACTGGACTTAGAGAAGGCTGGTAGGGCTCGTCTTCTTCAGTTCCCCCTGGAAGATGTGAGTAAGGTCTCCTTCACCCTTCCAGAGGCCGAACAGAAAGATTTCTACAACTGGAGCAGAGAGCCTGAGGCCTGCTGGGAGCTATGGTGCTATTTTTTTCCCCATTAATCTAGCGGGGATTTTTTTTTTTTTTGCCTGCTTTAATGGTAAGGGAGGTTCTGCAAAGTTCTGCATCTCACTGTCATATTTGTCCCTGAATCTGTTGTTGTAATCCAATGCAAAACAGGCTATTTGTGTAGCTTTTAGGAAGAAGTCAAATCCTACAATTTCTATTTATACACTTAGATGAGTTGATGAAAGGGGTTAACTGTATCCCAAATACTTGGGACCGTTAATCCATTGCATTGTTAATAGCAGCAGCAGTGCTTTGCACCCCTTTAGACATGTGGTTTTCCAATGATTTCTCAAACAGAATGTATTTTCTTCCTGGTTCAAAGGGTGGGATCTTTCTGGTTCAAATTGGTGTGATTTTTCTCTGCAGCCTGATACTAATAGGTGCCTGCTCATGGAAAAAATGCAAACCTGGCATTTGGATGAAAGTCTGCTTGTCCCTGGGACCCACGCTACAGGATTCAGTTCTCTGAAACCAAGAAGGATGATGGAAGGAGGGATACTCCCTGAAGAGCTTTGGTGCATTGGGAAGCAGGATTTTATACTTCCCCCAAGGAAATAACTCTACCCAGTAGTTCAAACACGTATAGCTCATGAACAAACACTGCTGATGCGTGGATCGAATTTTCCATCCTATGGCAGTTGTGAGAGTGGTGCTATGTGAGGTGGAAAAAGAGCTGGTAGCATCTCTAGGTTTGGTTTGCATAATGCTTTCCACTCTTAGGGATGCCAGGGCCTAGCTGTTTGAAAGGAGGTGTTTGGAAACACAGCAAGGAAATTCCTTAAAATACAGATGAGTTATTTCGTGTGTCCCATGAAGATCTCAACCCAGCTTTGCCACACCAGAGAGGGAAGGTTACGCAGAGAGGATGAGAGTCAACATGATTCATCAACTAAACCACGTTCACGCTGACTGACTTCTCTACTTGTAGTCCATATGGACAGGAAGTAAGAGGTAATGTGTCAAGCCACTAAGAAGGGTTACTACGAATGAAGAATAAAAAGAAATATCAATTAGTTTCCCACCCAGTGAATAGCAAGTACCTGTAGTAGGAATGAATCAAGAGGAGAAAATAGTCCTTAATGAAAGACTGCCTCAGACTGGGCATTTGCACAACAGGACCATATTGAATTTGCACTGATTCCTTAATTTTGGCAATTCTTACCTCTATGACTGCTTCATTTTGTAGCCTCAACATTCTTTTAAGGCAATTATTCCACTGTATGGAATGCACAGCTCATATTAGGAACTTATGCAGCTTATTTATGGAGGCATAGTCTCTCACTGGAAACATTAAATACCATGTGGGTTAAGGAATGCTAAAGAAGAGTCTCTTGAGGGACACAGAGGTGGTATTCCCTGGAAAGCATTCTGAAGTATTTTTCATTATGTATTTTTTCAATGTGGGATGAAAATAAGCCAAAAAAAAAAAAAATAGGCAAGATGTATTCTATGTACTGTATGACTGTATGAGAGACTCTGCATTCTGAAACTACATGAGAATGGGAGCCCTTGGATGTCTTCGTAAAAGAAGAAAAAGACCATCAGACTTACTACATATTTTTATTAAGTGGTGCTTTCAGGGGCCTTCAAAATGTTACTCCAAAAGCTACCCAGTAACATGAATTTTGTGCTTTGAGGACTTGTCGTGCAACTGTTGTAGCTACATGGAAGTTAATGCCTGTTCATAAAGACTTTAGTCCTTATGAAGTCCTTTGTGGATTCACATAATAAAAGTTGTGTGAAATTCAGCAGATCAAAAGGTGACACTCCCCTATCTGAGACTGTTCCATGCCCTGAAACATGTTTTCAAAATTAATTTTCAAAATGTAGAGTAATGAGATAGAACCTGATCTAGCTTCCACAGGGTCAAGTTCATCTGCCGCTGTGAAGATCAGTGGTCTCATTCCAGATTTCCACCACAAAGATTGCGCTCGCTATCTGGCCAGACTTCTTGAAGTCCTTGTTTCTCATTCTACCTACATTGTAATTTCTGATCTTGTAATTCCAGACTGTCTAAGGCATTCACTATTAAAAATCAGTGCACCAGAATTCACTCCTATACTGACCATACTGATGCCTATATTGCTGGGTTTTATGAAATATTCTCTCCTAAGCTAATTTCAAAGAGCATCTTTGTCACCGTGCCTCCTTCTAACTTTGAAAAATAATATAATCATTGTGGCCCAACCTCCAACCCACTCACCTCTATGGTTTCTAAAATTGTTCAGCCAGTTGACAAAGAAGTTATTCATTCTTACAAGTCATTCATTTACTATGACTACTACCATCTTTAAAATTCATTGGCAGCTCACACAGCACCCTCCCAAACCCCAGAACTCAATGTAGGTCAAATGTGAGGGAATTTAACCTCTTCCAAATAATGTTCTACATCTGAAAAGACACAACTTGACTTTGAAACAGGAAGTTCAAAGTAAACCATACTTACCTCCGTCTGTTTTCCTGAAAATGTTCCTGTTTTGGCTGGAGACTTTTGTTTGCTTGTTTTTTTCTTTTCAGGAATCACCGGCAATTTCAAAGGTATCCCAGGTCTCGGCAGTACTACCATTTGTAGTTGGAGAGCAGGCACAATGAGATTACTCTTCGGTGTCTCCATTTTAACTCTCAGTTCAGCTTGGCTCTCAAGCTGTGGTTTGACAATACAGTGAATTTGGGTTTTGGGACACTTAGAGTCAGAACTCAAAGCCACTGTGATCCTAAGAATGCAGTATAGTGGTACAGTCACTCCACTGGTTCAGATTTGTTAATATATTGAAGAAAGAATTTTGTCCTAGCTGATTGAATATAGAGCAAGTATTCTCTCTCTAGGCAACTCTAACTTCATGCTGTCTTCCTGCAGCCAGCATAAAATCAACATAAAATTATAAAGTGAATGTAAACACTGTGCGCTGCGCTCTGGATAAACCAACCAAAATAGAATCATATGCTCTTGCCTGATTTTGATCAAATTTGTACTGCTACATGACGTACAACCACATAGAGCTAGTATTAAATGATCACAGAACTGCTGTCTCAGTAGTCTACCAAAGCAACAACTCTGTGGTTAGAAAATTAAAGACATTTCATCTTAGCATCTGCTCTTTGCTTAGAATTACAGACATCCTCATCAGTGGAAGATGTCATTTCTAATAAATGGACAGCTTCAATCATTATCATCTAGAATGTCATCAGGAGCAGAAGATGGAAGATGCAGAAAATGTGCCTCAGCTGTAGGATTCTTAATGCTCTGGTTTTTGTAGTGACCCAGACCTCCTCTAGTGACAAAAAAATATTGCTTTTGGGCCAGGATAAGGATATTTGTATGCCCCTATTTGCTCTAATAAAATAAATTCTTTTCCAACCTACAGAAGACGTATCGTATTTCCATGATTATAAACTCAGAAGAATCCCTGGTGATTATCTAGTCAGTAGAGGTTATATGCTATATATATACACTATAGAAGCTTTCACATGCACATAATAGTGGTGGTTGATTATTTAGTTCTCTACGGAACAAGTCATAAGATACACCTGAGTTTGCATGAGAACTTCTTTTAAAACAATACTCAGCCTTTTGTTTAAAAATTTTGAACCACAAACCTTGTCATGTTATTCCAAAGATTAATTTATCCTTGCTTTAAAATCTGTCTTTTTTTTCTAGTCCTAATTGTAAACTTATGGGAGATAGAATTTCTAATAGCTTACATGTAGAGGGAAGAACTTCCTTGACCGCTTTCCTATTTCGGGACCTCCAAGCTTTGATTAAGTCATCTCTCAAATTCTGTTAATCAGAACAAACTCCTTGAGTCTTTAACTATAAAGAATGTTTTGTAGTCTTTCAGGTGCTTTGCAGGCTCTTCCTTGCCCCCTTCCTAAACAATAATCATCCATCCTGGACTGTGGACAACAGCACCAGATGCCGGCACATAGCTGTGTGTACCTCAGTACCAGGCACAGAGGCAATATCACTCACTTAGAAGTATCAGAAATTCTTCTGTTCATAGATCCAATGCTACTCATAAATCAAATTTACTATTAGATTCTGGCTGTAGATCTTACACAGCTGATTAATCACCATAACCCCTAAGACCTTTCAAAATCAAGGCATCCCCTAAAGAAATAAAGATAAGAGTTTCCTACAGACTTCGTTTTTAAGTGGACTTTATTTTAAGTCCACTTTGTTTTAAGTGTTTAAGCTCTGCATTTGGCTGTTTAGAAATATATTTGCTTATGTTCATCTCACCAGCCAATCCAAATAATTTATTTCAATGATTTGCCCTTTTATTGATTTATTATCCCCTCGGTCTTCATGAGATCTGCAAATATTATCACTTAAAGGCTGCCTGTCTCTGATTCCTTCTCTGCTTGTTTCCATGGGATTCAGATGCTTTCATCTTATAAACTGGTGCCTAATAAATCTGGTTGACCAGGCACCGCTCAGACCTTTTTAGGTTCATCAGGTTGGTACTTTTCATTCAAACCACAAACTTTTCCTCCTGGCATAGCTTCACCTGCAGGCCACAAACATGAAACCCCCTCTAAGTTTCATGAACCTCACGCAGGAAAAAAGCTTGGTTATAAATGATATCCCTGTTCCCACACTGTATGACTGCAGCAAAACATAAAGCAAAAAGCACCTCCAAACTTTGTTCTTAATTTACCCTTTTGCTATTCATCTGACCAAAAATGTATTTGCTAGTCACCATTGCCTTGCTCCACCCTTCTTAGCGAGGGAAGAATTAGCCCCTCGGATATTTCACAGCCCAGTGGATCCATTGACGGTGCCACAAGCAAACAGACCTATCTATCTCCTCCCTGCGCAGCATCCCAGCTGTACCACACTCCCAGCAAACAGGGAGGCAAAACACTCCTTCCCCACCATCCCATGCCCACGCCATGCACAGAACCTACCAGCAGGCATGCTTCTTCTTCCATCCCTGCGGTGAAAGATTTCCATTATTGTAGGAAAAATCTGACAGGTCTTGCTTCACCTCCCTGTGAAGTAAGATTTTTAGGACCAAGCAAATTTCTTCGAATTTGCTTGGTCCTAAAATATCAAGGAGGATGGAGAAGTATAACATGCCTGATCTAGCTGAAGATTCCCTGCTTATTGCAGGGGAGGTTGGACTAGGTGACCTTTAAAGGTCACTTCCAACCCAAACTATTCTATGCTTCCATGATAGGCTTTTATTTGACATCAGTAATGCAGACTGGTAAATTCTATTAACAAACTACTTAGACCTGTCAGCCCTAGTAGCAATACATACTTGTTCATTCCACCTTGTTGTAGTACTAATAATATGAAAATTTTCATGGTGCAAATCTTCAGTAAGACAATAAAATAATTCTCCCTACAAAGATCGACATTATCCACATGTGACTTCCGCAATAAATGACTTAAGAATATATTATTTTTAACGTGAGTCTTCAATAAAAGTATTTATGATATTCACCCCTGTGTATTTCAGCTTTATTAATCCAAAATCACACAGAAATGTCCCTTTTATTTACTTTTTCATTTATCTGAACTGTTAATTTGGAGCTCTCCCACACGCTATGGCTGTTTCATGGATTAAGACTCTTTCTTTAAATTAGGAATACAGCTTAAACAAGGTTAAAGTAGCAAAAATGTATTTTTTCTTTTCTGGTAAGTCATGTGTCATCCTTTCTATATTAAAAAGTAAAAATGGCTATGCAAACCATCTGATGGGATCCCTTGAAAGTAATGTGGGAACACTATTAGAGCAATGCCAGAATTTCAACTCCACATTAAGTAAGTTAATAGCTCTATGAAAAAATTTGCGGAGCAATTTGTCCCTGAGATAATTGAATTTCAATCACAGGAATTATAGCAAGAATTAATTTAATCTTGTTATGCTTGGCTCAATTACTAAAAGCATCAGTTTTACTTAACATTGGTATTTGTGGAGTTACTGACTTATTTTGTTTGCTACTGTCAGGAAAACGTATGTTCACAAAAAAGTAAACAGACACATCCTTCACTCTCTGCTCTGTTTCTCATAGTCATCTCTCTCCCTTCCTTTTATGCTTTCTCTATAGATCAAATATTTCTCTTCTCAAATCTGTCAATTTGCAAGGCTCCCCACCGAGAATACGTGCTTTCCATATGTCATGGGAGTGAAAATAAATGGGACAAACTGCGTGCTTAAAAGTAATGTACCTCACTGGCTTGGCCACAAAAATACTCTGCAGTTTTCATCACTACATCCACCAACTCTTGTAAAAACTAATTTTTTATTTTTTGCTATGACAACAGTATTCTCTAGCTCACCTTCAAAGAAGGTCAGGACCATGGCCATGAGTCCATTTTACTTATTTGGAATGACCACACGCCTGCATTTATACTCCCCCAGCATTTCACATACATCATGTTGCTTCTTCCTGTGACTTGTGCAAGCAATAAGAACTCCACTGGGATAAGCCTGTCTCTTTCTTCTATTAAGCAGGTTTGGGTTTTTTTGGAAAAAAAGATCTGTTTTTATTTTTATTTGAACATGTACTGTGATAGACTTCAAGAAGAAAACTGACCAAAGTAGGAATTTTACATATCGATTTGCTGTAATTGGAAACCTCCCAAATATTGCGCTTGGTAGAACACATAAAAAGATAAAAGCAACAGCTCCATCTCAGTGCCAAGTTGTTGGGTGGGCTAAATTCTTTCCATTTTCCATGTAAATAATTTTGCCACCTGTTTTCTCCTTTTTAAGCATCAGGACGGAGGCAAAGCTCTTTCCCCCCACCCCAATTTTGCCATTATAAACCTCTAGTGTTCAGAGATTGTTTAAATAAAAAGTTTACTTTTGTTCTAAGCATTTCAGAAGAAATATATTTATTAATGTGTATATGAATTTAAAGTATCACATTAGCAACCCCTATGCTTTACTATTTGTTTCTCTTTCTCTTTTAGAATAAATGTTTTTCAAAAAGGTGCATCTGCAAGGCCTGAATTAATTCAAAGAAGCAGATACTTAAGTTTGTGCCAGGCTTCCCAAAGTCTGTAACAACAAATACAGAACTCCATCAGAGGTATCTGGCTCATATGTAAAAACGAGGTGACGATACATCCTGTGTTTAATCGCTTCAGTTCTTGAACTGTGAAGTGAAACTTTAAAAAAGGAGGAACTCAGGAATTACTGATCCATCACATAAAATTCAGTTCTCCCCAAAAGAACAATAAACCTTTCATAAGTGCTTAGAAGATTACAGGGAGGGGTGTAACAAATACACATTTTTAAAGGACAAATAATGTCAAACAAATCTTGTGGTGGATGCCATGTACATCGATTCACTAAATTTACTATTTATTTGATAACTGATGTGCTGTTTTCCTACGAAACCATGTTTCAGATGAAATATTCCTGGGAGCTCACAGACCCAATGACACGCCATCAGGAGGAAGCCCTGCTTCACATACAAGCTGGAAGCATGTTTCAATATCCTCATTAGTGGTCAGGATGATCAACAAAGGAGGGTGTAGAGAGATGGGTATTTGTCTCTTCTCCCAAGTGAAAAGCGATGGGAGAAGAGGAAACGTCCTCAAGTTGCCCCAGGGGAGGTTTAGATTGGATATTAGGAAAACTTTTTACACTGAAAGAGTTATTAGGCATTGGAAGAGGCTGCCCAGGGAAGTGGTTGAGGCACCATCCCTGGAGTTATTTAAAAGATGGGTAGATGTAGTGCTCAGAGATATAGTTTAGACTAGTGATGGTTTTTGTCAGAGTTAGGTTGATGGCTGGACTAGATGACCTGAAAGGTCCCTTCCAACCCAGGCAATTCTACGATTCTATGTTCATCACACCTAGACAAACTCAGGCAGTTGTTATTTAAGGTGAGGCCTCAGCTGGAGCATGGTTTTAGGGTAGAAATGTGTGACAACAGCCTCCAAACGCACCAAAAGTTATCGCTGAAGAGACATGGAATAGGTTACCTGTATTCATAGGGGATGATATGAAAATTGCAGCACGGCAGATTTAGGTCGTTCACTAACTTCATCCTAGGAAGGATACAAAGTCCTGCTCATCAGGATTTGAGCAGGCAATGCCTGTTGAGGATGGTTTGGATACAGCTGGTGCTGCCTTGGACCAAGAGATTGGAGTGAATGACTTTCCAAACATATTTTTACGAAATCGCCCATGGAAAGCTAGAATGCCTTAAATCTGGTTCAGCAATCTCTTTTAGGGAACTTACTGGTACATGCCCTCAGCTAGGGGCACTGGCCGAGGTCTTCAGTGAAGGTTAGCAGCAATTTAAGAAATTGCCGCCAGCAGCCATCTGTGCTTTCACATCATTTTTCTACTGACTTTCAGGTAGCCTGTTGCAACTTCAGCAGCAGGTCAGGGTGGCCAAAGGGGTGGGATGACAAACACACCCCACCCAGATGTCTCTGAATGAAGTCTACAAGGGAAAACAGACTTTGGCTCTGTTAGCCCCTGATGCTGCCACTCAAAAGGAGGTGTTGAGGTGGTTATCCATGCCACCAGAACAAGCAGGAGATGCTGACTCTGGGAAGGAAAAACTGAGAAAGGGAAATAAAACTGGTGGGAGGGCCATGAAGGGGCTGGTGGATTGTCCCTCCACAGCTTTGCTGCTTCTCCAGTAACACATTTTTCCCCAAGGCTTTCTTCTCACTGTGGTTTATTTGTTCCTAAAGCTTTTAGTTTAGAAAATAGACAAATTTTTGACAGTGCAAAAGTAATTTCCACCATGGGAAACCCAAAACTCCAGGGAACTGTTTAAAACCATCCTGTCACTTATAGGTATGCACAGAAGTGGCTATTAGCGTAACAAGAGGAAGAATAATAATGAAGAGAGAATGCATATGGTGGAGAATCTGGGGATCTTGTTAGCAGTAAATTATCCATGAGCAAGCAATGTGCCCTTGTTGCCAAAAAGGCCAACGGAATTCTGGGCTGCTCAGGGAAGAGTGTGTCCAGCAGGTCAAGGGAGGTCATTCTCCCCCTCTACTCTGCACTGGTGAGGCCACAACTGGAATACTNTGTTAGAAAGTGTATGAATGAAAACTGAAGGCTAAAAGCATTTCTCAGGTGCCACGTGTGAGACAGTCCCAAGCAGCAGGTATTGTAAACTGGGAGAAATGTAGAAATTCTACAGTGGTTTAGATGCTCTCACAAACAGAAAGTAGGCAGCTATCAGGATTTTGCGTATAAATGTTACTGATTTTTTTTTTTCTTAACTCATTCTGTTACTTCAGTGTTATCTGAAGGGTTACCAGGTTGAGACTTATGTGTGTTTTGCTCTGCTTTTAATTGATTATTTTAATAACCCGTGGTGGGTTGTTAGTACCTTTCTATCAGGAACTACCCAACTACCACGTTGGTGAAATCCTACCTTCAAATGTTATGCAGAATTTTGTAACACAGGAGAAAAAGGCCAGCTGGCATGTTTACAATGAAGAGAATGAAGAACAACATTTCTTTGAAGAATTTACTTAAATTAGGCTTGCATACTACGTGCCAAGAAAAGAAGGAAGTTTCATGTTAGCGTAAATTGATGAAAATTAGTGTATACTCTTTATGTGATATACGCTAGAGGCAATGCTGGTGGAAAAAAATACAGAAAAATGTAAAAAAGCTCATTCTTTTAATGTCTTTCTACCTCGAATTAGGAAAAAAAAAATGAAAGTTCCTTTTTTTCCCCCCAGGGAATGGAAATATTTAAAGAGGTGGGGGACTTTTCTTGTGGATGTCTGAGCACAGCATTGGAATCAAAATCTGTATGTTTCAGTGTGTCCAATATATCCAAAATATTTTGCTTAGAAAAGGCAGGCATGTGTTACTATTTTCAATGCGCTTCATGTAAAAAAAATGTCAATAATGAAACATTCGCTTTGTTGATCCAGTTTTCACTGAGTCATTAATGGTAGGGAACAGAAGAGACAGAGGGAGATGAGGCATCTTTGAACACTGTAGATAGAGCAGACTACCAAGAAATCCAACCCCAAATGTCTAGACTAAGTGGAAAAAAAAACTTGAAAAGAATAAATAAAACAAACAATCCAAACAAACAACACGACTTGGAACAAAATCAAAAAATCAATGAAATTAAACCAAGCCCCAGGCTGTGCTGGAGATGTTTTGATGCAGTTTGGTAGACCAGCTAGGAGAATCGCCCTCTGTTCCCAAGCCGGTTGCGAAGTCTTGCCTTCAATGAGCTCTTCTCCCAACCCTATGTCCCCATCTTCTCAAGGAGACAACTCACTCCTCATTTTAGCAGGCAGCTCCTCTACCTCTCGCTAACAAAGCTTATCCTTGCCTTGGGCCTGACTTCAGTTCCCTTGCCCTTCTGTAAATGTGGCAGCACGCCCCTGAACAACAACCCAAAAATCCTGTGATTCTGACATCTGTCCTCAAATTCCATGTCGGCTTTGACAGAATCACGTTTTTCAGCAAAATACTTTGCCCGCGATTTTCAGCCAGGTCAGCCAAGCAGCACGGACGCCTCGGTCTCAGCAGAGCCTGTGCTCTTCAACCCGGTGAGCAGAGCTCACCCACAGGGAAATCCCACGGGGCAGAGCTCCTCAGCAAAGGCCAAAATCTGTTTCCTTCACAGAAAGAAGTGAAAAATCAAATTTGGCATTCGGGAGCCTGGAAGGGCAGGGCTGAGCTGAAGCTGCATTGCACGGGTTTCATTTAGACAGCCAGCAGGATCTGTGCCACGGCTGATGTCTGTCCTCCTTTATCCAACAAGACCTTGAAACGTTCCTTCAACCTAAGTAGGTTGTTGTAATCTTCCGGGGCCTATACTAGCTTTCCACTTATGGAAACCAAGCTTTGAACTCCAGGGGATGAAACGAGGCGAAAGTAATTGCCTATCTAGTCACAGGTAAAAGATTCAGGGCACAGGAAACAGAAAATGGGGCTGAAGGCACAGCAAGAATCTGAATTTCAGGGCAAAAAGGTACGTATAACGCTTGAGCTGAAGAAGTAAATTCAAGCGGCCTAAAGTTCCTGTATATGAGTTTTCAGTTTTTGTGGTTCAGCAAGCAAGCAAATGCGAGGCGCTAGCATGACATACATTTCATGGCAGGCCACTTTTGCCACAAAGCCCCAGCTTGGCCAAGGCTAACGAGGCCAGATGTCGAGAGGTATAAACAACCATCATGTGAGATCCTCCGGTGCATCATGAGGAAAGGAGGGGAGCTGACTAATCTTTCTCCGACACTCGTTCTTAGTGTAAAGCCCTTTATAGTATGACATTCCTCGCAGTATCTCACACTCAGGGGACAAAGGGAAGGAGACCAGACATCCACAGGCAACTTTTGCTCACCATCAGCTTTAGAAAGCTGCCTTCCAAAAAAGCAAAATGCTCTAAGTCATCTTGTTTGCTTCCTTCTGAGGTTACACTCCTACCATCAAAGCAGCTCATCAACAGACCGCTGATAAACTTATTATCAACAAAAATAGTTCCTTTTTCTACTGCTGGGAGAAATGCAGCAATTTCAGTTCCTCAAATGAGATGCAGGATTTGGGTCTCTTTAGTCTAGAAAAAAGATGGCTGAGGGGGGACCTTATTAATGCCTACAAATACTTAAAGGGTGGGTGTCAGGAGGATGGGGCCAGGCTCTTTTCAGTGGTGCCCAGTGACAGGACAAGGGGTAATGGGCACAAACTTGAGCACAGGAAGTTCCACCTAAACATGAGGAGGAACTTCTTTCCCTTGAGGGTGGCAGAGCCCTGGCACAGGCTGCCCAGGGAGGTGGTGGAGTCTCCGTCTCTGGAGACATTCAAACCCCGCCTGGACGCGTTCCTGTGCAACCTGCTCTAAGGTGGCCCTGCTCTGGCAGGGGGGTTGGACTAGATGGTCTCCAGAGGTCCTTTCTAACCCTATGATTCTATACCACTGTGGCCCTTATTTGGGCCTGGCTTTGGATACACTATCTTAACTTAATGGGATTTTTCTATAGGCTTAGTTAAACGTGTAGATAAGACTTCACTTTTTTCAGCAATAGTGATACTTTTTGTAAATCGCCAACGTATTTTGCAAAAGCTCTCAGGTGGCAGACTGCCATTTTTTGGTATAAAGAGCTTTAAAATACAAAGGAAAATAATATATCTTTAAACAAAACTATTATACGTACAGATTTCTTCCTTCTTTCTTGTGAAATCCAACTCCTTTTCCGATGTTTGCGCTTATCAAGTAGATGACTTGGAAATTACTTTTTGTAATCAAGCATGATAGCTGCAAATTCGAAAGGGCAGGCTGGAATGCAAAGGAATATAGGAAAAACAGGGTGATGAATACCATTATTTTGTATTGTGACTGAGCTTCATTTTCACACTCTCCTCTAGTCTTCTCTCTCCTCCAGTATCTAGGAACACACTCTTTCATGTATCATAGAATCACAGAACCATAGGGATGGAATGGACCTCTGGAGATCATCTAGTCCAACCCCCCTGCCAGAGCAGGGCCACCTTAGAGCAGGTTGCACAGGAACCCATCCAGGTGGGTTTGGAATGTCTCCAGAGACGGAGACTCCACCATCTCACTGGGCAGCCTGTATCCCGCTATTCTGCAACAACGGGGAGAAACAAAGGAGTGGAAGTGTTGAGTTCCTAGGAAATACCAACGCCCACTTTAAGACTGGCTGGTATTCAAGGCTGGGCTGGTAACTAGTGCACTGAGAAGATTCAAGTGTATGCACCGTGTATTAATAAAAGGCGCGATGGAGGGCAGGGAAATCCTGCTGCTCCGTAAGGCAGGCGCGGTGGCCCTGCAAATGAAAGGCACCCCGTGTCAGCCATGGCCTGCGTGTCCCTGCTGTCTTTTCCGCAGTGGCCATGCCACGTCCCAACTCCTGCCTGCCTTAAGGTACCTGCGGGACCAGCCGGCTCCTCTGTAGGGGAAAGAGGCTGCCCGGAGCGGGTTCAAATGCGCGGTACCGCGCTCTCAGCCCCCTGCTGCAGTGGCAAAGGGCTTCCTCGCCACCGGGACCCCCACCTTGATGCCTCCCGGTCCCCAGAGAGGGCTCGGCTGGGAGCGGAGCGATGCGAGGGGCAAGCGCTGCCGGGGACACCCAGCCGGGCCCGTCGGGGCTGCACGACCCCGCTCCCCTCCAACCTCCCCCGGGAAAGAGGGAAGCGGGAAGGAGGCATCACCCCGGCGGGGCATGACCGATTCCCGGCGCACCGAAGTTGGGGGGGGGCGCTTTTCCTCTCCCCGCACCGCGCCGCGGGGAGCATCCTCACCAGCC
>VXBO01008325.1:289030-316684 GCA_013400135.1 Rhinoptilus africanus
TTTTTTAGTCCTGTAAAGCGAACTTCAAGAAGCATGCATTTAAAAGTGTAAAAATAATGAGACCTGACTTAGTTTCTGCGTGGGAAGGTCCCGTAACGTTGCGCAGAGCGTGGCCCACATTCATCCACAGGGTCTGCGTGAAACCCCGTGTGGGAGAGCCTGTGGGCGCAGGGACACCGACATCAGGGGGTTTTGTTATAAGTGTCTGGTCTGAGGGGGAAAGCGACTGACTCCCTGCAGGCCCAGACAGATCACACTTGGGGTTTGGTTTCTACACGATAGGTCATGTGTTGTCGTTTCCTTTACAGAGCACCCACTAAAGTTAGTAGGGAGCTGTTTGTGGACTCCTGTCGGGTTGTTGCTGTTTTTCCTTTAAGCCCTCGCTTCGCACGCTGGGTCCAAAAGGCAGCCACCTTTGAACAGAAAAGCGTTGCTCCTTGAACAGTAGCGTTATCCCGTGAGGCGAGGTTGGAAGCAATTTTTTCCTGAAACCTCCTAAACGTGATGTGTCATACCATTTTATTGCTAAATGTTAACTTTGCGTTTGCAGATGCTAGGCCTGGCTGAAGGGTTACTATAGTAAATAATATACAACTATTGCATCCTGTCGAAAACATAGTTCTACGCAAACTTTCAGCTTTAACATGCTTCTGTGTGGCAGTCTTCAAAACGTTTTTAAAGTGACAGAGCATGATGCTTTGTTAGCTGTAGTGGTGTTAAGCGTATTTGAAAGTTTGCTCTCTTCGTTGATACTTGTGTAAGGAAAGCGTGTGGATTATGGACGTTACTGAAACCGGTTTGTGAGCGTGAGATCCCAGCCAGCCCTCACCAACTGTTACGGGTCGGTGGGATATTCTGTATCTGAGGGCTGGAAGTGAACGCAAAGCTGGGGTGGCCCGAAGTTCTAAGGCAACTCTACGAGTGATGCTTTTGCTTATCTTAGTTTGCGTCTCAGTTCTATTTCTGTGAATCAGATATATGTAGGAAAAACTGACTGCTGACATAATTGGAGTCATAAAGTGTTGCTTTACGGTTTGCAATTTACAATAATATGCAAGTCCGAATATAAACATCTTTCTTTCCATTTAATTAAAAGTGATAAAAAGATGAGACCCGTGTTAAATAATTCAGTAGCACTTTATTTTATAACTCACGATGCATTATTTAAAAGTAGCTATATTTAGACAGACAACTCCCATTTAGTTTAAGGGTGTTGTATGTTTGCTGTTGTAGTAGTTGGTGATCAGTGGTTACATGAAACCACTAGAGCAAGGAACATCAGGGAGCTGCTCTTTTACCCAGCTAGTCCCTCTCATTCAAATTAGATTTGTTAAGCTTCGCTTACTCGGTGAATGTGTTTGTAAGCTAAGGTTTTAATTAAATGGATTGGGTTTGTCTTACAGCTAAGAATAGACTTTTGAAAGAACCCAAAACATGTATATTACATTTATCATTGATGCTTGTGGGCCATTTAATGCTGTGCTATTATGCTCTGGAGGTTGCTTATGTACTTACTCGAAACATTTCAGCAACGTGGTATTGATTCCTTAGCGCAGAACTATACCCAAAAGTCTCTGCTGGTAATTGTTTTTATTTTACTTAAGGAAGATGTTATTTTTAGATGTTTTGGTACAGTTGATCATTTGTGAAAGCTACCATATGGTGATACTTTGCAGACAGAATCATTCAGGAGTGGATTTTTTTTTAACGTGTGTATAAGAAGATTTAGCAAATGTATGTATAAGAGCAAAGCCCTCTTTGCTAGCACAAAGTCTAAAAAGTTCTAACACCTGTAGGGCCTCAAAGGGAGTTTTTAAGCTTTGCCCTCTTCTTCCTAAGTAAAAAACATTAATTATTTGCCTGGAGGCAGGGGGTGAAAAACAGAATAGGAAAATGAAAAAAAAGAATACTATATAGGCAGATGTAATTACATTGACGTTCATTGCTTGTTTGTGATACACTAATCATATGCTTACAGTTTTACTTAAAATCTGTTGTCCAGTTTTACCACCACTTGCCCATGTTGAATAGCAACTTGCTCTGCAGACTGCTTGCTTGATTTCAGTGGAACTACTTCTACAGTAAATCACTACAAGGGATGGGTGGGTGATAGGGCCAGAAGTTTATGTAACTTCTGTTTATGGGTGTGTTTTTAATTTGTGCATATGCACCCCTCACATTTTTAGAGTACTTTAAAGGCATGTCTGTGTCAAAATATGGCCATTGTTAATTTCCCCAAACAGAAAACTTGAAGATCAATGTGTTTTGGTGTCTGCAAGCCTGAGGAGGAGAGAATAAGTTGCAGTACAAAGGATTAGACTATTATTTGGGCCAACACCTTGTTCATACCTAGGAGCTGTTTGCTCAAGCCCTGTACTTGGTTATAGAGTGACACGGTGGCAGTAGGTGTCCTTTGGCGAGTCGGGACCAAAATTAATTAGTACTTCTGAAAGAATTTAGGATCTTTAAACCTCATCCTAGAAGCTATTGCATCTCCTCATATGTGTTCCCTAAAGGAAATGCAAGGCAACAAACAGGTGGCAGGTACCCTGTGAAGTTCAGGCAGTTTGGAGCTGAAATCCCCGATGGAGAGCGTTAAAACAATTCTTGACTTCGTGATGTCTGCCCACAATTTCCTCCCCGCCCCTCTGGGAGATCTGAATATTTACTACATAAGAAATATCTTGGTAAAAAACATCTCTGGAATATACGTTTTGTTCTATGAGGATTCTGGAAAACTGTAGTTGGGCAGTTTTGAAGTAGTATATATGATGCTGCATACAGTGTTATATTGGGGATTTAAGTCGTGGAAAGTTCTCCACGCATCTGCATTAAATTTGTCTTCTTAACTTTTAAAGATGCTGGTTAAGACAGGCAGCGTCAGTGCCTTTCTTAAATGAAACAGATGACTTCAGATCTTAGGGGCTGCAGCCTGAAAACTCTGCCTGTCATCAACTGGGTTGTATTTTCTTTAAAGTTAATCACCGTAGTGCAAGGTACATTCCTTAAAAAGATGGTCTTGTTTCAGTTCTTTGTAGCTGGGACCTGTCGAGAAGGGAGGGTTCAAATCAGAGCTGACACTTTTTTCTCTTTAAATTCTGCTCATCTTGGGGGCAAGCACAAGATTAATAAATGAAATGGTCCCTGGATACTTGGAAGTAGAGTCATCAGATTGAGCACAGTTACAGTTCCTACTCTTGTTTTGAGTACTCTCTGCTAAAAAGTAGATATAAAGAATAACACTTTCGTCACTGACCTGGCTTCCTACTTTAATGTGTCCGTGTGCAGTTGATGGGAAAGCTCTGCTGGATACGGTGTTTTGCTGTCAAGTCTGTGATTGGGTATCTGGCCTGTGTTTATTTTTGGATGAAGCAGGCATTCTGGAGCAGAAAGTATAAATCAGGAAATGCAAGAAAATAGGATGTATTGAGCGAGATAAATACACTTGTAATGTATCCAGGAGAATGCTTTCTTCCTGTCCTTCACCCCCAGTGGTTTTTGTTAATAATGAAATTACTGTAACATGGGAGACATTCAGAAACACCAGTGTGTTATAATTAGTGCAGATGATAGTGTTGTTTAGTTAAATGGCAAGAGTTGTTACTAAAATTATATTATCTGGGGTCTTACTATATATTTTTTTAGATATCCTAAATCATTATGGACTAATAAAAGTAAATTAATTAAATTCCCCACTGTGTTTTTATTGGCCTTAGTGGAAAACACTGGCCATTTAGGAACTGAGCCTTTACTAAGTCTCTAACCTCTTCCATATGGTGACATTTGAGAGTGCCAAGTCCCAGTAGTCACATCCTGTTTGTTTCTGGTATACATTTCTCTCCGATTACCATAACTTGTTAATTCACCTAAGTGTAAAGTGCTGTGGTTGATACCGGCATTAGGCTTCACAAACATTGTATCTTTATTTCATTATGTCTGCAATGTAATCTGCATTTTCTAGCTTTGATGGTTCCTGATTTACTCAGCTAAGTAGCAGTTGATTCCTTTCTGGTTAAGGAAACCTGATTTTTGTGTACCAGAAGTTCTCAGAAGAATGCTAGGGTAGCGAATTTAGCCCTACTGGGCATCCTGTATGTGCATTAGGATTGTCTGAATCTGCACAGCTTCAAAATGCATTGTAGATTGCAATTTATTTTGCAACAGCAGTAACACGTATTGTGTCACTAAACTTGATCGTTGTGTTTACGCAGCACTGGACAGAACTAAAGGGACCAAGTGTATAGAAGTCATCCTCAAGTTCTTGGCATCTGGCAATGCCTACAGAAAAGATTGACGGGTGCTACAGAATATCTGTCTGCAGTATTCATATTTTCCATAATTTTCACTCTACAATCATATTAGTTGTTCAGTGCATGCACTGTATATCCATCCTTAGTAAAATGTTTCGCCAACTTTTTTTCACAACTGTTGTAAAATATCTGGAAAATTTGATTCACTCTTCGCATCCTGGGGTCTTTAATCTAATTTTTAAGTCAGTTATTCAGAATCAGTTCATCAGTACATGCTCCTGATACGTGCAGGCACACGTACTCATGCACAGAGTAATATATTTAAAGTTTCATGTACATACATATATTATGCAGTTCTCAGGTAGGCCTGGATGAAGCGAACCGATTTTTAGCATGAAATGGTGCACGCATGAGAAATACAATATTGTTTCTCGTACTTGCTGTATCTCTACGTAAGCTTTCAAAAAAGGGTCCGCTAATGGAAAATTTCAGCCAAAGACATGATAGTTTTGGGAAGTTAAAAATGACTGAGCGCACTACGTAGAAGCGAGCAGGTTTAGAATGGAAGGAGTTACACTATTTAAGGCACAGTGGTCATTACCACTCCAAATCCTGACACGTGTTTGTATAAAACTGAAATGAAATATGCTAAGGCATTTCAGTGATGCATGTATTGGCAAAGCTTAAATTGCCAGCTAAGTACCAGAAAGGAGGAGCTCGTAACACTTTTACTAGGTATTTGCAAGCAGGTCTTTGAAGAAAATGTTGCTTTTGGTCTTTTTTTTTTTTTTTTTTTAAATTTTATTTCTAGAGTCTTTAAAGAATTAATGCTATTTTGTACTGAAAAATAACATGAATTATACTTTTTGTTTTTTCTCCCCCCAGACAGCTGGTGAGCTGTGAATGTGAAAAAAGACAAGATAATCTCACTCTCATTTTTAATATAAGAGATTTTGATTTTTTTTTTGTGTTTTACTCCAAGGAGCTGGGGAATGCTTTTCTGCCAAAAAGATCAGGTGAAAGACATGGAGCTTCTTGTTTAGTTTAGAGAGAATTTCTTGTTTTAAGAAGCACAAGAAGAGACTAATTCAAGAATAAATGACAACTGGGAATCCCTTTATGAGATTTCTTATCTTGCGAACTTTGTGTGCACAGTCCTGAAGACACATAGTAACCATGCCAGAGCTCAAGAAAGGACTATTCTATAGCTGGATGCTTATCCATGTAAGGCTATATAGATAATTTGTGGACGTTTTGAATTGTTTCCAGCAGTTACATCAGAATCTAAGGTGCAAGACAGCTATATGACTACTGTATGACTAGCTGGACTAGCCAAGTTAGCTTGGATATTTGTAGCAGAATACATAGAATTACAGTAATTTTGTAATTGAAGTAGTAATCACAAGAATAGTTTGTCTGTCTGTCACAAAGCCTTTATCTCAAGGGAAATATTGAATCCTCTTGACTCACTGAAGGCGATAAAAGGCAGCTTAGACAAATGTTCTTTCTCTGGAATGGTCCAAAAGGCTAAGTTTTTTTTTTTTTAAAAAAAACCCAGAGTTACTCTCTTTTTCTTTGAACTCTGACCAACCATGGTAAGGGATCTATAGAGCAGTGTATATAGCCTGGAGACCTCGAAATCTAAGTGCAGCAAGAAGATGATGTGTTTGTGTGTGGATTCATTGAAGCTCAGAGGATGGAGTTTTGGGTATAAAATAATGCTTCTGTAGTTATTCTCATGTTTTGGATGTTTTCCTCTGGTAGGTATAATTAAGGCACAGTTTGGTGTCTTGTGAAGGTAGTTCAGTAGCTCCCTTGCAGAGGAACCACAAGACCAATACTTTGTTCTGGTTGGCCATTACGTTTTTGAGATTCTTCATAGTTATTTGTAACGTAGGTGGATATGATGTTATAAAGTAATTGGCGGCATGGCTGGCTTTGTTCATTTTTTTTCAGTTTGATACTTTGGTACCTGGACTTTGTCTTTTATCAAGAGACGTCATTCTTTCTTTCACCTTTGTATTTGCTGCTGCCTTACGTTACTGTTTTATCCTTTCCCTTCCTCCTTCCAAAAAGTAAGTTGCGTTCTCCAAAATATTCTTTTAAAAACCTAAGAGCAGGCTACTAAATAACAGTGCAGTAACCGTAGCTGTGTTATACTAAGTTCAAGCCACAACTTGCAATTTGCTAGCAATGGCAAAAAAGCCTAGCTTGGGGACATCCATAACTTACATCCTCCATGTGATAATAAAACGAAACCTCTTTCTTTCTCAATGTAAACATTGCATTTATCACAGCAAACAAGCTTAATGCTGACCCAAAATAAATATTATTTCATTGATATGCTAAAAATAAGAACACTGCATTAGATCCATTTAAAAGGAAGCGAGAGATTTATTCTAGTAAAACATTTAAGTTCATACTGAAACACTTCAGTTGTCCTGTACACTTTTATATGATTAATTACTTCTTAAAATTAAGCCGGTGCTTAAGTGCTCGTTGGATGGGGGCCATAAAAATTTTGTACATGAAGTCAGAATGTAGTTGACTTACAAAACTTTTACCATGTAGGAAGTATCCTGATACATTGCACGATTATGAAAAAGAGCAAACCTTTTTTTTTTTTTTTTTCCCAGTTAAGTTTTTCATTTGACTGATGTTCCTGGTTGGGAGTATTTCACCGCTTAGATACTGAATGCACGATAACAAAACCCTGAGCTATACTCCTGGGAGAGTTAACGTATTGTAATGAATTCAGCAAGGTTTTAGACTTGCTGGGAATTTATTTGTTTATTAGATGGGCCGCCTGAGATTTATGATGAGTCGAACCATTAATTTCCTTGCCTTTAAAACATTTGGGGTTTGCAAATGGTGTGAGATCACACTACGTTATTGTCACTTAGCAACCTTAATAGGGTTTTGAAGCTGAAGAGGAGCATGTGGGTGGTGAGTCTCCCTATGCATTTGCCGAGTGGGAAGCAACACGAGCCCCTCTGTGTGCAGCCGTTGGGAGGATGTGTGTCCGGCCCGTGCCGAAGTCTTTCTGGATGTGCTCACTGAGGAGAGCTGGCCGTGCCCTCGGTGTCGTTTTGCACTTCTGGCATAGTTTCGTGCTGGGAAGATCTGCCGAGGTTTTTCATGCCTGTGGAGATTTAAGTGGATCTAAAGGGCTGTCATGCTGCTCTGGTCAGTTATGTCCTGTTGTGTGGTTGCTTAAATTTAGCAACCGAGTTTGACCGGCTTCAGTTTGACAGCTGGTAGTCCTTACTACTGCTGTGATGCTCCAAACTGAAAGGGAGGTCGGCATCTTCCCAGCTCTTTGTGAGAAGGGTGGCTTGCTCTGGTTCAGCTAAGGATGTCAGAAGGGATCAGCGTGGCTAACCAGCAGTTCCGGCTGCCCATCGCGCAGAGATTTCTACCCACCCTCTACACACTCCCTGTTGATCGTGAGGACGGCACATACTTCTGTGTTTGTTTTAATGCTCCCATAGAGACATCTTGCTTCTTGTTCCCTTCTTTCCTGCCTGGTGCTGACACGGTTTCTTCAGGAATTTGATCAGAGAAAGGGTGACATTCCTTTGCCTTTCAGCTTGTGCCTCTGCAAGGTTTCTCCCAGTAATCCCCATAAAGAGGGGAACTGCCCAAGACCAAAAAAAAGTGCGCTGGGCATGCAGTCTTAGAGAGGGTGAAGACAGATGATGTTGCTCCTCTGGATAATGCCTCCTCCGTCAGTGGTACTGATCAATCTTGGGAGCAGTTGGTTTGCTGGGGAGCTATTGACTTGAAAACTAATGTACCCTTTTTGATGATTTTTCAGCTGTTACTATCGTTTTTTGCCTGATACCTTGCGTTAGGTGTACATATATATGTGTGTATGTATATACCTACACACCTATATATACCTATATATATATATAGGTGTTTATATATATACATCTAATACTCGACCTTCGCATGAGTTACTCTACAGACAAACATTGGTTGTCCTCAGTTTCAGGGGTCTGTTAAAGTGAAAAAAGAGAGAGCACAAAGGGTAAAAGAGGGTTTAGTGAGACAAGGTTAACATCACTGAAAGAAAATGGTGGTGTTCATTGTGCAAACAGTAATTCATTCTATTGTATGTTTACTTGATATATTTATTATATGTGAATTCTGCTCAGGAATAATGCTGAGAGGACGCAGGTCTGCAACAGGGAGCCACTCTGAGAGAGTTACTTGGGTGTGAGATGAAGAGCCAACATTTCTGATTAAACCACAGCTTTTAAGGAAATAAAAAATATTTTTATAATTTACTCAGCTTCTCATTGCAGACAAAATAAAGAGGAATAACCTTCAGAGCCATCTATCTGGAGAGCAGCTCTGTGGAAAGAGACCTGGGAGTCCTGGTGGGCAACAGGATGGCCATGAGCCAGCAATGTGCCCTTGTGGCCAAGAAGGCCAATGGCATCCTGGGGTGCATCAAGAAGAGTGTGGCCAGCAGGTNGTTCTATGTTGTTAACCTTTATTTTCTTTCCCTAGAATGAGTGATCTTGTTCAATTAAACTTTGTATATAACATGGAAGTCTGCATTATAATGCTTTTGTAAGGGGAAAACAAGATTAAAGGAAACTTCTTCATGTAGCTCAGTTGACTGCATCATGTGGGGTTTTTTTGTAATGGATGAATCTGGGCTAATACACACGTTTGGATGCTGCTTCTTGCCTGCTTCTGGGAGCAGGCAAGCTTTAGTAAAGAAAGTACTTTTACCTGTACTGAGTCCAGTGGTTAACATTTTGGTTGATGTGCCTCAAACTATGTACAGGCAAGATAAAATTTATACCTGAGACACTTTACTGCTTAGGCCAGTGGTCTCCAGCTTTCCCCAATCTGCTGCAAGTAAGCGTTCAAAAACTCAAAGGCAGTTACATAAATTAGGGTCTGTGCTTGTATCCTGTCTAGCAGATGACAAGCTTTTTCCCTTGCCCTACTTGGTGATTTTATAAAATACATTAAAAAAATACTCTGGGCGTCAGAGGGTTGTCAGATTTCTATCTGTGCCCCTGATGCTGCAACACAAAACTCTGTTCTGCGGCTTCTTCAGCATTTCAAAGGAAAATAAGATCCTAATAAGTACAGAACTTCTGACGAGCTCTTGTCAAAAGCAAGCTATTAAATGTGCTGGCAGTGTCAAGCTGTATGCTTAAGAACCCATCAGTGCTTTTGTGTATTATCTCATGTTACCTGATGTTGCCAGGTAAATGCAACTACAGTGAATAGCTTTTTTTTTTTTTTTTGAAAGAATACATAATCTTTATTCCCGTTCCTTTAAGCTTTACATTTTTTTTCCATAGTGCTTATTCTATGTATACTTCAGATGATCTTCTTGCATAAAGAGACCAGTAATTCTGTGCACGTGTGTGTGCATGTGAACCAATACTGATTTTTTTTTTTTTTTGGCTTACACTAATTAGGGTAAAAGAAAGAAATCTTTTTTGAAACAAATCGGTTTTTCACTTGGTCCCTGTGTGCACCACTGAGGAGGAGATAAAAGGAGTTAACATCACAGGTTCTACTCCTTCCCCACCCTTCTTCAGCCAGGGATCTGTTGCCAACAGTTTTACAAACGGCTCCTATTTCAAATTACCCTTTGAGCCCATGATAAACCTGTGTCCCTTGGAGCTTGTCTCCCACTCAGGAGTTAGAAATGAGAGGGAAATCTTGTGGTTTTCTATTTGGGTTAAAAAAAAAAGTCACAGCCAGGGCAAGAGGCAAATGAGCTTCTGCTGAATTTTATCCTAAGGATGATTATACCTTTTCTTTGAAATATACGCCAAGGTTATTTATAGCTAATGCACAGTTTAAATTACTGTGTGTAGGTGTGAGAGGTTATGGAGACGGACTTTTTCTAGAAAAAAATATATTTATGGGGGCTGTTACAGAATCATAATAGTAATTTGGGTTGGAAGAGACTCTGGGGGAGGTCATCTGGTCCCACCCCCATGCTCAGAGGAGGGACGTTTTCAGTGCAACGTTGGGTTGCCTAGAGCCATCTCTCTCTGAATGTCTTACAGATTGCTACAGTATGGTTCCTGGTTTATTTTGAATTAAGTATTCTCTTCCTTTCTTTTACACGAATGTGAAGGATAACCTGTGTCTGCTGAGGAAGATTTGTCGTTATTTAAAGGCCTGATTAAATACCTTCAGAAACAAAGAAATTAATTCTTTTCAATGGTACAACTTTAAGAAAGGTCTTAAAAAAAAAAAAGGAAAGTGCCTTTCTTCTCCCCCACCCCTTGTAACATGGAGCAAGAGTGAAATGGTGTGGTTGCTCTCTATTTATAGATTCAGTAATGTGCCAGTGTACACTTATTATACCCAATTAGGAGTATTCTAAATAACCTTCTGTTTGCATTACAGATAAAGCTATGTGATTGCAGATCAATGGCATGGAATCATGTCATGCCTTATCAAGGTCTAAAGTCTTTCTCCTCTCTCTAAATTAAACTTCCCCGCTCTGGTTGTTATTTCAAATAGTCTCCCTACTGTAGCTGTGATTTATTTGCTGTAAGGCCGTTTGTATGCTGCTTTAGTTAAAATTTTAAAGGTAGAATTTTAAGAGGCACTCAGGGCAACTGGGAACTAAACTAAGCTAAAATTTCCTACAAAAGGAAATGGCAAGAACTTAAATTATTTCTGAGTTTTCTTCTGTTTCTGATCTCATTCTGCATCACATTTGATGACCTAGGGTTGGACAGCTGTACAGTTGGTCAGGGTGCAGTTGGGGGTGTATGGATAGTGCTGCACTGTCTTCACCATTCTTCCCACGTCACTGGAGGTGATTCTGCACCTCTTGCAGGTGGTGACAGATGACTCGGAGGTCATGAGTATGGTACAGAATAGGACCAATCTAAATGCAGCAAAGAAACGCTTGGCAGAGGGACTTGATAAAATGTAGGCTTCTTGGCCATTTGTGTCCTGGATATGTTTTTAATGCTTTCCCTCTTGTGATTTATTTGTCATGGAAGTGATTATAAAACTTCTCAAACTATGCAGTTTAGGTGAAAGACTATATGTCTCTTGTTTGAGCCCAATCTTGGTCTTCCCTTTTACTTGACTTTGGACCAATTAAACTTTGTCACTTGTTCCTAGTATCACGGAGAAGTTTTACCATAGCATATGGTGATGGAGAAATACAGATTCCAACTTTTCTCCCCCAGGTGTTAAGCAGTACTAAACCTCTGACTCTTCACGTGTGCAGAATTTTGCAGTGTACAGCAAAGCCTGTACTTCTATGTTCTTCTTTCACTGGGGAGGGATGTCATGTAACTTACACAAAAATAAATTTATATTAAACTGCATGACAAAAATAACATGCAGTATCCACAGAGAAAAAATGGTTGGTAGCACTGAATTTTGCTTGAAAAATTTGAAAAATTCATCGATGATGAATACCTAAGAACATGTGCAAGGCTGTAGTTACCTGCTGTCTTAGAAACACGCATGGGTAAGAGAACTTTTGTTCTCTAGGTAGCTACACAAATGTATAAAATTATTATTCATCTGATAGATATAAATACGGAAGAATGTTCTGACACCTAAGGTTTAATGGTAGCTTTTGTTTTAATTGCAAAATTATCTTATTTTTAGATGGAAAGGTTGAAAATCGCTAGCAGTATCTTGTTAAGTGGTATAGTAGGCTGAGTTTTTCTGTTCTTTAGAGCCTCCTAAATTTGACTGAATTTGCACTTAATTTTTACCCTAGGGAATAGATCTCACAGGGACAATTTCTGTGCATGCTCTCTGACAATTGCTTATTCTCAGATTATTTTTTTAAAACTGTATTTATTTTTCCTTAACCGTTGTGTATAGCTTGGTTATTCTCATCTTCACAGATGTTTCTTTCAGGTTTAAAATTCCGGAAAAGCAGTGCCAGGCGTGAAGCCCGAAGTTCAGGCAGTTCCCTGACAAAGTTCAGAGTAGCGCCTATTATAGAAGCACTGTTTATATAGTTCCAGTTAAGAACATCATAGCATGTCTGTTACAACCAGCTCCTTTTATATATCGGCTATAAAAACGAATTCTAAACTGAAACAAGAACATGGTCTTGATGTTTTATTGCTTCGAGTTAATACACAGTGAAAGCCCATTTGAGAGTATTCAAGACTAAATGCTGCTCATCATTGCAGTCTCTTGGCAACCTGTGCCGGCTTCATTGCATGTAGGCAAGCTGCTGCCTGAGCATCGGCGGAAGGTTTTTCATCTTCTTTGTTATTTCCCCGGGTTGCATAGGGAAGAGTACAATTTGAAATGTCAGCATCCTGGGATTTGGACAATGGGGATGGGTATGCTTAGTGTTCCTAAAAGCTTCTGTGGAAGAGAGTGAACGATGGAGAGGGCAGCCGGGATGTTTCATCAGGGCGGTTTAAATGGAGCGTAATGTGTGGGACAGCTTCCTGCTGAAGCTTGATCAAAGGAGAGGTAGAGGATTGTTTGCAAACAGCAAAGTAACTTGGGAACAGCTTTTTGGCCAGTGTTTTGGAGACCTGGAACTACATGCCCCAGTGAACGCTTAGCTTGACTGTCTCTTTCAGTGACCTCTTAAGTCTTTTTTTTTTTTTTTTTTGTCATGGGCATAATGTTGCCAGCAAATAGAGCTGTTGTAGCTTCCAGGATGTCTTCATGTGTCAGCAGCAGCAGCCAACAGAGGCTTAAGTGAAGGCTCAGGGCGGGAGAGGGTGTTCAGTGCATCAGCAAGGAAGGACGTAATACTTGATCCACTTGTATGTAAGCTCCTGCTCTGGACAGAGAACCAGATGTAAAAAAATAAGGATTATCTCTGGAGTAGGAGAGCGAAAGTGCGTGATTTTAGGGCTTTGTGCACTACGCTTAGTGCAGCAGATCACGCTGAGGAAGTTTATAGCAAACAAGAAACAGGATTTAAGTGCCAGTAGCTTGCGCTGGCTGCTGCACGCGTGTGCCTAGACATATCATGGGGCGGCTTGGTCAGTAAGGTGACCTGTGGTGTTCCCTCTCTAGCACCGTCTCGGGTATTGCCTGTCATAATGGCTTTCTAACAGCTTTTCTCCCAGAAGATAGTGATGCTGATGGGACATGCTTAATTCTCTGGGCGGATCTTAAAAGGGAGGATGTTGCCTGGAGGGCTGCGTTCAGCCTATGAATTGTTCATTATTTTTCTGCAATCTGTGGCTCCTGAGGCACTCCATTTTTTGTTTTCCGTATTTTTTCTCAGGTGGGTTCCTACCCATGAATTTGTGATGACATTTCAGTTAAGAGTTTAATTGCTGATACTGGATTCCAAGTAGTTCTGTGAAAAAGTAATTCTATGACTGCCTATCTTCTTAAAAATCCAGCTAATCCTTTCCATTTTTCAGGAGTGAAATGATGATGTTCTAAACCTTGTATGTCTTCCGAGGATAAGAACTTACTTTAATTTAAAAACATTTATTTCCCTAATTGTCTGCTACACAAAGGTGGAAGGCATAGTAGGCTAGTGGGATCAAAGGACTGGGATATGGATGCAGGTACTGGAAGCCCTTCTGTAACTATTATGAAAATGTCATTTTGCAAGGCACTTGTGTTCTGAAATGTGTGTTCTTATGCCATAATTATCTGTACTTATGACATGAACGTATATTTTAAAGCCTATCTGTCAAACCAGAAAGCTCAGATTCTCTTTTTTTTCCTTTTCTTTTTCTTCTTTTTTTGTTTCCCCTCCCAAATGAGCTTGAGGATTCTTCAGAAACATTTTAGTTCCTGAAGAGAAAGCTACAACCCCTAAGTTGAGATGAGTACTATAGAATCTATTGAACACTTGTTTAAAATGCCTTTTAATCTTTTCTTTGGTCAAACTGTGTACCACTTAGCCTTTTTGTCAAATGCCTGTGAGGTCTGTTGGTTAGAGTGGTGAGGAGGGGGGACGGCTGTCATGAGTGAGCTCTGTAAAGTTGTTTTCTGTTCTTGTGGCTTTTCTCTTTCTAAAACAACTGGATAGCTTCAAAGGACCTTTGTGTTGCAGTGGACACCGGGGTAGGGTGCTGGGCCATAGTGATGAGCAGATACAGCAGAAGGCTGATCAACAGCTCTTTTCTTGGCTGGGATAAACGTGCTTGTGAAAGCAGCAATGTAGCCATGTGTGCTAAAGCAGGACCCTCAAATGGAGAAGCTCCTTTCCAGCTCTGGTGAAACAGCCGATGGTTTTGGAGTGTAATTGGATCTTCTCACCTTTCTTTTTTACAGCATGTATTTCACAACTGCTTTTCCAGTGAAGCTGTGCCTCTTCCTGTGGTGGTGGTGATGATAACGATGATTTTTTTTATTGTATTTTTATTTTATCCTGCTTTACAACTTCAGCTGATACATTGAGAAGGTGTCTGTCTGGAGGACAGTAGTGCTGTACTGAGGTGCCCTAGCTAGCCCTAAATGAACTTGCTTGCCATCTGGATCCAGTGCAGCCCTCTCGGGCTTTGTTCCTAATGGAGCTAATTAGCTGGGGTGTTACATCATGCTAAAGCAGTTATCTTGCTTCCAGTTCCAACGTGCTTCATTTAGCAATAGCTCACATATCTCTGCAAAACACGGCATTGTATTGTTTAGGGCTGTCCCAAAATACTTACGAGGAGAGATTTATAACAGGGTGCTCAGTTCTGCTTCCTTATTTCTTTAGTCTTTGCACAGTGATGAATTAGCTCCTCAGTTTGGTATGATTCCTTCCATGCTGCTGAAAGCCTTTTTGTGCAAAGGGAGCTAGTCTCATCTTGTTTGTCTCCGTTGTTCCTCGCCATCAAACACGTTTCCACATCCTAACCAGTCCTCGGTGCTTCGCTCACTCAAGGTAATGATTGCCCTTGAGCAGCCTGCCTTCATTTCTCGTTCTGCTTACTTAGGAGCATGGTATCCAAAAGGTTACACGAGGAGAGAGAGGGAGTTGTGTGCTTCTACTTTACTAGGAGAGGAAAATCCCAAACCTTGCCTGCTTTCTGTAGGGGCGTAATTTGCTGCTTCCCACCTGCATGGTGCAATGAAATACTGCTAACTGGTGTTCTGCAGAACTCCAGGAGCATCCTGGTAATTGTCTTGCTTCATTCGAGGACCTAGATCAGTGGGTATGGAAAATGGTATAAGAAAGGGCCGTCTTGTGTTTTCAGCCTCTTCATTTTTGTGATCTGTGCCTCTGGTAAAAAAGCTAATGTAAAGCTGAAGTGGAAAACATTTCAAAGTGCCCTAGTCCAGGTAAAAATGCTGAGACTATGAGATGGTTGAATTGGAATCAGAGCTTCCCCAGTTCAAAATTTTCCAATGTTGCTTGTTTTTTAGTTTGTTTGTTTTTCTAATCATCCATTGACCTAAGAAATACAGTTATTGTAGTTAACAATACTGTTATAACACACACTGACAAAATCCAGATAACTTGAAGTTGGGCTGACACTTGATCCTTTACTCATACTATTGTTCCATAATATTTTTTCCTCCATGACATCATGAACAATGAAAGTGCCAACATTTTTTTTTTTAACCGCCTAGCCATTTCTTCCTTCATGCCATAACCTTTATGTTTAAAAACAACTTCTCTCTTTTTTAATTATTTTTAAAAAATTATTTAGTGCACGTTTCAAGAGGAAACTGATACCCATGTGAGAATGTTTAACATCTGCAGTGATTTTGACACCGCATATTCCAAGCAGTTGGCACATGCATTTATCTGCAGGGGTACAATGACATTTTTCTCGGCAGCTGTATCCATGACAACAACTGGGAATGTCCATGCCTCCTCTTTAGTTTACAGAAGAGTCTGAATTCTTACCTTCCTAATGAAAGGCTTGGAAGCAAAAGCTGTGCAATTTTAATGATGGCATATTCCCTTCAGCCGTTCAATAATGGCCTTTGCCAAGTGTTTTAGTATCAAGAAAGTATCAAAGGGGCAAAATTAATACATGTGTGTCTATGTGCATGAAGAGAAGAGCGAGTCTCTGTTTCATGATCACCTGCCACAACCTAGGATGAATTGTGCCAGTGTTTGAAAAATGAGGGTACTTGGGAAGTTAGTTTTATTTTCATTGTTGACAACTGTACAAAGTATGTAATTTAAACAGTTACATTCTTCCTCATATCTCTGAACTTATCATTATGAAATGCATTTTCATATCACGATAGACCCATTCTCCCTGTGTGCCTAACGATCAGAGCTCCTTCTGAGTAGTGCACTGTCTGTCTATCAACGTCATCTTTAAATCCAGTGAGTGGTACGTGAAGTGGTACGGAAGTAGTAGATGGGGCAGCTCTTCAAGAGCACTCAGCATCCAGCGAATCCAAAGTGACTTATTTACATGCCTAAATGGGAGTTCTTGATGCTGAACGCTCTTGAAAATCTGATGGTGTTTAAAGTAGGCTCTTACCATGGGCAGGGTAGAAGTTGGAGAATAAAACAAATGGCCTGGCTAACTTTATTTTCTCTTAAACAGAAATATGAATTCAAGGATGAGACCAATATAAACATCCTGCTAATATATAGGATGCCAAAAAGCAGTGATTTCTTAGGGCCTGAGATTTTGATTGCTGTGAAAATTAAGGTACAAGACTTACTGTTTTGGGAGACTTAACATCTGTCTTAACACCTCTTCTGCACACTCTGTTCTCACAAGTAGTTTTTGGACCTCCAAGAAGAGCCAACTATACCTCTCATACCAGGTTTTCAGATCACTGGTTGCTTTAGGAAATAAGAAACACTATGACAGATGGCAGAAGTATTTAAATTGATTTATTCATAGTTACCTGTACAAATGCTGTCTATTTTTTCTTCAGATGAACAGGAGTGTGGGAAACAGGGTAGAAAACAGCTTGCTTACCATTTTCTGCCTCTTGCTCTCTTGTTAAAGAGAGAGGAGTTGGTACCTCGGTACCTTTAGCTTTTGGGAATTTGCAGGAGAACAGGGGATCTGTAGACGTGATGGAAGGAGAGACTTCTTAGAAGCCCAGAGGGGCTTCTGGAGAACGTGTTCAGCTGAGGAAAACACTGAGATGCTGCTGGTGTACAAAGCAGACTTGGCATCTAACACCATCGGTAATTAGGGGGAGGTTTGTGTGCAAAACTTTTAAATGTTTCACTTGACAATTCTGAATTTTCACTATTTATAGGTATATTATATGTTATTATAAAGTATTAGTTCCAGGACTCAGAGTTGTTTGGTGCCTTTTGCTATGCCCACCTAAAGGGAAAGAAGGTGGAGGCTGTCTGGCTAATGGCTCTGTCGTGCCACCAAACCTCAGTTTATGACTGTTTAGGCTAAGATCAAAACCTTTTCCATTCCTAGGCAAGAGGAAGCAGCTATGACAAACTCAGGACTCCCTGAGGACCACCTGGATCCCCTTCTAGAGAGAAACCATTCTCCAAAAGAGAGAGCAGCATGTCTGGAGAGGCTGTTACAAAGCCATTACGTGGAAGAACTGTCTGTTTTCCCATCAGGGCATGGACAAGCCTGACTTATCTGACGATTTGTGAAAGCAGCTGAAGTCAGAAGCCCTTGGGAGGGGGAGAGGTAGCCAAATGTAGGTGGGTTTTGGCATGGAATAAAGAGAAATCTTCTCTGCCTCATTGTGGAGCTTCTGAACTGCTCCATGGGAGGAAGATCAAAAGATTTATTTCTGGGAAGGGTGTTGGAATGGTTTCTATTTTGCTTTGAGCTCCCAGACTCCTAGCAAAAGATCTCAGTAGATCTGCCCCGGTGATTCAAACCCTGGAGCTTTAATCCTTCCTTGTGAGCAGCTTCTCATGAGTTTAGTGAATGAAGTAAACGGAAGTTCTCACTCTGAGCAAAATCTTGGGTATGATAGAGAATAGGGCCCTTTTATCCTTGCAGGAAATGAGGAAAGCCTTGGAAACCAAGTAATTGGAAAGCCAATTAAAAAAAGATGGCTTGTGTTACATGAGCGTAGTTGCCTCTCAGACAACTTTGATTTCACAAACAAAGGCATCAGAATTAAATGTTTTATTGTACCAGGGTAAGAATTGGCTATCCTTTTCGAAAGCTCAGTTGGCTGCTGAAGTAGTTCTTTACCACGGGGCTTGTGAAATGTCTGCAGTCCTAGTTAGGGGCCCACAGACGCCTTTTGTTATCGCGTGCATTTAACCAGAAGAAAAGGATGTACAGAAACTGCCGGTGAGTTTTCAAGAAGGTGACCCTGGAGAACGACCTTTGGATGCGGCACGTTGGCTGGGTGTCCGCCGGGCACTTCAGGTTTCTCTCTGGGTGATGAGTGGTATGGCTGGAGGGGTCACCTTCCCTTTTCTGGGGGGACGGAGGGGGATTGATGGGCAGCACCTGCCGCAGTGAGTCAGCGAGGCTGGACTGTCATCGGCCGCGGCTTTCCTGCACCTGCCGCGGGTGCCAGCCAACCTTTGACAGCGTCAAAAAAAAGAAATAAAAAAAAAAATCACGAGTCAAGAAACAGCAGCGGGCTCCGCAATGG
The DNA here is from genome assembly GCA_013400135.1 of Rhinoptilus africanus. Lineage (NCBI taxonomy): Eukaryota > Metazoa > Chordata > Aves > Charadriiformes > Glareolidae > Rhinoptilus > Rhinoptilus africanus. Next base: position 307,744 of record VXBO01008325.1, read on the forward strand.
GTATTTTGTTGCTGTGCTTGGAGTTAGCACCGTAGAAATCTCCTCGCATCCCCGGTGGGAGCGCCGCGCTTGCTTCTCTTTCGCAGCTTCTTTTTCTTTTCGCTTTTACACTTGTTACATCATTTGGTAGCGGGTGATGTTTGGTTTATGCTGAATGCATACCTGATGGAACTACTCATTGGAGCGCCTGGTCTCTATGCCAATAAACAATATACCTTGGCAGCGCCCAACATTTTTTCCCAGTGAATGTGTCAATGGTTGCAGGGACTGGATGGCAATAAAACCCCATGGATGATCTTGAAATAAGGTGCATGTTTTTAATGATCGCACAACCTTTTTCCTCTTTTTAATGCTTTGTAGCTATTTTGTCCAACAATTCTATCGAAGCCAGTACCATAAGTTTTCTGAGAAAAAACCTCTGTATGCGGCCATAATTCATCAGTTCAATGAACTTCTTTGTTTTAAACCTCAGTATTAGTTTGGTGAATCCATTTATCGATAGAACAGGCTATTTCACTAGAAAGATCTAAAAGGGTGATAATTAACTCTGTAGCTGATTCTGTCTGTCTGTCTTTTGTCCGGTAGAGTCTGGAAGCAACTTAATAGGATATAAAGTATTTAAAATTTCATTATCTAAAATTGCTTTCCCTAATTCCATTCACTTTGCATGTTGCAACACTGAATTAGCGTGTATTTTGTTCAGAGCTGCTAATGAACTACGTTCCATTTACCTGGTTACTCCTAGGCTTCTCTAATAAAGTCATGAACTAATAAACTTCAGAGATGAGGTACAGCAGATGTATCTGGAAAAGTGTCTGGTAATAATGGACTGATCTTCATCTGTTTTTTTACAGACAATGTGGAAAAAGAGTCTAAACTATGGGGTTTTTTTAAGGGAAAGGGATCTTTGGGTTTTGATAGTGATACAATTTTCTAGCTAGATCTTCTTGCCACTTAGGTTCACATCATCCACATATTGTGTCCATGCAACATTTCTCAAGCAATCTTTGAATAATTACTTTAAAATAATTACCATTTCATAAATACAAATATCAATATCTCTTTCATTAGAGAATTCATACTCCTTTTATCATGCTTTGCGTTAAAGAAACTGTTTCATTGTGCAAATAAATGTGGATGGTATCTGCCATATGAAATGCTTTTAACCATCAGCATGAATATAAAACCCTAGTGCTTTTTTGAGGTGAAAATAGGCTGTCAGAAAAGCCATATGAAAAACTAATTAAAAAACTACTTTGCTTAGCCAAATTATTTTATATGAAAATTATGCAATATGTACAGCTAACAGGGGATAACAGAGGGAAATGTAGCTTTCTTATTGTGAATGTAATAACCTTTTTTTGTAACCTCTGAAAGGAGTAGGTAAGGTGGGATTCGTGTCACTTCATTTCACTGATACCAAGGTGAGTCATCTACCTTGTCACGCAAGCTCCCTCCATAGACAGTGGAAAGAAAAAGGTGCGTCTCCAGAGCAATTTTTCCCATTTCCCCCTTATCCTTTGGGCATCCCTTTTTTTTTTTAACACTTTCTGTTATCTGGTCAGATTGTACTTTATCCACATGACAATCAGTTGTCAACGGGACTTGCTAAGACAGGGCCTGATGGAGCAGTTTGCTATTGATGCCAGAGGTTTCTGTAGAATATTAAAGCTTTCCTTCTCCCTCTTCCCAGTAACATAGTTTCTGGGTGTGCATTAGCCATTCTGGGGTGTATTCATTCTCTTTTGCTGTAATACACATAATTTCTCGAGATAGTTGGGGGTGATCTCCTCTGACTATGTTGGTGCTGGGTAGGGAGGGAGTTACGAGTCCTACCTAGCATTTAGGTCCCCTGGTGAAATGTTGTATTAATTACCTTAGAAGAGCAGGTTAAATAAGAACCTGAACAAGGTAGCTGTGTATTTAGATAGCAAGAACAATTCACTCAACTCTCTGAATGCTTATGGTTTCACTCGCTGTTCAGGGCAAATCTCACAGATCTAATCTTTCCCATGCCCTTTTCCACTACATGAAAATGACTTTTGGTAGGGCAGTTCTACCAGTTTAAGACTGCTGTGTAGAAGTACAAAGTGTCAGGCGTTTCGTGATTGATTTTTGTTAATATCTTCATGGAAAGTATGAATCAAAATAGCATGGGAAAGAGAATTATATTTTCATTCACTAAGTATATCGGTGGATTGAATTTACACAAGACTTAGGAGGTCAGCTGACTTCTGCAGCAGCACACACGCTCTGTGATAGGCATTAAAAAAGGATGCTCACAAACAGGGAAAATACAACTTGTAATGAACACCTAAGCTGTTTCACTTCCCTTATAGCTGAGTAAATAGATAATATGTGTAGATGAGGCGCATTTAGTGAGAGCAAAGGCAAGTGCAGCTCTTTGATGCTGGCATATAAATAACATTTTTCTTTATTAGAAGAGTGCTTTAATCAACTGCTGTTTTAGGGAAGGAAGTTGTTTTTTTTTTTTAAATATAGGTGTTAATTAAAAAATGTTAGTAGAAGTGTTTAGGATGTGTAGATGAGTCAAGGTGTCAGGTGTCAACTGGTTGAGGTGACCTTGGGAGGCAGTAAAAGTTCCAGTATTTCCACTTCTTTATGTTTCTTCCATGCTTTTTCTCCCTCATCCTTCATTTCAGTGCTTTTGCACTTTCAACCACCTGTGCCCTTGCATCCACCCTCCCTGTTCCCTGTTTTGGGTTTCTACGTGTATCACTTGTGCCATTCGTACTTCAGTCCTTTGGTTGCCCATAGGGTAGAGGTCATCCACTGCAAGAAGGCTGTTGTGTGACCAAGAAGGGTGCTGGGAGATGAGCAGAAGTGCTTCCTTCTTTATGCTTCACTTCTTTTCATAGTCCACCATCTCTTACCTGACCACGGGTAGGCACCAAGGAGGAGCAGAAGGAGCGGCTGCTCCTTTCTTTGAGCTCCTGGCTGGTTCAGTCTCACCATTTCTCTCCAGTTTGAACTGCACCGATACTGATAAGAAACACAGATGTTTAAAAATATCTCAAATAGCTGAAAAAGTTTCAAGAGTAGCTTACTATTTACTCGTAGATGGAAATTTTCTTTTCCTTCAAAGTATCGTGTTCATGGAACATCCCAAACGGGAAGCTCAAAATATTGCTTTATATAGAAACATTTTGCTGTGCAGTTTAGCCAATCGGGTGAATTCTTTCTATATTAGATTATGTGGGGAGTGATAAATCTGACTGAGGGCAGTGGCATATAAAAGCCTTGAGAAGCAGAATAGTCACAGTACATACTCGTATTGAGCAGATTTGTGAGGAAACTTCTGGGAAATAAGACTTAGACTAGACTTTTGGTTTTGCTGAAGACATAGTTCTAGAGAATCAATGAAGCAGTAAGTATTGTAAGAAAATTAAGCCTGTGAATCATAAGTGTATATCTGTAAGACCAGATTTCTATGTAAAAGCATAAAAGAGTGATGGATTTGAGCTGAGCTAATTTCAGCAGTAGCATTTAAGTTTAGCAAACTTATACAGTGAGCATTGTTTCTTCTAAAATAGATTTGTTTTATAATCGTCAGTAGATTGCAGGAAATCATGTTGGTCAGTATTTCACAGCTCTTTCTGGTCTTGTGTCTATTTATGCTTTATCTTTTGTTTCATTTTAATTTTTATTATATTTTGTTTATTAATCTATAGCCGTCTCTGTTTGTAATATGCGCTGTTATAGGTAATTGGTTTATTTTTAATAATATGCAGTGGATGCCCAGTTCTTCGTGCAGCACCTGTCGTCTAAAATTTTTTTAATTTGAGGTGTATAAATGTTACAAACCTGAAACCATCTCTCTCCCTTCCTCATAATGTCTTTTTTCCTCAAACTTTTCGTATTCACTAACAGTAACAAAGATCCAGAATATTGCTGTGCAGGAATCAAACTTACGATTTTGTATTGCTGCTGGAGGTGCAAAAATATAATCCTAGTTGTATTTTGATCTCCATTTCTGTGAAGATGAAAATGATTAGTTATGAACACTTAGTGTAAAACATTGCATAATGAGTTATTACAAGAGAAATGCTCAGTGGTTTGTGACTGCCTTCATACTAATTTTCTTAATTATAATGTCAATTTTGAAAAATACATTTTGGCAACAGCTAGATCATCAGCTTCCTCTTGAAGATTTTTACTCAAAAAGACAGATACTTGGGAATCTTACTTTATTAAAATAACTATGTACGTGACATTGCAGGAACAGGTATTTAGAACCCATTAAGGAGAGCATTATACCGTGTTGCTGAATACTTACTGACACATACTAGTAGATAAATTGATGGTTTAAAATGCCTCATTTTCAAAGCACAAAGGAACAAAATAGCAGTTGCCTCTTGAACACGCAGCTGCCTTCTTCTTTTACTTAAGTTACTTTTAAATGTGATTATTAAATTGTAACTTTTAGCATTGTAAAGTATTAAACAATTTAATAGGCTTGATTTATTGTTTCTGTTATAATCCGTATTGCACTGTCTGCATTGCTATGAAGCAGAAGTGCGCTCTGGATATCACCATCATCAAAAATATCTTCTTTAAATTGTTCATTTCAATAAATGGTTATAGTAAAAAGCTCTAAAATGCTAAACATAAAATTAAGTCAAATAAAACAAAATCAGTCTCAGTCTTGACTAAGTAAGTTTCCCACTGAAGTACTATAAAAAGTACTATAAAAATGGGATGCCCATTTGGAGTTGGTGAGTGTATTCTGGAAGTTACTGGCAGCCCAGAAGTTTCCCCAGAGGAGAAGGGGGTTATTTTATATGATCATAACTTGTTATACATTAGCATATAGATGATATCACCAATTTATCAAAGATTAAGATAGTTTAAGTGCAAGGGTTGTCACTGGGATGCTCAGGTGGTTATGGAAGATTAGCTTGCTAGGATGAAGAGGGAAAATGCAGATAAGGAAAAAAAGGAGGAAAACCTGAAACGAACCCATCAAAAAAGCGTGTGGGTAAATGCATTGCATTGTTTGCGGAAGGGAATTTCTATTAATTCAAATTTGTACCAACACCATGAAAACCAGCAAGCTCCATTATACGATGGAGCTCCTGCTGGTCCTGTGTTCTGATACGTCTGTCTTGCAAAAGAAGTTACTTTGGTGTTGTTAACTAAAGTGGCTGCGTTGCTTGCTGACATGCTTGAAAATACTATTTGTTTTCCCCTCAACTCAGTATCACTGGACCGGATACTTTAATCAGAAAGTTTACCGTTTTCCCTGCTTTGGGCAGAGCTTTGCAAAACCACGAGGAATTGCACTTTCCTCTGTTTTGAAGTGAGGTTTTGCAAGCTCTTTTCCTTTTGTGTCTTCATTGCAGTGGTTCGTACTCAAACTACCGGTATGGTGAAGCCATCCCAATTGAATTCACCACTGGTATCACCGTTCAGAGATGAAACCCCATTAATAAATTTATGCCTCCCACAGTGGTCTCCTTTTATGTTTTTTTTTTAATTATTTCTCTGCTGTTGCCATTGGCTCCTCGTAGTTATGCTGGTGTGGTTTTATGGTTCGCTCTGTAAATGAGATTTTTGACGTGATCTTGCCTGAAAATAACTTCTAAAAAGGATTTTTATTTTTTTTTTTAACCTCAGTCATTTCATTGATCCTGGTTGCAGCAGCACAGTTGACAGGGGGGGTGAAATACAGCTCAGTATATTGGTGATGGGGAATGAGGAGGAGAGAATGAGCATCTTTAGGCTGAGTTTGCTCACAGGAGCCAACCTGTTGTGCAACCAAGTGAAGTTTCCTACCTTGTCAGGAGAGAGAGGAAGATGCCTCTGAAGGCCTCCAGAGGGAGATCCTGTCCACCTCAGTTGAGGTGCCTCAACTTTAAAGGGGATTCAGAATAAAGCTTATATTATCATTAAGATTATCAGTAAATTCTGTAGCAGCTGCTGCAGCTCCATCATTAAAAAACCCCAAAGATATATATAAAATTAAGTGGGTTGATTTCCTATGAAAAAAGTCTGTATAAGTTGCCAAGTCCTAATAATCAAATTTTCAGTTTAACCTTATGATGCTAAATTTCACTTCTTCTCAGTACAGACATTCCTATTTATAAACATACAATTCCATGGCCCTAAATGTATGTGAAACAGGCAATATGTTTTATTTTTCATCTGTGTAGCTCTATGTCGATATCTAGATTGCTATTTAAGGAAATAAACTGTAAAGTAAGGCAAAACAGCTAAAAATAGGACCCACTAACTAATACACGCTCATCCAAGTAGAACATGTGGAAAACTTCCGCTGAGCGTGCTGGAGATTAATTTTACCAAAAAAAAAAAAAAAAAAAAGAATCATGTTAAACTGGGGATAAACACAGCATTTTAACAGAGGAGGGGAGCTGCGTCAGTCTGTTAGTTTAAAAGTGGAAAGGAAATGGGGAAAGGAAGAGGGAGGTTTGTGCAGCCTGTGTGGTGAACTTGATCTGGCTCAGAAATAATTGGGGAAAAAACTGAGAAGCAGAACCAAGTGAGAAAAAAGCTGGGATGTTTGCTCAGGGATTCTTGGCTGTGTCTGTCTATCTGTCATTTTCATGCCATCTCAGCTCGGCGGCAAACTTAAACTAAGTAGGTCCAGCTGAGTGACTGGAATTAGGGAAATAAATTGGAAATTTCATGACGCCTGCACAACTGCACCATCAGAGCAAATACTTTAATTACATTTCTTTAGCTTTTTGCAGACTTTTTTTTGGATCCCTTTTTCTGTCCAAGCAAATGTTTTCCTCTAGATGTAGCATTTTCTGCCCACTCGTGCTAAGAAGTATTTTCTTGCATTATTAAGTCTAATTAAAAAAGGTCAGATAGAGAAGAAACAATCTGTTTTAAAATGAGATTGAGGGGAAAAAAATTAGTTACAAGTAAATGTATTTTGTTGAAAGGGCAGAAGACTAGATGGAATGAGTAAGAGGGAAAGGCATGATCTGCCTTACCAGTGTTGGCTGTTATAACCGAGCAAGTTAGGACAGAACTGCAGTGCACCAGGAAGTGAAAACCAATTATTTGTAGAGCATGAATTGTGTGGGAAAGGGAATAAAGTCCAATCATTCCGCTTCATTTAACCCAAGAGCTGAAATTTTTACAAAGGCCTGGTTTAACTGCCATCCTGCTCTATCACTCGAGCAAGGATGGGGTTAAAATTTCCATCAAAATAATGTAATATTTTGGCAGTGGAGTTGATTCCAGTATCTTGAATTCTGTTATTAATTCTGATTCACCGTTTAATAAGCATATCTCCTTATTTCAGGGCTCTTGATAGTATTGTCAGTCTTCACCTACTAGGTTCAGTTCTGCTTGTATAAATGCAATCAGTTTTTGAGATACGAGAAAGAAGAATTTTTGCCAACATCTTTAATATCTCCGATTCTTTCAGCAAATTACTTTTAAAGGTTTCATTTATCCCTTTGTATTGGATATTGACCTCCTCTTCAGGGGAACAATTTTGTCTTGTACATGACATAAAACACAGAGGGCAATTTATTCTCTAATTGAGAAAAACCTGCAGATTAGGTGACTTTACACGTTGAGCAGATGATGTTTGGGGACTGTGATGTTTTATTTCTCATGAGGTTGTCTTTTTTTTTTTTTTTAAATAAAAGCTTGTCCTAACCAGATTAGCAAGGAGCGTTTGCTTGTTCATCCAGAAGGAGAACACCTGTATGCCTGGGACCATCTACAGGGTAGCTGTACCTGAAATTCATATTGTACGGAGGAATTTTACAGTGTGTGAAATTCTGAACCAACTGACTGTGCTGATCAATAAAAACAAGAAATACGGATCACTTGAGATAGAATTGAGAGTGTTTACAATTTGTAAAAAAAAACCCCAAACAACCAAACCAACAACATGATAAATGGATGCAAGCAAAAAACAGTAACTTGTAGGAAATAGTCGCCCTGGAGACAGGGAGCTCTTATTATTTGTTGTGATTACTCTGGTTTAATAATTATAACTCCTTCCATGTTAATTCAGAAACCAGATGTTAAGCTGATGAGAATGAATCCATTGTTATGTTTTGCCAGGTCTGTTGTGAATTTTTTGTTCAGCTTCAGTAAATAAAAGTCCCGTTGCAGTTAGTGGGAAGACTGGGGTGTAGGATTCAGATGAAGCCCCCAGTTTCTGATTGACTTCCCTTAGTGCGTTACACAGCTGGATGAAACTCCACATCTGTGAAATGGGGGTGATAACCCCACAGGGTGGGAACGCTTCTGAAGTGCATCAGATGGGGTGGTCTAGTGACTTGGAGATAACCTGGTACTGCACCCTTTCCCCAGATCCACTGCTTATTTTCCTTTTCTAAAACAGTTTATTTATGCTCTTCTTTTGCTCATCTATGTCACCTGCTGCTTGTTTGTGATGAAAAGTAAGGTGTCAGCACCTGATATGTGGAATAAAAAGCCTGTGTTCTGAAGAAACAAGTAGTTTTGAAGTCTGAGTCGGGGAGTGTAATGTAGGAGTAGAATCTGAGAGCTTGATTTTCTTTGGGTGTAAGTAATACTTAAAGCTGATGTTCCTTGTTTTGTGAGCACTTTCAGTTTTGACATTTTTCTCACGTGGTTTGATAGCTTTAAATAAATTTAACGGTTGAATAAAGTAATATAATATAGAGGTTAACTTAGAAATGTGGAAAGGCCAGTGCGTAATTCCTGCAAGTCAAAAAAGGGAGAGTTTTTCCTTTGCTTCAATTAAGTTTCAGATACTCACTTTTATAAATTTCTAAGCTGTGGCCTATGAATTAATTAATGCCTTTTGCGACTTTGGAGATAGGAATACAGTGTAGTAGCTCTCCTCATTTCCACGCTTGTCAGTACAGAGCAGCAATGCCAAAAAGAGGACTGGAAATAAGAGTGGTTAATGAGCTCTGCTGTGGAAACAGGTAACAGTCCAAATTAT
>VXBO01008325.1:317420-363721 GCA_013400135.1 Rhinoptilus africanus
CCCCATTTTTTTGGGGTGTGGTTAGGACTGAGTTATTATGCATATGACTTTTGCTTGTAGATGCATATATTTTGTACATAAGTATTTGCTTAGATACACTCAGTAATAACCCATTTTTCCATCTTTTTTGGGGGTTGCATAGCTAGTTGGGTCTGGTAGGGAAAGGGTAAACAGAATTGTGACTTTAAGTGATCTTACTGTATTAGCTGGGATGCTGTCAATTCATCGTAAGGAAATATTAAAACCAGTAAAAAGGGTCTGAGAAGCAAATGCCTTCTCTTCAACGAACACTGATGAATACCTATACAAGATCCAGCAGAGGAGTTGGTGAAGTAAGGTAATCACACTAATAAGATGTTTCCTTTTCATACATCTACTTGATTAGGGATCTCAAATAATTTTAATGATCTTAGAAACTGTAAGCCTTTAATATAGTATTCTTGTCAGGTTGTTAGTGCGGTGTTCCACCATAATCGATCCAACTTAACTATTCTTCATAGTTGTGCGTTGTGCTTGCTTTCTGTCTAGAATACCTTTACCTCCAGCCCACAGTCCTTTCCAAAACTGGTTGTGTGCTAAATGAAAAGATACACAATCCTGATCTCTAGTGTAGATTTAAACTTAAATTTGCTGTGCAGTATATTCTGGATGATGTGAGAAGATAATTTGTGTGGTACATTTTTGACCATCTCATTTAATTTTATTTTGCTTAAAATTTACTGAACAGTATTGCTCATAATCTACCTTGATTTTGCTCACTTATTTTTCTCATAATCTACCTTGATAAGCTTTAGAGAAAAAAAACTTTTAAAACTTGGTTTTATCTGTGCCTGGTTTTATTTGCTTTTTGTAGTGCTTTATTAAGAACTGTAGGGCAGCATATACATTTTAAGCATTAGTCAGAGATGGTTCACCTACTTTTCACGCCTTTGCATCTAAATTTCCATATTGAGTCTAAATCTCTGCTGAAAAGCTAATGGAGTTTTATAATTCTCTGTTTAACTTGGTAGGGATATTTTATGCACAGGGACTGCAATTAAGGCATGTTTGTCTTAGGTAAAAAAGAGGTGTACCTTTAATAACCCCCAAATTTGAAATGACTTATTCTCAAATTGTTTTGCACTTTACTTACTTAAATTGAAACCTGTTGCTGAAATTTAGCTGAAACTTTCAGTGATTAAAAAAACCTCTTTACGTTTCCTCTCTTTCGTTGCTAGTACATCTTAAAGTGAAAGTAAGTTGATCTCCCGCCTGCTCAGTCTCTAGCCTCAGAATTTTTTAAAATATTGGACTTTGTTGCCACTTATCCTTAGTCTTTGTGAGTGAAATGAGTTAATAAGTGGTACATTTATTTGTTACCTGGAGAAAGCTTGGGTTAACATTTTCGATAGTTAGTAACCTTTTTAATATCTCCCATTTTCCCTCGAAGTGCTGGAAACTACTATCTCAGTTTTTAATTCGTAGGATTTGTAGATATTTAACATCTCTGTTAAAAGTGAAATTAGACAAGTGATTAGAAAATGAATTAGATAGAAACACGTTAGCCATAAATCTCTTCATATGTGAATTTTCAGCTGGTCACTAGACTGCATTAGAACAACTATATGAAGTTTAAAAGGTGTCTTTGGGTACAACAGTTTAATAAATGGTCTGTTTCTCAGTTATCTTCTATATTGGTTTTGTGTCTTCTGTGTTAGATTCGTATACGTACAGCAACAGACACCTATCAACTGGAGGAAAGTCATCCATGTAATGTTACTTTTTTCTAAGAAAAAGTACGTGTTTAAATTGCTAGAATAATCTATTCAAACAGGCTTATTTTTAAAATGAATTTCTACTCACTGATGCTCAGTGATTATTTAGCATATAATTCCTTTGATAGAAGTGTGGTTTTTTTAATGTCAAATGGATGTTTGGGTAGAGAAGCTGCTTGTAAATGCGGAGTGACATAAAAATGTAAATTCTCGCATGATAGAAAAACTATTTTTAAAACTCTGCTTTAATGTTTCAGTGATTTACTTTGAGGAACAAACACTTCATTTTTAAACATCCTGCTGGATGCAACTTTTACCAGAGGAGCTGGACTGTGATTCCACGTGCGTCTCCTTGTTGCTCTCGTATGTGGAATGTCCAGATACCTTCTCTTTAGAGCGTACAACTGTATTTCCAGCTTGTGAGGGTATGTGAAGGCTGACATATTTCATAAACTTGCCTGCAGTGATCTGAAGCATGAGATTAAAGGCTGAGTGTCCCCAGTAGAAGTATTTGACACTCTTGACTTCATTAGGCATGACTGTTCAAAATCACATTGCTTTAAATAGTCAATCTATCCGCTCATTTGCTTGGCCCGTGTAATATTTCTAAAAAAGAAAAAGTGCAATAAATCGGAGAATATGGTTTTTTATCATTGACTGAGTTAATCTGAGATTTCCAGCTCTTCAGAATTACTGCTTTTTTTATTTTTATAGATGATAAATAATCTTTTTCTTAAAAATAATTCAGACATATTTGATTTAAGCACTGAAGCATATACGGAACAGCAGAAAATACTCCTTTCTTCAGAATGGTCTGATTTAGTCCTGTTAATTCTGTGCGTGTGCTTTTGTGGGTGACCATGATCTTCTCTTCTTGTTCTCTCTGTCTTTACTATTAACCATCAAATATGTGAATTGACATAATTCCTCCCTTCTGCAACTGAGAAAACAGCAGCTCAGAGGAAACAGCAGTTTGCAGTTGTTAGCAATCTGCTGAGGCCTGACTGGTAAAATACATACAAAGACTATTTCAGCTTCTTCAGTCACAATCTTAACATGCTTTATTAAAGAGGCAGAATGTTAGAAATAAGTGGTTCAAGCCTGATGTTTCCCTATGGAGCATCTTCATTATTCCTGTCCAAAGGGAAGAAGTAGCTTGGCAAGCTAGAAGCAAAAGAGGAAGGAACATAGTGATATACATGTATAATGTACACATGCAAAAATCCCAAGTTTATGAAAAATAATGATGAAAACCTACAGTGTGTAGTAATGGATAAAGCCTAACTCTTTATCTATTTATCGCCCTTTTGCAGTGACTCTAATCCCTGCACTGGGTGCATCATCGAGCTCTTTGGGAATTTGTATGCAGACAGGATTCTGCAAAAACAAGTCGTCTGCTTGGATTTTCACTGTCAGGATTGGCTTTCATCTGCCTTCATCAAAGTAAATCCCAAAGTTTACCTGTAACTAAGCCCCTGAATCTAAATATTACATCTGTAATTAGCTTTTTTGTTCATTAGTTGGTTTGAGGGGGGTGTGTGTGTGTTTGGTTTGTGTTTTGGGTTTTTTGTTAGTTGGGGGTTTTTTGTGTGTTTTTTTGGGTTTTTTTTCCTTTTTTTTTTTAAAATTAAACTAACATACAGTATTTTTCATGCAGAGAATCCGACTAACATTTAGGAAGAATGAATCTCTGACGGAAAACTGATAATGGAGTTGTAACCGAGAGAGAATTGGCAAAAACGAGCAAACCGAAATTACAAGTGTACAAGTTATGCTATTCAGTAACAGGAAAAAAAAAAAGGGCAAAGCAGAAATGAGCAAACCAGGAAATATGACAGTCAGAGGTAATATTCATCTTGCCTAATATTGAGCTGGACATTTCCACTTCGTGACCAGTGGAGAGAAATGGGCACCTTTAGGTTGATGTCTGGCCTGGTTTAGACACCTGCTTCAGAGTAAAGTGCTTCAAATGGTAGAAAAACCTTTTCTCCACTGTCTGCCCAGGCAGGTGACAGGGACAGGCTGGGATGGATCCCACACTACTGCCTGCTACTCGCATCAGCTTTTGCGAGGATAACAAAAGGGTATTAAAAAAGATGCTTGGCTCACTGTGTCTCTCTAAGTCAAGCTTGTGATATAATCACAGGTAGGATTCTGAATTACAAAGGAAGCAGCCTAATGACTCATAAAATGAAACTCATTAGAGGAAAAAGTCTTATAGCCTCCAACAATAGGGAGAAACCTAATGAAGTGATGACAGAGGGTGAAATAACATTTTCCAACTTTATCTTGTTAGTAGAGCTCACTCCATCCTTCCAGAAGAGGATCCAGCTGTACTTTTCAGTGTGTTTACCAAGCCCATGCTGAAAGCACAGTTAAACATCAGCCAGTTTTTTTCTTGAGTGCATTAGACTAGAGAAAGAGCCTGCGCCTTTTTTCGTGACCAAATAATCTATTGACTAGATTATTCCTGTGCTTGATTCGAAGGGTGAGAGGTGGTTTCCTCTTGCACAGTGTTGGGTAGCTTTTCTTTCCCATACTACTGCTGGGGCAGTTTCACAAGGGGGATGAAGGACGTACTAGTCCCCTTTTTTTTGCCACCGTTAGCGTGTGGACCACTAATCACCACAGGGGGAATAACTGTATAGCAGTTCTCCACGTCCACGGTGTGTCTGCATCCAGCTGTGTCACTTCTGTGCGCTGCAATTCCTATTACACCCCCCAACTGTTTTTTAGGGACAGCTGAGAACTTGATTGCAGTTCTCAAAGACGTTATGGACAAAGTCATAGCTGTATCAGAGGCTGCCTTCTGTCTATACTTAGCAAAATAAATTTCATTCTAGCAGCTAATCGGACATTGGGGGAAAGTGCTTGCATTTCAAGGAGGAGTTTCTAGGCTAAGGATGTGCATTTTGTCCTCGCCCCAGGAGAAAACTAGATGTGCAGAGGCACACAGATGTAATTTCCCTGTTGAGTCATTAGCAACACGGTGCTGGCTGTTTTAGGACGATCTAATGGTATATTGATGTTTCAGAGCAGTGAATCTCCTCCAATTCAGAGCCAAATCAAACCTGTTGAATACATTTGAATAATTAAAGTTTTGAAGAAAGATGCCTCTGTGTGGATGTTTTGTGAATGCCAAGAGGATGATTTGACAGGATCGCTGAAAACTAAGTCATTCACACAGCTTTGAAACAATTAGTCATCATCCTGTATAGTCTACATTTTTAGACTTCAAAAACACGCCTTGATGTAGTTCTGCTGAGGAAGAGGGGCTGCTTGTTCACTGGGTTTAATATTTTGAGCTCCAGAGCAAGGAGATTTCAGTGTTGTGTGTTACACAGTTTGGGGACTTCGTCCTGTCTCCTCCCCCCGCCCCCCCGCCAAGCTGTTTGAAGCTGCATTGTAGAATATTTTCCATAGAAACCTCAGTGACAATTTCTTTTTGCACTTTACTTTGTAGTTCAACACCCAGGATGAAAATTGTGATGGTTTTCTGTGGCAGGGGCTACACTTTTGGTAGATACTGATTCAGAGATTGTGTCTCTCTCCTGAATTTGAGCTCCTAGCTGGTTCCTTGTTTCCCTGCCTTATCATTGGGGAAAAAAAAACCCCAACCGAAAACCCTATGAAAGAAGTGATACAGCCTCAGGCAGCGTTATTTTAATTGCATGGAATTGGTAGATCAGGAAGAGTGTGGGATGGGAAAGGAAAGAAATGAGGTCAACATTGCACAGATGTGGAAGTATCATTTCACTGAAGATGAACTTGGGATTTGCACATTACCTGGCCCTTGGCTACTGCTGTTGTCTGATGAACTACACTTTTAATAATTTTTTTAAGGGCACCAAGATTCTGCATCTGATGTTCTTTTTATTCTAGGCAAGGTTGCCTAACACTTTTCATTCTAAAAGATTTTTGTACTTCTATTATTTTTTTAAATGGCATTCTATTAAGTCTGTTATTTACTGTGGGTTTTTGGAATTCAGCAGACATAACCGCAAAGCCAAAAAAAGTGCTTTTTCTGTGTTGCTTGAAATCCTGGAGTGTTTTTTTTAGCTCAGTTACAAAAGATTGAAAACAGATATTCTTTTTCTCCTGTTGCTTTTGTTGCCTGCAGAATTTTGGCAGCTTGTCAAAACACTGCCTGAGCACAAATATTCTTATCAAAATCTGGTCCCACACTGCTGTCAGCAGCCCAGGGTGCTTTACTGGGAAGGAGGGAGGGAATGGTAACACTGGGAAGAAGAAACTGCGAGAAGGGCAGGTTTTTTATTTAATAATACATGGTTAACAGATGGACAGGGCTCAAGAAGTTTGTTAAGGGGGAGGGCAAGGTGCTGGGGCTCTAGTTTGAAGGTGCCATGTCTCACCCGGTAGATCACCGTGTGTGTAGGGAATGAAGTCAGAGATTACAAGGACAGGTGGGCTGTTCGTATGAATTAGATGAATGATATACCGAGGATGCTGTATATAAGCCTTGTTTCCTCTTTAAAGGATTAGTTAAAGTGATTTCAGGATGGATGGCCACTAAATTGCAAGTCATCCCCTTTTTGGATGCTATTTATGGCAGAGCTGGACTCTTATCACTTCTCCTGAGGTCCATGGGAACATTAAATGCTAAGTCCATCTGTGCTCTACAGGAATGAGCAATCTGCGAATCTGTGACTGGAGACACGTTCTGAAGTTCTGCCCTCAGCTCCACCATTGATTCACTGTCCTTATTTATAAAAGGAGAAAGGTAGCATCTTCTTATTGCGCAGGGTAGATAAGAAGGTAATACGCACTGATGTTTCAGCGACATGATGGTGAAAAGTATCTTATTAAAAGGAAATCAACAATTCTCAAGCCAACATAAAGACTGGGTGGCATGGCATGACATCCCCGAACAATAAGGATAAAAATAAATACACAATTTTTTTGTTCTTTGAACTTATATCCCTCTCAATGCCTCACCTGCCTGGTGTGGGGCTCCAGTGGGAAGAAATAGCGCATCGTTTTGTAGTTACTGGTCTGGAAAAAAATCTATGTCATTTACAGAGCTAAATTATGATTGCTCAGCCAGACTATTCTGGTTTTAGTTAGTTTCTGAGTGCTTGACTTTGTCACTGAAAAAAGTGTTCGATGAATGTAATGTGATCTTACTTTTGAAATAAAGATAGAACCAGTATAAATACTGGTTTCTTTGTTCCTCTTTTTTCCCCTGTGGTTCTAAAATGCTTCTGAATAGTAACATTTGTGTTGCTAATGCCGATTGTTTAATTAGGGCTTTTAATTTCCTGTATGAAAAAATGGGAGTGGTTTTTATTTTGTTTGTTGTTGTTTTGTGTAAATAGCAAAGTGTTTTGGAGTATAATTAGATGTCTCTGATGACCTGTCTTATTCCAGGCAGTAGCATCTCGATTTGGTTTTGTATGAAGTCTGCTTAGAAGTGGGTATTTTGCAGGTTTCAAGGGGATCGTATCAAACTTTCTCTCAGGCGTCTTTCAGCTAAAGATGTTTACCAAGAAATTCTAGTAATAATTTTAGTAGGAAAAACCTTCTATTTATAGCTCAGCTCTCTGTTTGTACTCCTGTGGTTTTGTGTGTTGTTATGTTCCTAGAGAGCTTTAGGAATGAAGGAAAGTAAGTCTACCAAAGTATTCCTTATACAGGCTGCTTAATATACTACGTACAATATGGTGAATGTTTAAACAGATTTTTTTTTTTTAATCTCCTGTTTATTCTGAGAAGACGACGTTACCTGTTTTGAGGCGAGTACTTGGCAGAAAAAGCACTATCTGCTGCGAGGAGGGATGAGCAGCTTCCAGTTATAAACTCCTTACTCTCTGTTTTCTGGAAAATGTGTCCGATGTTAAGGATTTTCCAGCATGCCCTGTATTGTAGGACTGATATTTAGCTTGTTCTTAGAAAATAAGTCTTTTGCTTAGCAAAAGAAAAGAAAATTTTGATGGAAGGGAAAAGATGTTAAATACTTGAAATCATGCTCTGATTTAATTAACTTTCTGCCCTTACAGTGAAATCTCTGTGTTTGGAACATTGCGCTGTGAAGAGTTGTTCTCCGAGGCAGCTCTCCAACATGTGCATGGATCAGACCTGCTTCACTGCTGAACTACTGTTTATTGTTTGATTAGACTAAATTTGTCTATAAACAAATCTCTGGGATTTTTGGTTACTTATATAATAAGAATATTGGTTACTTATCATATAATAAGAATACTTATCATATAATAAGAATAATCCAATAGCCTGGAGATGCAGAGGGGGAAGAATACTGTCTTAATATCTCTTGATTTTATTTTTTACATTTTATTGTGAGGGCAAATAAATTTTAATCTGATATGCAATAAAATTCGATTCTTTCTGTAGATGTGCACTTGTCCATGGCACCTTAACTGAACATTGTAAGAGTTCCTCATTATAAGAGGAAGTGAGAGTGCAATTAATGTCTTTCTCTTTAACGTTTTTCATGTAATGATTTCCCATCTGTGCAACCTCCCAATTCTTTTGATTTTCTTGTCTGAGTTAAAACTTTCAGTGGAAATTTGGGCACTGAAGGGTAGTTGGCAAACTACAGAGTGTGGATATGGGAAAGCAAAAGGAGAACGAAAGATGGAATAGAGAAGTTTTAAATCTTGCAGTTTGGTAACCAAAAGAGCTGGTCCTTTGAAACTGAACTTTTGATAACATGACTGAACCACAGGAAAAAGAAATGTGTATTAATGAAATATGTTTTGACTTAGGGTGATGTCCTAGAGCTTACTACGTTCACATTGTTTATTCTACATTTTCCTTCTTTTCTTAATCACTTGACCCCTTTGTATAGGAGGCTACATCAGGAAAATTTAAGTAACTTTAACCTCTTGGATGGTCTTTATTTGAAATTCTCAGCTCTTTTAGAAGAAAATTAGTTGATTTTATGACCAAAGGGAACTGGAAGATCCGTTTCATGAGAACGCAAAATTCTTGTGGTGCTTAACTTGTTCCTGTGTACAGGCTTCAGACTGCTCTTAAGAATAGTTACACATGTTAAATTTTATATATGTGACATACGTATGTGAAACTTTTAGACAGTACCCTAAAGCAAAACTTTTCAAAGACGTATCCTACTCTGGCAAAATTGCTGTACCAGACATTACATGCAAAGTAGCACTAGTTCTGACAACACCCTACTTGAGTAACTACTGAAAGTATCATTCATTTTAAAATTAGCTGTATTGTGGCTTGGGTTATCAGCTGTAAATAGGAGAGGACACCAAAGAAATCAGTTTAAATCACAGATGATGTACCTCATTTTGTTGATGTAATGCAGTAAGTCTCTGTCTCTTAACAATCAACAAGGCATCTGAACAGGACCATGCCATCTCTTCAGTTCCTTCTTTTAGTGCTTAATGTCCTTAAATTCCTTTGCAGTATCTGCAGGCACAGCTTATACCTTGTGTTCTCAGGCAAATCTGTAGAATGATAGTCCCTGTAGTGTACTTTGCTTGTACGTACTATTGACATTGCAATGTTTAATTGAAAAATCTGCTCAAATACCCACTGATACTTCTTATTGTAAGAGCATATCTTTTAGTTCTGACCTTCAAATTCATGAAGTTTGTAAAAACCCACATTACTTTTTAAAATGTCATGTTTCCATTTATATTTTCCTTGGGACTTGATGATCTTAAAGGTCTCTTACAACCAAAATGATTGTATGATTCCTAGCCCCTTTTTCAACCATGCAAGACTAACTTTCTACCTTGTGATGTGAATGTCACCAGGCATTCTGAAAAAGTTTTAGTACATGTTGCTTTTGCTAGACCCACAGGTTTGGTACCCTGCTGTATTTTCCTAAGAAGAATACTTTGGCCATTATTCTTTTTCTCTCCCTTCAATCTCTTTTTAAAGACAAGGATGATGTTTTCCTCTTTGGTCTTCTTGAGGTGTACTTCCCTGACTCGCTGCCTTCTCAAAGGTTATTGTTGATGTACTGGCATGAATTCTGTCAAACTGCAACCAAATGTTGAGAACTGATGTCTTTTGGCAGTCATTTTTGGGAAGGCGGGCAAAGGGGTTTGAAGTCTGTACTTGTGCAACCACTGCTTGACAGTTTTTATTTTCCCTCCTCCCCCTTTTCCAGCAAGAGAAATCTTAATCTCCCTGGAGCCAAATAAGATCTACAGGGTTGTTTTTTTCCTTCATTGCAGTTTTTTTCATCGTGTATTAATTTTGTTTTAATGACTTGCTGCAAGTAGAAAGAAGCAGTACAGTGGAAAAGCTTTGCATTTGAAGCAGAGTCTTGGTTAAAATCAGATTAAAAGATGAAATGATTGTTGTTTAATGGTCAAACAATTTCAGGAATAAATGTCATGTTGCAAAAAATAACCTCTTTAGTGTCCTTTGCTTATCGTAAGGTTATAAGCTCGTTTGCCTATGTCTCTGTAGTCTGGAAATCAGTGCCAGCGGAAATAGTAAGTACAGGCCATAATTACTGGTTCGTGGCAGGATGTTGAGTGTGCAAATAACTGGGTGTCATTGAAGAGGTTAGATTAACTGTTAGAGCTGACAAGATATAATTGCTTATGAACCGCTTTCTTTAACAATGAAAATTGTGTTACTTGAGGCTGTTTCTTCTTAGCATAGTGTCTGTGTCTGGCTGTAGAACTGGTTTTAATTAGGGGTTGAAACAGCTGAGAAGTTAAGTGCTCACTTTTTTTTAGCCAGGATAAATATCAACTGAAACAGATTTTCGTCAGAATTATATGAATAAAGGGTATTGACAGACAAATGTTTGAAAATGGAGATACTGGCAGCTTAATTGAGTTTGAAACAAATGAATTCAAGCCCACAGTGTATATATAGAATGTTTGTCTTTTAATTGATTTCACCTTGGTAGTGTTCAATACTGAAATTATTACACTTAGTAATAAGTTTCTTGATTGTGTCAGTGTATGGACGCTCAATATAGACCTTTTCAGTTGTCTAGTCTTGAGTAGCAGGTGGGGGTTGTTGGTAGTAAAGTGTAAGCCTCATACATACATTGTCACAGGTGCCTTCCTAGATCCAGGCTTGGGGGGAACGGTTTCATGTGTCAGGGCTGCTGGTGGATGCTAACTAAGTTCGGAGTTTTTTAAGTTTTGACAAATGACATATACGAAGAGACCCCTGTTAATTTCACAAATTGTTCTTGACTAGACTTTGTGGTTAACTAATGCCTGTTTACTTCTTGTTTGTTATTTTTTCCTTTTATGGGACAGTAGTCAATTTGCCACACCTCAGAGGGGCGTGAGTTTTTCAGAGAGGTCACTCTTATGACTCACTTTGGGCATCCAGAATCTGTTGAGTTTTTTGCCCATCTTGTGCCTTTGTATCAAAACTACTCATGGAATGGGAGAGAATCCCTGAAAGAATGTAAATGCCCTTCTTATAGTTAGAGTGGTGGCCAGAAGGTGGCTCACAACACAGAGCTGACCCCCATCAAGTTGGGTGCTCCAAGAATTGTTCCGGAGGGTTATACCTGTTTTTCAGACCCAGGATGACTGTGTCTGGTCTACAACATGAAAACTTCAACACACAGCCCCATCCTATTTTGTGTTTAGCACCAGAGTGGGGGGTCCTCAATTCCAGAAACATTTCACATTGCAGTCTGGAGTATGAAAGAAAGGCGATGATGTGCAGTCCACCACTTCATAGTCCAAATGCAAATAAGCCTTATGTTTTGATAAAAATGTAGTATGGGAAGAAGTTTGGTCAATCCTTCTTGAGTTGGTTGATTTTTCTATGACTCTTCACAGATTGGTCAGCCAACTGTAAACATTCTTATATGTTGCTTGTATTGTTTCATCCTGTGGACTCAATGTATTTTGTTGAAAAGTAGCTCAATTTTCTACTGTATTGTGAAGAAAGGCTTTTAAGAGAAAACATCAACTTTGGGCTCATCCCTTTTCTTCCTCAGTATTTGAAATGACCAGTGAATCCAGCAACAACTTACAAAAAATTTGCTTGGGGACCTTTAGAATGGGGTTGTCAGGTCTGAAAGACTCCTTGGCCTAATCTTCCTGTTTCCTTTCTTACTCTCATCTCTTAATATCTATGTATGTAGATAAAACAACTGCACCTCCCATAGCTGTGTGTCGTGGAGGAGCTGGGCAGGTCTTGAACCAGTTTTAGGAGAATCATAGAGTCATAGAATGATTTGGGTTGGAAGGGACCTTTAAAGATCAAGTAGTCCACCCCCCTGCCATGGCCAGGGACATCTTGCTCTAGACCAGGTTGCTCAAAGCCCCATCCAGCTTCACCTTGAACACTTCGAGGGAAGGGATATCCACAGCTTCTCTGGGCAACCTGTTCCAGTGTCTCACCCCCCTCATTGTAAAGAATTTCTTCCTTGTATTCAATCTAAACCTACCCTCTTTAGGTTTAGAACTGTTACCCTTTGTCCTGTTACTACAGACCCTTGTAAAGGGCACAATCTTGATTTGATGATTGACTGAAGAGTTTGAACACTATATGAATATTCTGGTCAAAGTTAATGTAATTAAAGTCCAACAAATCCAATCCCTAATATAGAATCATAGAATCATAGGGTTGGAAGGGACCTCTGGAGATCATCTAGTCCAACCCCCCTGCCAGAGCAGGGCCACCTTAGAGCAGGTTACACAGGAACGCGTCCAGGCGGGTTTTGAATGTCTCCAGAGACGGAGACTCCACCACCTCCCTGGGCAGCTTGTTCCAGTGCTCTGCCACCCTCAAGGTAAAGAAGTTCCTCCTCATGTTTAGGTGGAACTTCCTATGCTCAAGTTTGTGCCCGTTACCCCTTGTCCTATCACTGGGCACCACTGAAAAGAGCCTGGCCCCATCCTCCTGACACCCACCCTTCAAGTATTTATAAGTGTTAATTAGGTCCCCCCTCAGACGCCTCTTTTCCAGGCTAAAGAGACCTAATTCCCTTAGTCTATCTTCATAGGAGAGGTGTTCCAGTCCCCTAATCATCTTAGTAGCCCTATGCTGCACCCTCTCCAGCAATTCCTTGTCCCTCTTGAGCTGGGGAGCCCAGAACTGGACACAGTACTCCAGGTGGGGCCTCACCAAGGCAGAGTAGAGGGGGAGGATGACCTCCCTCCACCTGCTGGCCACACTCTTCTTGATGCACCCCAGGATGCCATTGGCCTTCTTGGCCACAAGGGCACATTGCTGGCTCATGGTCATCCTGTTGTCCACCAGGACTCCCAGGTCCCTTTCCTCAGAGCTGCTCTCCAGCAGGTCAGCTCCCAACCTGTACTGGTGCAGGGGGTTATTCCTCCCCAGGTGCAGCACCCTACACTTGCCCTTATTGAATTTCATAAGGTTCCTCTCCGCCCAGCTCTCCAGCCTGTCCAGGTCTCTCTGGATGGCGGCACAGCCTTCCGGGGTGTCAGCCACCCCTCCCAGCTTTGTGTCGTCAGCAAACTTGCTGAGGGTGCACTCTATCCCCTCATCCAGGTCATTGATGAATATATTGAAGAGCACTGGGCCCAGTACTGACCCCTGGGGAACACCGCTCATCACTGACCTCCAGCTAGACTCCACGCCCCTAATCACAACCCTCTGAGCTCTGTCTTTTAACCAGTTTTCTATCCACCTCACTGTCCATTCATCTAAATATACCATATTTTCTTTTCAATACAACTTCATTAAAACCAAATCTGACTCCATATTTGTTTTGCTTTTATGCTTTAAGAAAAAAAAAAAAAAGAAAGCACAGAACTATGAAGTCCCAATGTCTGGACTTAAAGACAAGTTGTACAGATTAATGCAAAACAGCTCTTCAAAACAATGTAGTTGAACTTGGAACAATCCTACGTGACAGTGCTCACTTAATTTTGAATTTCATTCATTTCAGTATATTTGATCTTAGTGAAAAATACTGGTGTCAACAGAGTGGATATGTTTTAAGCTAGTACGCATCCTTGGCTAGATGCAACTTAGGAGCTACTCTGCACTTTAAATGAAACTTTAACTTTAAAAATTTCAATATACACTTGGGGCATGAAGGTAACGTATGTTGGCTGGTAGAGGAAGAACCTAGAGTGGGTAAAAAAACCCATCAGGGCTGAAAAATTGCCAGACATTAATCTCCTCGGTGCTGATTTTAACCAGGCTGCTATGAGTCCTAATTGAACTTCTGCAGTGAGAACCAGAGTGGCAGAGGACTGGCAGAAAGCACGTAGCTTCGTCGGTGAATGCTGCTTTGGACTCTTAGCAGTGAGTGGATAGTCCTGAAAATATGACAAGATTTTCACAGCTAGAAGAAACACTTTCCCAGATGTCTGAACTTGCCTTGGAAACGCAGAAGCGGGCTATCTATTAGTGCTCTGAGGCAGGCAAGGAGCGTAAGACTTTTCACCTCGACATGTCTAGTTTACTTCCCATTTGCTTCTGATGAATAGCTACCAGGTTGCTGCTGGTAGATGGAAAATCAGAGCTACTGTATTGAGGAAGTCTGCGCTGTTATCAAAGGATACTTTTCTTTCCTGGTCACAAGCTGGAGCACCATATGGAAAGTTTTACTGATAGGATATAAAGGCTGAGCTCTCCAATTCTGTTGGCATCATCACCATGTCTTTTCCTGGAAAGGAATCTCAAGGTGAAATTTTTGAATGGTTTAGATTTCTTTTGTAGTGACAAAATTTTGCTTCTGTAGCCATTTTGTGAGTATACATGGGTGGGAGAAAGGTGCTGCAGCTATCTTTTGAGTAGTTATAGAATTGGAACAGAATGTGCACTTGGTGAACTGAAAGACAAACTGAAATACCTGATGACCATGCTCTAAGGAGAGCAAAAAAATATCTGCCTTTCTCTGGATGCCTTCAATTTTTTGTTCTGTTTTGGTAAGACTTTTCTGCGAGCAAGGAATCCAAGCCTGTGGATATTGGCAGAGATGGGTAGCATAATGAGCTGTTTAATGAATGTTTTGGGCAGCTGGAGGGACTCTTTCTAAGGATCACATGGAATCATGGAGTGGTTAGAGTTGGAGGGGACCTTACAGATCATCTGGTTACTACCCCCTGCCCTGGGCAGGGACACCCCCCACTAGACCAGGCTGCTCAAAGCCCCATCCAGCCTGGCCTTGAACACTTCCAGGGATGGGGCATCCACAGCTTCTCTGGGCAACCTGTTCCAGTGTCTCACCACCCTCACAGTAAAGAATTTCATCCTAATATCTAATCTAAATCTCCCCTTTTTCAGTTTAAAACTGTAACTCCTCGTCCTATTGCTGCACTTCTTAATCAAGAGTCCCTCCCCATCTCTCCTATCGGCCCCCTTCAGGTACTGGAGGGGTTCCCCAGAGCCTTCTCTTCTCCAGAACACCACCAACTCTCTGAGCCTGTCCTCGCAGGAGAGGTGCTCCAGTGCTCTGATCATCTTCATGGCCCTCCTCTGGACGCGTTTGTGCTCTTTCTGTACTGAGGAATCCAGAGCAGGATGCAGTACTCCAGGTGGGGTCTCATGAGAGAGGAGTAGAGGGGGAAAATCACCTCCCTTGACACATAGGAAGCATCTTTGCTTGCTTGTGTGTGAAGCCTTATTGGCTGGGCTGTCCATGCTGGTGTGTGCACTGAGAAGATTTGGAATGCTTTACATGAGGTTTACACAGTCAGTATATTAACAGAGCACCTGTTAAGGTCCACGATGGCAGAGCCTTCTGTGAAAGGTAAAAGCATTAAAGCATTGCAGGAATGGTTTAAGGGAGGAAAGGGAATCTCTTATTGTCCACAGCTGTTTTACAATACCTAGAAGAGGACTTGTTTGGAGAGCAGTAAGGGACACATCTAATACCTCAGAGGTATTGAAAGACTGAAGACTGCAAGAGTACATGTAAAGTATGTGACAGTCATTAACCATGTGAACTTCTTGTTGTTATCTAGGCAAGCTTCTTCATTTCCAAAAATCATGTCTGTGAGAATTAGCTGTTCTTTTGTCTCTCCTTATCTGTTCTTTTGTCTCTCCTTTGGGAACCCACCCCTTCAAAGTTTCTCTCCTTCCCTGGAGATCCCAAGAATTCTTTGAACATCTTTGATTCTTCATAGATGATTTACCTGATATTAAGGAAGTGTCAGCAGCTGTAAGGAAAAGAAAAACATTTCTACTTGCACTCACCTGTCTTATGATAACGAAAATGCTGGCCCTCAGGAGATCGTCTGACATCATGACTTGGGAGTTGCTTTCATTGAAAAAATGGAATCTGAATCCTACTGCGTTAGTCTGGTGACCCAGAAGAAGTAGGCTTGACCAGATGTGTGAACTTTATGAATGATCTGCCTCACGATCTGAACCCTTGATATCATGTTGTATTATCCAGCATTTGCATTCAGACTCATGACCTCCATGGATTTGTCTCTTGTTTTTCTTAGTAATAAGATCCGAGAATTTTGTTGTTGTCACTGATGGGGAATTTCCCAGAAAACGCACTGGTTGAGCAGTGAGATGTGTTTACAGTCTCATAGATACTGCAGGCCCAAGAGCTATATTGGAAACTGGAATGTTATCTTTTTGGAGTGCATTTCTCAAAAACCCAGCATTTTTTAGTTTGTGTCTAAGGGACACAGGCTTCCAGAATCTCCTAGAGAAGGGCACATCTGTTGTCAGACAGTATAAACCCACTATTATTAAGAGGTCTTTTCCTTTGATTTGGGGGCCTTAGAAAAAAAAAAAAACGGTTGAAAACCACTGTCAAAGGAGCTGCACTTGAGTACTGTGGTCCTACACAGTGATCTGGAGGTTTATCAACAAAGCAGGACAGAGTACCGATAGACTTTCAAACACTTATTCCCAATGGCATGGTGGTCAAGAGGCCATGTTGATACTCAAATAAAAACGGATATAACAATGCATATGAATTCTGCATCATAAATAGTCACCGACTGCGTGCTCACAGTTAAATAGCAAGCTAGTGTTGGGTCACGGGTGACCCGACATGATGCATAAATTCTCTAGCTTTTATGATATTCAGATAAAAAGCTGGGCTATCTGCGTAGCCAGAAAAGCATGAGGACTTGGCAGATAATCAGGCATTGCTTTAGGACAGTTAGAGATACGTTTATTTTGCTGAACTTGTCGGCGAAGGTACTTCAATGTCAAAATATAAACGCTTTCAAAATTGATATACCGACATGTCTAAAAAGTCAAATGTTTTATAGTAAAAAAAATTGTAAATTCAAATGAGTGTGATGCAGGTTAACTTGAGTGATTTTACTTTTGAAGTGGAGCTACCTCTTTAATTTAAACTGTTAAATACTACTGGGAACATCCCTAAGTCAACTACTTGATCATGGTGCGTTGCTCTGGGTTAAAAATCTGTTCCGAGTTTCATTCTATCTGAGCTTCATTCCATCTATTACCTAGATTAGACTATCTGGCCCTGTTAGAACTTTTAGTTTCTGATTAGACTGGAAAAACTTTGCAGGTATTATCTGTAAACAGTCTCAAAACATTCTTTCTAGGGTTCCTGCAGCTAAAATCATCCTCTTCATCTAAACAGTTCAACTGAAAACTGTCTGCTTTGTGTAAAGTTTTTTAAACATACACAGAGAAAGGTTTTATATTTAGAAATAAACTGTGTATTCTACTCTAGAAAGTCCTCGATTAGAGTTATACTCTGTCCTTTGTGTAAAGGTAAGCAGCGCTCCCACGTTGGTAGGCTAGTGAAGTGAATTAAGAAGCTGTTGCCATTTGTGCAGGTGTTGAACTGACTCTAGATGCTTCCAGAAAATGTAAGTATAAACCCACTTTCTTAAATTTTTTAGGAAGATGTATATTAAAAACATTTAATAGGGCAATGTACTGTTTAGCACTGTGTTATATTCATCATACCGTCCAGTCTTTTCTCTTACCTGAAATCTTATATGAATGCTCTTTAAAAGAATAGATGGATCCCTTCTGATTGTTTGATAGACTGCAGCGTAATTTGATATTGTATAAGGATTATTTGAAACTTCTGCCAGTAATGCCTGCCTGTCTTGCTTATTCTGGGTATTAGAATGACTCCCATGGCTATTGTGTCTGAATGATTCATCAAAATAACTAAATTAATCTTTTCCTCTTTCTATGAATAAGAAAGTATTTTTGGCTATTTCCAACTGTGAAATGAAGGTAAAAAAGAGGAATGAAAAGCTGCCTGATGCAATCCTCAGGAAGTCTGTGGCAGGTGGGAATTGAGTCCCTATCCCTGATTCCCAAGTCAGGGCTTTGCCATATGGTTTTTCATGGACTTCTCGTAGTGTTTTGTAAAATTTATAATTTTTCAGTACTGTCTATATTCCGTAAGATGTCTGCACTTGTTAATTTACTTTCAGATTTTGCATAAGATGGGGCAGGGTATAAAGTGCGTTTCCATCCACCGTGTCTTTTAGGTTCCTCTTTTCGCAAGATGACATTAGCAAATAGTCACTGAAGCCTCTAGGCTGACTCTTAACGCAGTTGCCCACGTGAGCATTTGTAAGAGGCGGTGTTTTAGAAATACCGAGATAAGGACAAGCTAAGAAAAACAGGTGCAAAATGCAGAAACCCTGTTTGCACTTTCAGTCAATTTTTGATGCAAAATGTGAAACCTTAATCTAGATTGCACAAGCTGTTGTTGAATTTTTTGTTCTTTAAGACCAAATGCCATAGAATAACAACATTTGACATTCTCATGGGTTCTTGGATCAGGTCTGATAACTTTTCCATAAGCATATCAGCATTTTTTTATTTGCAGTATAAGTGAAAGCCAGGACACCACAGTAGATATTTATTATCTACAATGTAAGTGAAATTCAGGTGATACAGTCACTGGATACCTGTATAATACAGGTATCACTCTGTTTTGGTGGGTTTTTTTTTCTTTTTTTCTTCTTTCTGGCAGAACTGTTGATGAAATAACAACATAACGGGTAATTCTGTTTACTAATTATTTATGATTGGCATTTTGGCCTCGGTTGCTTACTGTTTAGAAGAAACTTGAGAAAATGTATTTCAGGGGATAGCAGTTTACTTCACTTTTAAAGAGTTAACACAAGTAAACTGCTATTAAATATGCAGCGCTGTAGGTGTATTGTCTCCATTTATTTAAAGAAAGAGAAAAAAAAAGTTGTTTTTTTTGTATACCATTATTTTTACATTTCTTCATTGGTCTGATGCAGAAAACTTCCTTTTATTTGGTTCTTGCAGGCTACCAATAATTATCAAACACAATTTGCAAACCAGGAACTTGCCAAAGAAAACATGTTTGTAACATTGTCTGAAACAGCCATCCTTATCCTGAAGTATAGAAAAATGTACAATTCTAGTGTCTCGCATGTGTTTTTGTGAAAAAAAAAAAAAAATCCTTCTGATTTTAAGTGGCAAGAAAATGAGATGTGCCAAACTGTGTGCTGGGCTGCTCTCAAGTACATTAGGCAACAGATGGGGTAACGCAGACGGTTAATTCTTCATGTGTGTCTGAGTTAGCATAAAGTCCCGGAGTGGTCCCAAATTTGCATCTAAATGGAGTATGCGCCCCATTTGATTACAAACACGCATGGAGATTTTTCTGTTAGTAAAGTTGAGCTGAGAACAGGGAGGAGGAAGATGAAATAGGATACTGTGAAAAGCCATGTAGGTCCTGGGGTGAAAAGGTGTTTACAAGGGAAGCTGAGCTGAGGGTTCTTCGGGAACCTAATCCTCCTCCCATCATAAACAAAGGAATTTTTGCTGTTGACTTGCAGAGGACCTTGAACCAGATCCGGGCATAACAGGTTGCTGCGTCTGCCTTTGGGACTGCTGCATCAATGCAGAAGAGGAAGAAGCTGTGCTCCCTGTTGGGAGTTCATGCTGGAAAAACCCGTAATTTGGCAGCTGTACTCAAAATTGCTTCCCTGTTCATGACAGTAGTATCCGGATGTATAGCACAGGATGTCATGTGCTTTTGTTGTGTCTTAAACAAATGTAATCCTCTCACTTGCTTTGGCGCTAAATGACTCAGTAACTCGTGAAAGCATCTATTTGGGATTATCTGCAGCCTATATGTAAGAGCATTAACCTGGTAGAAGGGGGTTGATTTTTTTTTTTTTTCTGTGCTAGTTCATTTTAAATAAATCAAAATTTCAGCAACGAAAAGTCCTCGTAGAGATTAAAATAGACTTGAAAAGTTGTAAACTGACGTGCTAAACCCAGAATATTAATTGGCGAATGAGTGTCAAATATAGCATTGCACATTCAGAGATAGTTATTTTGGGGTACTGGTGATTATTTTAAGGTAATTGGCTTGTTGAAAGCATAAGAACAATAATGAAGGGGGACTCAAAAAGTTACGGACATAAAAGTGAGATGCTGATTTACGAGATTTTTGTGGTCTAAATAAAACTAGATTTTTAGTATCATTTTGGAAATAAAACTGATTTTTTTTTTTTTTCTTCCTCTGGAGACTCAGTCAAAATTTGTGGATTCAGTAGCGGTCAAGTGGCATTTCTGGAGGTACTGCGGCACTGCCCCAGCAATTCTGGATAGGAAATACAGTCCAGAGTCATATTTCTCCAGAAATAGAAGTAAAATAAGGACAAAGCCAGCCGAAATTACTGGTTTTCTTATAACTTCAGAGATGCAGATTTTGGTTTAAAAGTTTGCTCTAGTTATGTTTTAGACATTGTGCACGCTTCCCTCAAGAGTTAAGTAGCAAAGACATAATTATGATGTTATGGCCTGAAAATCATAGTATTAAATCCACAAAGTGATGCATCCAGTGCAAAAAAACCCAACCCATACCTCTGTTTATGCAGTGACTGTATAATATATGCTCCGTAAATGGTTGACGGAGCAGAGGTCAGAACCTAGGTCTCATGCTTTCTGGGGAAGTATCTGTTGGCACATGGAGTCATGACTTTTTTTTTTTTTTGGAAGCTCTTTGAACACTAATTAATTTTTGCAAAGTGGTGCACCTTCAGCAGGATGAGTATGGCATTGTTTCGTGGCTGAACAGCTTCTAGTGAAGTTATTGTCTTCAAAAGAGACATACGGGTTTGAGCCCCCTCCAGCTGGAGAATGGAGTGCAGTCGTAGACTTCTTGCATCATGGGCCAACACTTTAAACTGTGACCTACTTGGACAATCAGCCCTTTTGTATGTTCCTCAATACAGGTGATTGTGGTGGCTCTTCTGTGAAAACCCCTTTCCTGGTGGTATGGTATAGGTTCTGTGCACGTTTATGCTGACAGCACCTGCCAGATCAACACTTCCAGGATATTACGAGGATCCCAAGCATGTTTCGATGGGAGGGAGCATCTGGACTGCTCCCTGCTGCCAAAGTGGGGGCCGATCTGGACACTTGTAGTGACAAAGCTTTAGCCCTTAATACAGTACTTCACTGTTTGGAAACCAAGGAGCTTGAAGAAGCAGGTGGTGGGGTTTTTTTGTAGTCATGTTTTGGAGCTTTAATATGTCATATAAATTGTTTTGTCCCAAACCACAGAAATCAGTTTCTTACTCCATCAGCTTGAGTGTCTATGGAGGGTGTCACCTATCAGGGCCATGCTCTGTGTTTGGTGTGGGTTTTCTTGGGAGAATAGCTTTCACGTTTTGATAACTTTTCACCTAAAGGCACGGTATCTGTTGAGGAATGTTTGCTTCTGTATGGGCCTTTCCATGCTTGGTGGAAGTGAGGAGGGCAGAAGGCAGGAGCTTAGTAAAACTTGTGTTGAATGATGTGTTTTAATGAACACAGATTTTAGAGATGTACGGTACTTCGGGTAATAGGATTTAAATTCTGTGGGGATGTGCTCCTTATTTATCTTCAGTGCTGACTGATGAGGTGAACTGCAAGAGGTACTGTACGTTCAAAAGTGCAAAACTGTAGTGGTATCATCAGTTGTGGTATTTATTAGGTATGTTAAGGTAGCAGGTACACTTTCAACAACTGTAAAAGTCTGTTCCTTTACCTCTTGCCCTCCTGCTATTCTAGGAAGAACAATAAACAAATAAAATGTTTGGAACATAACCTCTTTGCCTTCCAGCGTGATTCCCTAATTTGTCGTGAAACTGCTTGTCCCTGTTAACTGCTCCTGTGCTGTGGTGAGCAATCAGACATCATCAGGATGGGCGGCAGTGCATCCTTCTGTACTATTTCTTTTTTCTCACTTGTTTCTTTTTCTTTTTTTTTTTTTTTGATAACATATTTGTTCAGGCTGCTACTCACCTGTAGGTTGAACTCTTGTGTAAGATTCAGGGCCTCTAGGTTATGTTTTCTGTGGTGTTACCACATGGAAAATTATTACAAGGATGTCTTGAAGTTATGTTCGTGGCTGAGAGTCAGTGTTTTTACTCAGGCTTTTTGTATTTTGGAAGCATATGTACATGAGGTTTGTCTTAAAGCGTGTTCCAGGCTTGGACTGTTTGCAGTACGATTATATTACCTTTGCTCTTGCCTTTGGGCATTTTTGTGAGGGGGTATTATTTCTCCTTCTTTCCTGTATGTCCCCTAGTTTGTTAGTTGTTCTCTTATCTTCCAGACCTATGATGAAGTCCAGTATCATGTCTGTTGCTATTTTCCTTCCCCCTAGAGGGATTTATGCATGTAAGGCATGTAGCCTGTATACTGCTGCTACTATATAGTTTCTATGAAGAAAAGCTGGCTTTTATTATGATTATTTTTGACGTTCATCCCTATCTTTGATCTTTACTAAATGGGATTGTGATTCTTGTTAAATACTGTGGCTGTTTACTGATGTAATGTTTCCAGATATGTCTATATGGAACAACTAGAATTCCTGGAAGGAGTGTCCTCAGTGATCTACGTGAATATTAAGCTCTGTTTTGTCAAATATGAGGTTTTTCTGTGTATTTCTTTATTAAAGTCATTTGTGTATCAAAAATTCAAATCTTTATTCAACCCCCCTTTTACTGGTACACCCACAAAAAGAAAAGGTCTGTATTAAACACTGAATTCTTCCAATAGGTCCCAAGGTACCCATTTTTCATGCTTGTATTTCCCAGTGCACAGCAACTGGAACTGGTATCTTTCCCAGGTTATCACTTGGGAAAGAAAACCCCAGCACATCAGTCTAATCAGAAGTGTGATTATGTGAATCGTGAGAATTACATAGATTTAAGAGGTGCTCAGGGATTTTGGGGGGGGGAGATTTTTTTTTTATTTTGCCTTTTTTTCACTTCTGGCATTTTGCCTGCTTGACCCTTAACAGTCAGAATTTTGCCTGCTAGGAAGCCTCTCTGTATCGCCAGTGACAGACTATTTTTATTTTGGAGTATTTATACATGCTGCGCATTCTTTGGGAGCGCAGTATTTATGACCCGCTTTACGGAGCCACGTTCTGTTCATGCTTGCCCGCGCGTGCACCTTCAGTTAACGGGGCTGTGGAGGAGGAGGAATGGTTTTCATAAAGTGGAGAAGTGGAGGTTTTGGCAGCTGGCCGCCTGTCCCCGCCTGCCAGCCCTCCTCTTTAACCCTACGCTAGTCACGAACTCGGCTGTTTCTCCTGACTGTGCTGTGGGGTTCCTGCTCCCCCAAATTCCCAGCTAAATGAATTTGTAAATGCCTTTAAGCAAACGCTGTCAAGTCCTCTGTTGAAAAGCTTGGTATTAAGCTTTAAGCACTACTAATACTTCTGTTAAAATGTCAGCTGTCCATCAGCAGCAGGTGTTTTCATAGGAATGAAAAATAATTCCCATTTCTAATAGAGCCTTTGCCAATTGGTTGTGAACAGACTGGTAATTTCTTGGGGATGTTTGCTCTTCTTGAGTAACAAAGTTCAAAGCTACATCTTATTTCTGACTGATCTGTCGAGGGAATGTACGCGAGAGAGATGCATATCGTTGCCCTCATGGAAATGGGGCACGGAGAGTGTGAGTGGATATTTTATGGTTAATAAACAAATACAGTGTGACCTGTGTACTTAACTTATCGATGCTGCTTTTTTTTTTTTTTTTTTGAGAAAGAAATTGCTCTACTTAAAATCTGAGATTAACTAAATCCTCCCACAATAGGTCACATTTTAGCCTTGGCCTCTGTTTCCTGTGACTGTGATGCTTAGAGATGTAAGGTTGGGTTATTCCATCATCTTGACATATCCCTGTGCTGCTGGCTACTATCCAGAAATGTTAAAGAAATATTTTTTTTTCCCCTAAAAATAACAGCTTTTGATTTTTTTTAAATTTTTTTTTTCCATGTAGAGATGTGACAATACAATCTGGTTGAGGCCAGATTGTATCAGTCTGGTGAATAAATGAGGTTTGTTACAGCGCTGCTTAGCCCCATTTCTCTTGCGCTGCGAGCTAGTATTCTTTGTTGTATCCCTCAGAGTTTAGTTTACTAAATACTCTTGAAAAAACTCCTTATAACTTGGTGTTCCATGCCATGAAAAATTCTAAATTGTACTTCTAATCGCAACTTTTATTCCGTTAAACATTTGTAGGAGCTGTCGGGTGTGTTGACCGTCCATTTAGAAATGTTCTGAGGTGCCCTTTAAACTGCCTCTGTTCTCCCTACAAAAGTTCACCTCCCACCACCGAACGAAGTAGGTTATGGAGTCTTGCCAGTGAGAAATCTTAAGGGAAAAACACTGTGTTCAGAAAACGCTGCTGTATTCAGAATCCTAGGACTTGCTCTAAAAATAAACTTAATTGAAAAGTTTTGTTTTCTTTTCTAATGTGGTTTACATCACTGTTTTATTAATATTTAAATAACAGAATGTCGTAACCCGGAGTACAGAAATACTTCTGTACAGAGCTCCCACCAGAATCTTGGAAACCTTACATGAAGCATTATGATGTTTATTTTGCCACTGGCAATTTTCTTGGTTTAATGTTGCAGTACAAAGGAAGATGAAACTCTGGCCTTCTTCCAGAATGAAAACCAGATGATTAATGGGTTAAAAAGGAAAGTAATTAATTTTACTAAGTCGTTATGCATAATCGTGAATAAGGCTTTATTTGCCAAGAATCTTGTAAGAATCTCTTTAGTGATTTCTTGCAAATTTTTGCATTTTTCCCCCAAGCCACCAAAAATCTGATGCTTGAACACAAAGACTAAATCTGCTGTTTTTCTTTGTATCCGTAATATTGCAAACATAAATGAAAAAATGCGGATGTGTTCTGTTCTCAGGCATATCTGCAAAAGGGAAAGTCAGATTTGAAGAACTTGGCCCTACATAGCTTCTACGGCTGTTCTGGTGTAACGCGTTTTTAATGTAGTTCTACCAAAGGGTACGCATTTTAGTTGAGTAGAAATGGAAAAATGATACTTCTTTTTGCTTAACTTTTTTATAACAAACAGCTAATGCTAAGGAAAGCTCTCTGAATTTAGACACGGGTAGCAACAGTCAGTTGTAGAGTTTCCCATCGCCACATGAGGAGGTGGAGGGCTGCCGACTGCGTGTCTGATTTTACTACTGAAAGCCCTATCAATGTGATACAGATGAGGTTTCCTTACAGGTGTTTTTCATGGGTACGTAGAATGGAAATGAGAAATTTGCATTGCAAAAATTCAGTAAAATGGCTTCTGCTTGATGGAAGAAGTGGTTTTGCCTGGCTTTCGGTCCCAGCCCCTCTTTTACAAAGAGAGTATTTAGTCTTCAGAAGCCTCTCTTCCTCCGAGACTCGGGTCAGAAAACTAGGATGTTACTCAGAGGTGGCCACCAACAGTGTCCTTGCCTTGGTGTACTCCCTTGCAGAGCTGTTGGAGAGGGGATGGAGGCAACTAAGGAGTATTTTTATCTCTGAACATAAATACTTTCTCATGATCAAAGAAAGGTACATCGCTGCTTGAGTGGGCTGGGTCTGGGTGGCAAAGTGAGCAACCAGATCTCATGCTGGCTAATAAGCAGGCTCATGGGTTGGTAAATCTTAGCTCACCAACTGAGCGATTGATCCAGATCTTAAAACAAAACTGTCTCCTGCCTCAGTTTCTCAAAAAATGCCACTCAGTGACAGAAGAAACAGGTTTATTCACATCCTTCCCTCTCTGTCCCTGGGCTGTGCTTAGACGAGAATATGTTCAACTAACTGTCTTCAGCCTTTCAAAGTCGTCACCAGCCATTTGCCAGGTAGTTGGAGAGAAACTAAAATGGGATTTTGTATTGTAAAATATAAAAATGGATGTTTTATTTGTCTGTCAGGATCACAGAGTCAATATTTTTTAATTTTTTTGGTGACTCAGTGTGGTTAGATATTAATTTGCATAATTATCTTAACCAGATTTTTTCTTCTTATATTTAAAGGATGGAGCATTTAAAAAACCCCTTCCTCTCTCCAGTTCTGTTTTAGTATGAAGACTATTGAACCAAACCTTACACCCTGACAAGAAACTGAATACAGATAAGGCAAATCTTGATAAATTGTATTATTAATTTGCAATTATTTCACTATATTAAACACAAATTACCTTGCTTCCTATCTTTTCCCAAGTAATTATCATGCTATATTGTCTTTCAGTAATTTGAAGTGAAATAATTGGATTGATGCAAAACTACCAATGATTGACTTGTAAATGAAAATCAATTTTTCCGAAGGAGAACATTATTTTTAGTAACTTCGGAGTTGCAGCTTCAACTGAAAGCTTATGGCAAGTTAGCATCTCTTCCGGTGGTTACCTTGGATATATTAATGTGTATTTATTGAGTGTATTGATTTATTTTTCCTTTTTTCCCTGCTGTCTTGTCCTCCCATAACCTGGTATGATTATCATAAACATGGTCATGATAAAAATAGGTGCTCGATAAATGTGGATGCAATGAATCTAAGGTCAGTTTAACATCATCAGGAACTTGCTTAGGAACAGGTTTATGACATAGATTTTATCTTGCAAAGCTTGAGTGGGAGTACAGAGCAATTTGGGGACTGGCCAGGGTTTTCTATTTGTCTTTGAGTACTAAAGTAACAGTAAAGCAGTGAGCAGTGAGGCTTTATAGTCACTCTTCAAACGATTAACTTTGTAGGTGTGTATAAAAGTTTCAGTTTTGTTTTTATTTGATAATTTGGTGTATAAACGTGAGGATTTTCTTTAAATCATTTCTAGCTGTGTGAGAAAATAAGAGTAGATTAGAAATGATGGCAAAAGTGAAAGCTTTTCTTAAGGCCAAAGGAAATTGTGTTCATTACTCTTTTTAAAGTAAATCATTACTTAAATGTGATAAAAATGAGCCATTTGGAGCCTGTATATTTGTTTCGGCTCCAGGCATCCATCAGTGACTTCTATTTGAAGCGATGTTGAATGTGGTTGTAGAGGTGAAACTTTTACTGGACTTTTTCCCCCATAAACTTTCAGCTGTAATTTTGCTGATGCTAATGGAAGCTGCACCACCCTATTATATTTTAAAGACATCTTAAGGGAGTCCTAAAATATTGAATTATCTAACATGGCAATGTGATGTACCAGCAGATGGAGAGACTGTGGTGAAGCCAAGTTTCTTGTATCTGGAGTCACCTCCACTGAAACAAACATTGTCATTTTTCAGATGTTCAGTGCTTCAGACAAGCTGCTGTTTTTAGCAAAATGTAGCAAAATTTAGCTGTTTGCCAGATAGCTTATCTCTTGCCATGGTAAGATTACTTAGCTAGGATCAATTAGGTGGTGGCCTTTCCTTTTATTTTCACGCTGTGTAGAAAACTCGCTGTCCTCTCCTGTTCATCTGCCTGTTTGGAAGAGGGATCGATGTGTGTGATATATAATGAGGAATGTTCTGGCTCTGATTGCTCCCTTCATCCCTTCCTTAAACACATAATCTCCCTGCTTTGTGTAGTAGTACCTTGTACATGGTGTGTGCAGTTCCTCAAACTTACTACGACTTCCTCAAACATCTAGGAAGTTCCTCAAACTTCCCATGAAGTTGTCTACAGATGGTGATTTTTGTCCCAATTCACACTTACTCTTCTTTGTTGGGTGAACCTGCTGCTCCCCGAGGAAGACAGGTGCCACAAAGAGAAGACACTCTTTTGGCGTGACAGGAAAAATCTGGTCTCCTGATGTCCCCTACGGAGGAGGAGGTGGAAGTGTGGCCTCTCTTTATGCACATACGCTTGCAGCATAGAAGATTTTTGAAAGCATGATATGTATCACTGGTGCTCACGAGCTCACATTCCTGTATCCGTAGGAAAACCTCTTCTTCCATAGTTCAGCGACACTGGAAACTATTCTCTGTGTTTACCTCATGTAGACCTAAGATTTTTACTTACGCCTTTCAGTCTGAGTGTAAATGTTCAAAAAGACTGAATTTCCTTAGGGAGCTACTATAACATTAATTTTTAAATGGTGTTCCGATGAGGGATACTGTTAAGTTCAAGTGAAACCAATGAAGTGCAATTTTTGAAGATTTACTGAAGTAATAATTTGGCATAAAGCATCTGATTAATGCAACTGTGGGGTGAAATTTTCATTTGAAATTGTGACAGAAGTGCACACCTAGCATCCAGACTTTCCCCTTTTTAACAGGTTACTGAATTCTATTCTCTATTTCACAACTGGAAAGGAGAAATTAATTGAAGTAAAACGCTTCTGTGAATTTGATTGAAAAATAGGAAGAAATGTCAGAGCCTTTGGAATTTTCAGCGTGCTTTACACTCATTTTCCAAATCACTTTTTCCTGCTGGTTCTAAATTTGGGGACAGTGATTTGTTTTTAATTTAAAACGTCCCGATGGGTTGAAATTAGCCAAGTTACACAGAATGGCTGCTGGTTTCCCGATTGCATAAGCCTACCAGGAAGGTTGTGAGAGGTCACGCTGCCGGGGAGAGCGTGGCTGCAGTTTTGGGTGTGCTCCGGCTGAACTAATCAGAAAAAAAAAATAATGTTTGTAAAGCAAGGAGCGGTTCTGTGGTAGTTTTTGCATGCGGAGAGGATCTGCTTGCATCTATTTTTCTCTAAGGCAATGGGAAAGGGCTCAGTGAATGGGTGTCACTTGCATTGCGATATGACTTTAATTCATAGGCACATCTAATTATCTGTCTTTAGGTTCCTGAAGTGCCATAGGCACATAGGTTTGTAAAATTTGAAGGAACAAGTGGTTAGGGACCTGCTGTTCTGCATTATTGTTACTAGTAATGTAGCAATTTGAGAAAGTGATATTACGTCAAATGTAGTTCCTCCTTATTCTCATAGTCTTGGCTGAAAAATACTTTCAGCAAACTTCACCTGAAGTCCTTCGCAAGAAGGGATGGATGTACTTGGAGTTGTCCTCTGCCCTTCCATTGCAATCAGCATTCCCTTTTACTTGCGGAGAGGGAAGATGGATAACCTGAGAATATATTCTTTCAGCAGTGAAAGGGAGATCTAGCTCTATTACGGATCAAGCAGAGCTGGAGGAAGCGATTTAGCAAAGCAGCTGTGTCACCCCTGATTTTGTTGTGTAGATGGAGATGCAAATTTCTGATGGCAGTAAATAGAATATAGTGATTTGTATATCCCACAGTTTGAGACATGACACATCGGTGGAAAAAAAGTCTGTTCTCTACATCTTTGACAGCTTTTATTAACTAGCCTTACATAGTGCAGAGATCTACTTTATTAGGGTAACTGAGAAACAAGATGAGAAAAATTGTGTGAAACCCAGAATATGGAGATTTTTGCACAAGTGAGATACTAAAATTACACAGAAAAAAGCTGTTTCTTCAGATGTGCCAGAATATGGAGATTTTGCACAAGTGTGATACTAAAATTACACAGTGGTGACTGCATTACATCTCTACATCATCCTGAAATTACTACGTTTCAGTTAAAACCCCCCCCACACTTCTCATAATGTTTTCAGATTTTTTTCCTACTTACGAAACTCATCTTACATCAGACTTTGTGAAACAGGCCAGTCTTGTGGTATGAATAGTGCTGTTTTTAGAACTTTTGATCACAAATATTTTGAACCAGCAGTGGATAATGCACATGTGTTGGTAAACTTTGGATCTTCACATTCTTTTTTAAATATATGTGTATGTCTTTTTAAAATATGTTCTGTGTTAGAAAACCACAGAAGGAGGAGGTATAAGGATAATTTTTCTGCATCTGGAGGTCATGACTATGAAGCTGGGTCTTCTAATAAGCAAAAAGAAGTGCTTTCTCTATAAGTTCTGATCATTTGGTTTATATCCATTGCAGGATGCCTTGAAAATAACCTGGCACACTGTAAAACACGTGGAGATCAAACTGCATACAAAGTGATGACTTTCTCACCTTCTCTGATGGCGGAGGCGTTGTCTGCGCTTGTATCATGGGAAACTCGGGTGCTGCAAGATGTTAAAGGCTTTCCAGGGTTACTTAGTGCATGAACGGGGGGAGGTTTTTGAATCTGGAAACCGTGATCCCAGTCTTGGCTTTCTAGAAGAACCCCAACATTGCTTTGCTCCAAGATAAATAATTGGAAATACATGAGTTTTTTTACACTTGTTTCAAAATCGCACTTGCCTAACCAATGAATCGTGTAATCACATCAGTACTCAGTTTACTGGTTTGGGGTATTTTGTGCTTTGAGACACTTTATTTTTAAAAACAGATAAATATTTTCTAAGCAAGAGGAGTGCTTTTACCACTGTATTAAATAATGTAGTCTTTAATTCAGAAGTACTTTTTGTCTGCATGTCAGAAGGCGGCATGGAAGAGCGCAGTCTGGGCTGGCATTTTCTGGAGTTCGTTATTTCCATGGTCTCTCATTAAATTCTTTGCATTTCTTAAAGATTTGTGAACAGTTGGTACTGGAGTTGTTCTCCTGGAGATGGAACGTAAAGCTCTTGAATTTGGATACTAGCTCAGACCAATTGAAACTCTTTGTTCTGTCTAGCTTTATAATTATGAAGGGAGTGGAGTATGCAGTCTGATAATCTCTTTAATATAGATTAGACGTTAATTTGTCAAATTTGACAATTCAGAAAAACTTTTGGGACTCGATTCCTTCAGAGTTAGGCTTAGACAACTGCTTTTGCAGAGTAAGTTCAGCCAGTGTTTGTGCACACGTTTGGAATCTGTGAAGCCTAAGAGAAACTCGTGTTGTTGTGAACGTGGGGTTGAAGTGTGATTACTCTTATTTTTTCGTCAGGATTCTAAACAAACTATATTTTAAAAAATGCCAAAAGCTTTCTAGTACAGTTGTTAAAATTCTTTCCTAATACAGCTTATAATTCTTCAGGCAACTGATGTAAGTTATGCTGGCAAAAAATCAGTTTGCTAATGTATCGTCTGAGTTTCACAGCATCTGTGGAAGTCTGTTGTCGTACAGACACACGTGTTGTTACAGCTCTATCACTTCCTAATGCAACTCAATTGGAGTGGTTCTGTCTTGAAAACCTTAATGGAAGCTGTCGGTAGAAGTTTCTTCCGTTCCTCTTCTGTCTTACGGGCTTTGGATGTTTTCTGCTATAGTGCTCATGAGTTCACAGCCTTTTTCAAGGAGTAACCCGTAACACCTCATGTGCTCCTGGGTTGGCAGCTCATTTTCCAGCTCTTGAGCAATTGGTAACAGAAAGTTTCACATCGGTAGCTTTAGAGGAGGGAAGAGGTGATGTGCAGGAAGGGTATCCAGTGACCCCATAACCACTATCTGCTCTTCTCTATTCCCAATTTTGTGTTCTTTACCTTTGTTTATATACGTTTGAATTTTCTCACATAATAGGTTTCCTTTAAATATTTTAAAATATAAAAATTAATTATGTTGTTATAGTCTTTCAGGTACTTTAGAGGGTCTGACATTGACAAGGATGTTCTTTAAATGGTGAACTAACCATTTAATGGCCTCCAGACTGCTTAACACAACCAGGTGTATCATGCCTCTGACTTTTACTCTAGAAATGTAACATATGGCTTAAGAAATCTTTGTCTGATGACTATCTCCAGGCAGAATTTCACATCTGTCCTACTTCCCATAATGCAACTGATAGTCTATGCTGCTACAGCCTTGGGAGGTATGAGGAAATTGCAACAGAACGATAAAAAATTCAACTCTTTCCTATAGGCAGTAGTTACTATATTAACAACCGAGTTTCTTGTCCCTTCCTTTTGGTTCGTTTGTGAATGAAGAGGTGAAAAAGAATTTTGAAATTGGAGCATGGCTGACAAATGCCAGCATTTGAAGTAATGCCAGAAAAGGCTATCTGACTCCCCAGCGCCCTTCAGAGTCAAGTTTTTCCTTAACCTGGCTGGACATGTTCTTTGGGTACCTACCAACCAAATGGAATTGCCTTCACCCAGCCCGTAGACCTACATGGCTTCTCCGTGCAGGAATGAATTCGCTGCCTTTATGACACTCTTCTTGACCACCTCAAAGCTTTTAACTTTGACAAGGGAAGCAGCTCTTACTTCTCTCAATGAAGTTTGAAGCACTCAGGTTTACAGATTTAGATAAAGTGCAGAAGGGAAGCCCTTGGCAGAGTAAGACACTGCCCTCTTTTCAGCAGATAACACTGGAGCTTTCAGTGACCAGATCCACCTAAGCTGGTTTTCAGACTTCTTCAGTGCTTTTTTGTTCTGGAGGGGACCTTTCATGAGACTGGGAAAGCAAACTTTCTTAGGATCCTTGACATCATTTATTAGTACCTTTTGGCATTTTGAAATGGTCAAGTCATTTTGTATGAAAAAAATCTTGAGGTATGTTATTTTTTTCTCTAAGATGGGCCAGCTGATTCCAGAAGAATATTATGCACTGATTTACAGATATGGTGATATCTAGGTTTTGGCTTATTTATTTTGTGATCAGGACTTTTTGCAGAAACATATTCCTAAGAAGGTGCATTAAAACTATTTTATATCGATCGTCTGTAGTGCCCAACTTGACTCACTTATCTAGTATTAAGCAAGGATATGCAATATGACATGGGAAGTGAGATCACAGAAGTTGATTAAAAAGCGATGAAATGTTTCCTTGATTGATTTACAAGAATGGGCTGTAACATGAAAAATTCCATTTACAGAAGCAACTTCATGGTTTGAGCGGGGTATTGCATAAAATACGAGCAGAGTAACTGGATATGGGAAATGAGTCAATCCAGTAGTTTGAGAATGGGATTGGGATTTCGATTCACTGTTCTGTTGGTGCTGACTCACCGTGACCTTACACAAGTCAGTTAAGTTTTCTACATATCAGCAGCTCAGCCTAAAAATACACTATTTCTCTTACCTTCTTTTACTGCCTGTGAGCTTTGACTGTTGCAAATGAAAGGGCAGAAGTACTTTAAAGAATTCTAAGAAATTTTCATTACTTGTCATGTTCTTAAAACACTCTATGTGGTTTTTTTTAAGTTGCATTTTCCTGTTTTATTACTGTTTTGCAATGTCCTTCTCTGCTGCGCTGTGGAGGGCTTTACAAAGGGGAAGAATTGACTCTACCACATTTTACAATTAAAGCAACAGTTTTGTAAAAGTTTTAGCAAACACACCAAGTGAAAACAAGAATAGCTTTTCTAATCCCCTTTGGTTATGGTCATTTTAAGCCTGTATAACGCAGGCACTTTAGTTACCAACATAGTTGTGCCAGCACAAACTGCTCACCCTCATCTGGTTCAGGAAAAAGTTTATTAACTAAGAAATGAAGCCCTTAGGTATTACAGTGGTAGTATTATATTAAATTATTATATTATATTATAAAATGGTAACGTTATTCAGATAAAGTGAGATGAGGTTGTATTTAACCAGGCAGTTGAAATTCCTATTTAAAAGTGACCTCCTCTTCTTCAGAGAGACTTGGTGTGGCAATTAAGTTTCATGCTCATGAATTTTGTTGTGTTTTGCGGTAACCGCTGAAGAAGCTGCTGCCTTCACTTGTCCACCCTGACTTGGTCTGTTTTCACCATGAGATAGATGCCTTGCCCCATTCTGAACTTTTTTTTTTTCTTCCTGTGTTTTTCTTGGGTTGTCAGAGCTGAATTTGCTCTGTTGAAGAATTACTTCAGACGTAGCTGTTGATTTAATGAATCATCCTGACAGCAAAGAAGAAGTTCTTTAACTGGGGATTAAGCAAAACAGGAATGTGATTCTTTTGCTTGAGGGTAAGAGTGACTGCACATTGGGTTATGGACCGGCTATTACTCTTCAGCGTCAAACACTCCCGTAATCTGCATCAATTTTCAAGCCTGGGCAAGCCCTTAACAATACTTCTTTCCATTTTAGTACAAATGCTGCCTGTACACAGATTGTAGGAAGGTTGGAGTTTATTGACTTTACAACATATTACTTGCAAAAGCATTGGGGGGAAAAAAAAGGGTTGGAGAGGAACAAATTGGTGGCCTCTAGCTGAAGCTTGGCTTGCCAGCTTCAAAACTTCTTTCTTTTCCTGCCTGTATTCTCTTGGCAGTCTGTCACCATGGATAACAATGCTATCAAATGCATTTGGGACCCCTATATGTGTAAAAATAATACATATTTGTAATATGTGTTATTATGTAGAAAAAATAGAATGTATGTGAGTAAAATAATGAAAAGTCTGTGAATCAACTTACCTGAATAAGAACAAATTGTATAGCACAACCAATTTGTTATAAAGGCTTAACTGCACTGTATTATCTTGTATGTACTTACAGCTATTTATATAGCAAGTAACCACTTTCACCTTTTTTCTCCTCAATTATGTTTGCACACAGTAGGAATCTAATAAATATTTATATACTTATCTTAAAAAAGGCAAGTGAGTTTCACAAGACCAACTCTTGTGAGTTATTTATGATACTGGCTGATGTAACTAAGAGGAAAAAATATTGACCCTATTTCACACTGGAAAGAGAAAGGAATTAACCTGTCTTTTTATACAAGTAAAGCTCGAGCATCCTCTTTTATGTATAGAAAAATCAAATCTGTATTTAGGGCCAGGAGTGACTAACTACGGGTAGCTTACTGACTTGCCTTAGCAAAAATGTTTACTCGTCTGTAAGTTAGGGATTGAAAATGTCAG
Organism: Rhinoptilus africanus; assembly: GCA_013400135.1. Classification (NCBI taxonomy): domain Eukaryota; kingdom Metazoa; phylum Chordata; class Aves; order Charadriiformes; family Glareolidae; genus Rhinoptilus; species Rhinoptilus africanus. Next base: position 352,020 of record VXBO01008325.1, read on the forward strand.
CTTTTGGTAAATCACTGCCAAAACTCTTTCTTACATTTTCTCACTAAATGTTGATTTGTGACTGTTTGTTTTTTCCACAACAAATCCTTCATAGAAGGAAAGGATAACTTAGAACACTTCCTCCCTGAGTCTCTTACAAGAGTCTCTCAAAATTCAGATTTTGATACTGCAGTTGGCCACATGTATGTACATCCTGTAGTTAAAGTATATGCTGTAAAGTATCAAAAATACACTTATTTCACACAGGCAGTGTGGTTGCGTTGCTGTGAGCTGCTGAGCGCAAGGCAGCGTACCTGAGCATTACCATCCCACGGCTACCCCCGTGTGGTCGTTAACTGTAATCCAATTTTTATAAAAAGGAATACAAGTTTTTGTGGATTATTTTCATTTAAAAGGAAATGACCATTTTTAGAAGAACACTGTGTTTTATCTGAATATTTGTTCAAGACATCAGGTGTAGGGTAGTGGGAGATTATAAAAATCAGCACATGTTCTCCTTTTCGCATAATACTGTGACAAAGTCAGTGTTACTTAGGAAGGTGCTATAAGTCCTAGCTTTTCCAACAGTTTCTATGACTTGATTAGAGAAACCACGCCTTGAAATTCCAGGTATAGAATCTACAATAATTGTAATAACCTGTAAAACATAAATTGGAATGTATAGGCAGAAGATTAATATGAGATTTCATTGGCATCGTCTATTTTCCATTAAAATATTATTCACAGTATTTACCTCCAAGTAGTTTGTATGTCCAGAAAGTCTATGCATTGGAAGTGTCCATGATGTCCTCCTATGTAAAAGAGTCGTGTAAAGAACAAGAGTACTCAGAAGGATACGCAAGAGACAAATAAATGCTTGGTTCAAAGCAATGGGTAACTTCTAGGAAGGTGTGGAAATACTCTTTGTTTGTATGACATCTATTTATTGCAGAAAGCAGAATTACTAATTATAAACCAGTTTATGATCTCTTTTCAGGCAAGTATATAGGCAGGTATTAATTATGCAGAGTGTGAAGTGCTCACATTAAATTAAAAAAAAAATTATTTCCGAATAATTTCTTGTCATCACAATATGTGATAAAATTTATAAATAATGGCAATGTATTTTCTGAAACATTGCAGTAAACTTTTGCTTCATAATGATTTATTCCTTCATAATGATATCTCTTAGAATTTATAAAGGATTAAATTATTTCTGTGCATGCTAATGATATACCTTTAAAGTCAAAATTATCACTGTTACATCAAAATTCTGTCTAAATTTTATCATAATACCTTACATTTAGTACCACGTTGGTAGTGGAGCCGTCTTTGGGTCTTGCATTGTAAGCTAACTCATTTCATTACCAGGATTGCATATTCTTACCTATGTGTGGGTGCCATGGAAAGGTAATGTGTAGTTCCTTCATATAGATAGCTTCCATATTATCTTCATCCTCACTACTGGCACAATCACAGAAAGTAATTTCTAGGATTAATGCCAGTTTTTGCCCATCGAGACCTGGAGTAACTTTGTTGCATCGTTTATGTAAAATCTAGTGTTGTGTGGTCCAAATATAAATGGTATCAAAAGGATGGTCCAAGGCACAGCAGGCTCTGCATACATCTATGGCAATTAAGGCAGCAGAAAGTTAAACTACTGTAAAACTTCTTAAAAAAAACCCCACGAATCTGCAAAGAGAACACTTCCTCCCAGCCCCTCCGGGTACGTGTGCTTTATGTGTCAGAATATTTATTTTTAGTTATGTTTTTCATTCACCTCACATCCCATTGAAGTCGAGTCTTAAAATAGATAGAGGATGATAAATAATAATGAAAAAAAGATGTTCTGTATTGGAAATGTAAAAATTGCAGCTTCCCTGGTCTTTGTCTCAAACTTGGACAGTCAGGTTTTTTACATATAGAAAAATAATATTTTTGTTCTATCAGCCGTAAGGTTTATTAGAAAACACATGAAGAAACCTTCAGCCTTCTCATTCAGAATTCTAACCCAACCAGTTTCTAAAGCAGAAAAAAAGCAAAAGGCCTGGTGCCTGGCAGGACCCATTAATTAAATGGGCTTCTGTGGCGCGGTGCTGTGTTCCAGATAGATGGGGTGGGCACAAGGAAGATGGAGGAGCCCATTAGCCTTCAATAACCAACCTACCTCGAGGCTTCCCGCCGTTCTCGTCATCTATTAGCTTGTCAGCGCCTGTCCGTGCGTTTATCCCCACGGGCTTCTCTTGTGAGTTTAAGACCTTCATTAACTAACGGCTATATAAATTAAACCATGACTTCCAGTGGAGAATAAAGAGGTTTAAGGCTGTTGTTGGCGATGGCGCCCATGGTATTGTGTTGACAGGCCATTTATCACGCCAGTTAATGGAAGGGAACGTACGCCTGGGCCTTGATATATCCTGCCCTTTCTGAGGGTATGGAGCTACATTTTGAAGCGCAAGTAAAAGCCTCTGAGGGTTTAGCAGTTGGGGTTTGTAGTTTAGAGAGAAAAGTCTGATGAGAAGTGTTTTCTCTTTTGTAATCAAAATACCGTGCGTTTTTTGCCGTGTGCTCATCTTGTGTGTGGAAAACCTGTTCAGCGTCTCGAATGATAGTTTGAAAGCAGCAACTGCGACGTCATTAGATGAATAATCCCCTGTCAGTTTGCGTAACTGTCGAGTAGATGAGCACCCTTAGAGGCTGCTGCTCAATGAAGCTTGATCAAATGCCCTCCTGAAATCTCTGGCTGCTCTTCGCCAGTTTTACTGGTTGATCACCTTTCAGTCGGCAACCCGAAAATCAGCTAGTAGCAGTGGTGTTAAAGGAAAACACTTGCAGCCTCCGCAGCTGATGGCATAAATCAGTGGACCGGCTTTAAAATCAGCATTGCTGATTTGAAACTTGTCTTGGATTGTAGGAGACATCAATTTTCCATCAATTTTCTTTGCGGTGTTAACTGCTGTGTCTCTAGAATTGCTAGTGATGGTAGTTTCAGCCCAGATAAATAAAGCCGGCATGTCAGACATATAAATAGGCAAGTGTAGTTTTTCTTCTGTTTCCCCAGCTGAATCAGTGGGGCTTGCATAGCAAGATACGAAGTGTATAGATGGTTTAACTGTTTGAGAAGCATCTTTTCTGTGCAAAAAAAAAAAAAAAGGAAGGAAAAAAAAAAGTATTAATCACATTTATTCCCAAAATTCTTGCTAGTAAGAGACTATCAAGAATCTGGTTGGAAGAAGTGAGAGCGAGAAGTTCAGATGACTCAGAAATTACTCTTGATGTGGGTCCTTTGACTTTGTTGTCACCTTTCTCTCATCCAGGTCCTTGTGATCAGCACCTCTAACTACTGTCTAGAACCAATTAATAAACTCACAGTATCTCTGTGCAAAGGAGATTTTGGACTAATCATTTTTTCTTAAAATATTCCATCTAAAGGAGTTTTCATTTTTAACAAGAAAAGCATTATAACAAATAGCTAGAACTATTTTTCTTGGAATTAAGCTAGCATAAGTCTATAATTACCTAGCCTTTTCTTTGAAGCCTAGCTACTTTGAAAGAAGATTGAAGATCAGCCTGTAGACTTAAAATTTTCATTATACAGCTTAGATATGATTAATATATTTTTAATGATTTTCGCCTGTTTTCTCTGACTTCCTGTGTGCGTGGAGAAAGTGCTAACGTAACTCAGCCTCCAGTACGAGTATGCAAAGAAAATGGGATGCTCTGGCTCAGAAGTTTCGGTGGGTTTAGAGCTAAGGAGCACCTGTCCTGCCTTTCTGCTCCAAATTACTGGTCCTGAAATATGAGTGCTTGTGCCTCAGTCATTGAAGCTCCTAATGGTATTGTCTTAACAACAAATTAACTGTTGTTGGCTGTATACCTTGAAACATTACACAGTGGCTGCATCTTCCCTTCTGTGACTATCACAGCATAGGAGGCAGCATGGGCAAGATTTTCTAGGGTTTACCTTGCAAAGTCCTCCAGCTCTTATCGCAGAGAAGCTCTTATTACAGGAACAGATGTTCTTTAAGTACTTAATACTTAGAAATTGGATCAATCTCAAAAGTTTATCATACCTGTATTAAACAGAAGTAAGCAATTATGAGAATAAAAGTATTTTAAACAGAAGAGAGTAGGTACCGAAGAAACATGATCAGGAAATATAGGAGGAAATCTGATTAACCACATCTATTTTTAAAAAAAAATTTTTCCATGCTTTCCTCTTTCATGTGAAAGGCCAATGAAATAAATAAGACACTCGATCCACATCCCAGAGGAGAGTAGAGCTTCTCGCTCATAAATGCTCGTGAAGTTGGAACTTCATTGAGAGGTTTCACACAGCATAATCATATCTAACTCAAGGGCTGCATGCTAAGCCTAATCTTAGTACGTAGCAGGATATAAGGCTTTCATAACCTATATCCTCTGTGGGAAAGCATTTGCAATTCTCCATCTTTGTTTTGTTTAAAAATGCTTCTAGAGGTAAATTGATTAGTTTAATCAAAAAGCGGAACAACCTTTTTAATCATTTGATAACTGTGTGTTCATAATATTTTTTCCTGGTGAAAAGTTAGTGTGATTTGAACAAAAGAAAAATTGTGGCATGCCAAGTGAAGAGCAGTAACAGTCGTCCTGTCAAGTGATTGCTGTTCTCCCTGTTTTTTTCCTTACACAGTACTGTGAGTTAGGAATGGCCTTTGAATTTTGAGTTAATTTATTGACATTTTTACATCTGTATCATTGTTCTACGATGGCCCTTTATGGGTTTAAAGTGCAAGAAGGGAGGTTTACACAAGGGGAAACATTTTAGTGGTAGAGGATCTCTGTAACCAGGGGCATTAAGAACATTTTAGGCAAGTGTCTTATGGGAATAGTCTAAGGATGGCTGACAAAGGCAGATGCAGACCTCATTTAAATAGAAAGGAAAGAAGGATGGTGCATTTTTATGACGACTGTCAGGTCATGTGAAAAGCCAGATTTTAGATCCCCCATCATTCTGTCTAGAGATTCTGTGACTGGGAGCTGAACGTGTGAAGATTAACTCTATGGAAGCAATGAATGCAGGCTTATGACGTGCAAGCACCACTGTTGCTCATGGATTTCTGTCTTCTGATGCAGATGTTGGATGATAGTGGCCTCTTTGCTAAAAAATGAGCCTGAAAAAAATTTCAAGTGAAAAAATGGGACACCTGAATAAGATGATAGATAACCTGTTTCTGCAAATCTGTATACAGTTAGTATTACCTCGGAGGAGAGTGTGGACTAAGAGAACTTTTTGTGCCTCTTCTAGGTCCTTTATGAGTCTCTGATTTTGTTAGTGAGTATGGAGGATACATTGTTAAAACAAACATTTCAGAATATTTTTGAGATTTTGTGAAAGCTGAAATAGAATTTGCCTTTTTTAGCTCACCTGGAAAGTAGCTTTTCCATCACGGTCTGAAAGTAAGAACACTGTAAAACACATAAATGTTTTTACCTTCAAGGTGCCAAATCCTCTTACACAATGGGTAAGTAAAGTGACAGGTTTTATGAAACTGAGAATTAATTTATATGGAAAGTACTTTCCTCAAAAAAACCCTAACCCAACCAACCCACAACCAAACCCAAACAACAACCAACCACAACTATAGTCAGATTTTATTCTAGTGCGTTTATTTTCATGTTTCTAGTTTTACTTGGTTTTAGACAAGGGCTGTTTTGTTAATACCAATTTAAATTGTTTAAATGGAAAAAATTACCATCCAGCTGTTTAAAACTTAAAAGGCAAAGTCCATACTTAACTGCTCAACTTACTGAAATAAGAAAAGCAAGTGACTACATGTGTTATATTTTAGCAATTAGAGCTGTTGAACAGCAAATGGAATGGGAGGTGCTATGCTATTGTCTGATACAGGGGTTTTAGGAAAGATTCCTCGACGTTCAGGCATGATTTACCTTTGGCAAGTCTATGCTAACAGTGTCTAGTTACCTCCTTTTCTTTCATGTGTCCAGAAATATGTTTCAAGAGGATCCATTCCTGACTTCAGTGAGGCATTGCGTTGTATTCCGCAGCTCAAGGGTTTGGACATGGAGTAAGAGCCAGAGCCTATAGAGAGCTGGAGAAGAGGTTCCCTGATGGATAGAAGAGCATGAACCACACTGTACAGAACTCTGAGAATTACTGATCTGCTGCTCTGTTCTGGTCAGAGACGTGTCTTTTGGGAGAAGTAGCTTTACTGTGTTTTCTGAATGAGAGAAAATAGCATGTACATGAATGAGCTGGTCACAGAGGGAATGTGAATTCAAAAGTAATTACAGGCTCTTATTTCCTGTCAGTAAACAGAGAGGAAGGGAGGGTCCAATGTATTTTGTTCTTCTGCTCTCCAGTTTGGTCATCTCAAAAGAGAGAATTTCCTCCTGTAATTGTAATGTGAGAATTCTTCTTCCACTGGGGATGCTGCTGAAAACTGGGAAGGAAAGTAGGATTTTACCATGAGAAACAGCTGAGACCTTGTCCTTTACAGAAAGTGCCTTGCTGTTTTGGGGAATTCATCAGCACTCTTGCAGTAATAATCTGTTTCCTAGATTTATAGTGGTTCGGTAGGTACATGTATGTTTATATGTAGCAGCACAAACAACTGCATGTATCAGCATAATGTAGCTTTAAGATGATGAAGTGTTATTCCTTTTCTGCTGGTTTAGAATTGAGGTGCAGTGAATAAGCCACCTACCAGAGGTTACAGAGGACTGTTAGTGGTCTGGAAGGTCAACTTCGGATCTGTTTTGCATTTATTCAGTTGGGATTTTATATTTTATTTTCCTCTAAAATGCACCAAGCCATAAAATATTTACTTACTAAATTTAATAACTCCAAATTAATTATAATACAGTAGCTGGAACTGGGGGGTTTGGTGCCAATTTGGGGTCCAGACATTGTCTAGAACTACTAGACTTTCCTATAAGAAAATCCTGATTGGAAGAAATTGAGCAAGGGGTACCTCAATAATATTTGTAAGGAAATATAGGAAAAGCAAACTTAGAAAGAAGATGTGGTTTTGCTACAAGGAATTTCACTTTTAGAACTAAGGTAGAGTGAAAGACAGAGAGTCAGAATCTGGCTGTTTGTGATAGTCCTATAATCTTAAGAGCAATCTACTGCATGGGTGAGCAAGGTGCTTCTGAAAAAACTCAGACATAAAGAGGAAGCATGCAAAAGGTGGAAGCAGCAGGAGGTGACCCAGAAGGAATTAGGAGAAAAAAATCATTCAGGGATGGGGTTACAAAAGTCAAAGCCCACCTGGAGGTGAATCTAGCAAGGAATGTGAAGGCCAATAAGAAGGTCATCTAGGATATTGTTATCTTAAAAAGGAAGACTAGGGCAAACTTCTGCCTGCTGCTGAACGAGGCAGGGGACCTGGTGATAGAGGACATGGAGAAGGCAAAGATCCTCAGTGCTGCCTTCAACTTGGTCTTTGCTGGTAAGAGCAGCCTTCTGCAATCCCAGGTCCCTGAGACCAGTGGGCAAGTCAGGAGCAAGGAAGGCTTACCTTAGGTGGAGAAGGGTCAAGTTTGGGAACACTTAATAAACTGTATGTATACAAGTCCCCTGAACCTGATGGGTTACACTTCCAACTGCTGAGGGAACTGCTTGATGACATTGCAAGGCCATTCTCCATTACCTTCCAAAGTTCCCGAGAACTGGAAGAACGCAATTGTCACTCATATTCAGAAAGAGCAAGAAGGAGGATTTGGGGAAGTACAGATGGGACTGGGTAAGTACAGGTGGGACTGGAGAAGTCAGCCTCATCTCAGTCCTTGGAATTTGATGGAGCAAGGAATCCTGAAAACCATTTCCAAACATATGAAAGATCATGATCACAAGGAATCAGCATGGTTTTATGAAGAGGAAGCCACTGGCCTGATAGCATTCTGCAGCCAAGTGACTAGGTCAGTGGATGAGGGGAGAGCAGTGGATATTGTTATCTTGAATTCAGCAAGACTTTTGACACTGTCTCCCGTAACACGCTCACAGACAAACTGATGAAGTATGAGCTGGACAAATGGATGATGGGATGGACAGAAAACTGGGTCAGCTGCCAGGCTCAAAGTGTTGTGATCATTGACACAAAGTCCAGTTAGAGGTCGGTCACTACTGGTGTACCGCAGGGGTTGTGCCTGGGGACAGTGCTGTGTAACAGCTTAAAAAATGGCCAGGACGATAATACAGAGTATAACCACAGAAAGTGTACAGCCAAAACAAAATGAGGAGCAGTGGCTGATACACCAGATGGCTGTGCTGCCTTTCAGAGGGACAGGCTGAAGAAACGGGCCAACAGAAACCTCATTAAGTTCAGCAAAGGCAATTGCTGTGTCCTGCACCTGGGGAGGAAGAACCCCATGCACTGGTACAGGCCGGGGGTTGGCTGGTTGGAAATCGGCTTGACAGTTTGGCAGAGATGGACCATGGGGCAATGAAGGCCACCAGTACCCTGGGCTGCAGTAGGAGGAGTGCTGCCAGCAGATCAAGGGAGGTGACCTTCTACTCAGCACTGGTGAGGACGCACCTGGAGTGCTGTGTCCAGTTCGGGGTTTGTCAGTAGAAGAGAGACATGGACGTACTGGAAAGAGTCCAGTGAAGGGCCACAAAGTTGACTGGAGCATCTTTGATAGGAGAATAGGCTGAGAGACGTGGGACTGTTTAGCTTGGAGAAGAGAAGGCTCAGGGGATCTTACGAATATGCACAAATATCTGAGGAGTGTAAGGAAAACAGAGCCAGACTCGGTGGTGACCAGCAACAGGACAAGGGGCAATAGGCACAAATTGAAATACAGAAAATACCATTTAAACAGAAGAAAAGGTGCGCTTTTTTGCCCCCTTTCTTTCTTTTTTTTTTTGTATTTTGAGGGTGGTCAAACACTGGAACAGGTTGCCTGGGGAGGTTGTAGAGTCTCCATCCTTGGAGATATTCTCCAACTGGATATAGTCTCAACTGGACATAGTTTTGGGAGAACTGCTCTAGGTGACTGCTTTGTGAGGGGGGCTGGACTAGATGGATATCCAAAGGTCCCTTTCAACTTCGGCTGTTCTGTGATTCTGCAGCAACTATGTTCCTTAATTGTGAATATATGTAAGCTGAGCCTACGGTACCAGTATTAGTTACACAGTACAAGTATTTAAAAAGTTCTGTGTTATCCCTTGTCTCAAAATGCAGCTTTTTATCCTGGAGCTTTGTTTACACTTCTGTGCTTTTCAACAATTTTTTCTATCATTCTGATCATAAAGTCCAGTAGGGATCGTGTATTTTTTTAAATTCCACTTTTATTACTTCTGAAGTCCCCATCATTCAAAAAGTCATTCATGAACAAATTTGATTAAAATGAAATGCTACTTCTAGTGAGACATTCAATAAAATGATAAGAAATCTCAACCAGACTCGTGTGGAGGAGAATAAAGACGTATTCTTTGCAGTGTGGAGACCAAAGAACAGACAGTAACTGGTTTGCCCCAGGTCACACATAAAATCTGCAGTCAAACTGGGAATATGTTGCCAATCTGTGGTGTATTTATCCTGTATTTCTACTTTCTCTAAATAATTTTGATAATAATCAAAAGGATTTTTCCCTATTTGTGGTACATTAGCTCTTCTAAGTGCCTGTTGCTGTATGTTGGGGTTTTTTTTTTCCTTTTTGCATATTTCACTAGTACAATTTTAGTATCGTCACTCAAATTAGATTCCCAGCCTTCTCATTTAAAGATTAATTTCTCAGTAGCGGGAAATACATTATTGTTCATCTCCCCATGCCTGAAAAGTTGTGTAAAAGCGAGAGATCCTGATGCTTGGGTTTGAGTTATTATGAGATTAAAGGTTTTACTGATTTAACTATTCTAGAAGTAGAGTATTAAGCTAAGACTGTTAGTGGAAAAACACTAGAAAACGTAATTCAAAACATGATTAATGTGTATCCAGGATTTTATGTGCCATCCAGTAAAATGAAATTGGGGCCAATATAAACTTGCAATGGAGTGCAGCCACTGAATTAGATTAAAGCGTGTAATCTCTGTATCTGCAGCAAACGGAAAGACTATAAAAATTCAGGAATTCGTGGGTATTCAGTTAGTAGACTTCTCTGTAATTCTAAACACATCAGGAATCTGCAGATCACAGGGATACAGTGATACTGTGAAATTGGTGTCTATTTTTCTCTATAAACTTGAGTATTGAGTAAATTATCTACTGCAATGACCGATCACCACCTAATGATGGCTGGTAATTTAAAAAATGGTAAGGAGTGAATGGATGGGATGGTATTTTTATATTTTTCATCTCTTCAAAGAAGTGAATAAATATAGAGATTCTAAGAACTTACTCTTTTAAAACACGTTTGCATGGTACTGAGATTTGCTGCAATTGTATGTTTACAATGTGTGTGTTTTGGACTAGATGACGGTTGTAGGTCCCTTCCAACTGAACTATTCTATTCTGTTCTACAACTCTTCCTGCCCTTGGGTGAATTGCTAAAAGCTTTTTCTCTTTCCTAATTTAATCAATGAAAGTTAGATAGACGTGTAGAAAAAGCCTGCAAGAAGGAAATAAGTTGTTCCCCAGCTTTCCCTGGAGAATCACAAGCTCTAAGCGGCTCTGCGTCGGCTCCTTTCCACACAGCGTAGCTCCTAGGAAGTCTGACAGCATCACTGGAATTTGTTTAAACATTCTTGGAGGGGCAAAAATTAAAACTGCAAGAAGTAAACCACATAAGGTTTGTTATGACAGTCTTAATTTACGATTTGTTTTCAAGAAAGGATCATTTAAAAGCTTGTAGCAGTATTTAATAAGTATTTTTGTTATCTGATGCTTTTGTAATTTCCTCAAGTAATTGATCAACTGTGATTTGCATATTTACACTGGATAGAACTAGAGGAAGAGTTTGCTCTTTTCTGTGGAAATGTCGTGGGATTTTTTTCCCTGCAATTTGCTGTGTGTGGTGGCAAAATGGTTTATTTTGGACCTATACTGCATATACTGTACAGACTGGCAAGTGTGTTGTGTGCTCCTCCTACTTAGTTGAGACCAAGACCTAAATAACTCTGGTAAAGGAAAAAATCCTGCCAGCTGAGTGCTTTAACTGTTTATTATGAGTTTTATTTTTTCCAGCTTTTTCTTCCTGAGATATGTACCATTTATATTCTTCTGTCTCAAAACCAGTTAGACTTAGTTGTTTTAAATCTCTCTGCTCAGAGCGTGTTAATTTAGGAGGAACAGCTTTTGAAGTGCTAAATGGTAGCTATAAAATACTACACTAAGACTTAGTTAGCTGAGTTGTGTAATGACACTAAGACCCTTAAATCTTTGGCGCTAAGTCACAGTCCTATAAAGTGTTTTATCCTTTTTCAGTGTATTACAGCTGTTTCATGCCCTGATTAATGAGAACCCAGAGCGAGATCAACATGTTGTACATGGGTGGAAGTTAGGATTTTAAATACTTGAACCGCAGATAAAGTTTCTCAATCTAGTATCAAGTTCATATCTAAAATAGGGTTTTTTTGTTTGTCTTTTAATTCCCCGTGTAATGTTTCATCCTAATACGGCAATATCCTATTCATTTTTGACATATGCTATAACCTCTATTTTTAAAACAATCTGCTGATTGAACTTCACCTTACTACCAAGATTTCTTTATTATGGCAATTTCTCTGCAAGTTCGTATTCATGTTTTACTAGACTACCATATATATATATATATATTTT
>VXBO01008325.1:363727-374151 GCA_013400135.1 Rhinoptilus africanus
TTTTTTTTTAACAACAGTAGTGCAAACTCTGTTTCCACAATGCAGGCTGGAAAGGACCATGAAAGGAGAACAAGGCTGAGGAAAAAGTGCACCCTGTAAGCTGTATAATTGCATTAATTTGTATTACAGTTTCACCTAGGCTAGAGTCCGTCCACATAAAGGGCCCCAAAAATATGGAATATAAGAATAACTTTGGAAGAACATATTGGTTTAGTATTACACAAAAACGATGATGCTTAATCACAGGTTAGTGTTGTGGTGGGGATGGGGGGAGTCTGGCTAGCTTTTATTCTGAGATTTTTGGAAAGCTGTTTTCTCAAAGCTAGATAGACTTGGTTTTTTATTTCTTTAATGGGACAGGGGTAACTGTAGTCCTCAATAATGACAGACTGAGGATATGCAACTTGCCACTTTTTGTGATTTCTCTGCCACTAATGTAACCTGGAGGATGCGTTAGCAGCAGCAGCAGTCTGGGGCATCTCAGTTGAGGCAAGCCTGGTGCTTTAGGTACCTCGTGATACAGCTCCACGTCTGCCACTGAGTGATCAGTTCTTGATGGTACTTCTGTAATTAAAATTTTCCTGAAATTAAAGTGCTGTTATATAATCAACGTGATTATATTGATTTTAAATTTTTATTTTGACTGTTCTTAGCTGTATAAATTTGTAGGTATAACATAGCTCTTGGTTTGGTTTTAATTTTCAGATGCTGGGCTCCCTTCACTATGATCAGGAATCTTCAGTAAAAGTATAACCTTGCACTGAGCAGCTGATGAAGTTTTTATTCTTGGTAGATAAAAATCTATTTTTATTTTGACATAGCTAATCAAAAATCTGTTAGCATAAGTGACAGTAATGGAAGCTGCTGTACAGAGATTGTCAAGAAAATCACAAGCTTGGAATTCCTAGGTCATAATTTGAATAAAAATCAAGAGTTTGATTGTCACTTTTTTTTAATAATAAAAGTAATTTTCAACCTGCTGAACACATAGATTATTTTAAGGGGCTCTGAGTTTGTATGAGCTGTGAGAAACTTTCCCTTGTAACTTAACAAAGACTGTCTGCCTAAAGCCATGCCTGTGCAGACAGTGAAAAAGTACCAAACTCTCCACAATACTAAAAATAAGAGGGTTGGTTTTATTTCAGTTCTCAACTTTGCAAGTTCATATGAATAGGAAGTGTCACAGAAGGGGGTTAAACAATGTAAAATACTACTGTCTCTTTTTTATTTTCTTCTTTAATGGCCTGGTCTGTCAACAATCCAAATATTAATTATTTTGGTAAATGAGGGCCTAGGTCTGCTTCCAAACACAAACATCTGACTTCAAAGCAAAAGATATGTCAACATAGTGGGAAAATTCAACCTGCAAATTTTTTTCCTGGGTCAGACAATCATCCATCTTCCACAGCAAAATAGGAAAGGCTGTTCAGGAGCAGCATGTGAGTTTGGCTGTAGTCCATTCCCCTGCTGCTTCCCCATGGGGGAGGATTAAAGGGGCCACAAACAGAGGTGATGTTCTTGAATTTGTCTAATCCTTTTTTTGTACATACTGCCTCTACAAACTCATATGACAGCAAGCTTCATAAAATCACTGCCTGCTAACGTAAAGATGTGCTGCTTTTTATCTTGGTTAAGCTGATCACAATATAATTTCATCACATCCCTCCTTGTTATAATATTGTGGGATTTGGTGAGCAGTAGTTCTGCATTCACCATACTCTCCTTTAATGCTTTTATAAACTTTGTTTGTATTATGCCTTTGGTCTTCTGCTCTTCAAACTGAAGAGTTCCAGCTTTTTAGCCTTTCTTTGTAAGGCAGCTGCTCCATCCTCTGAATCATTTGAGTTGCCTTTCTTTGTACCTTCTCTTAACCCTCTTTCTTGAGTTGGAGAGACCGAAACTGTCTGGTACACCAGTGTTTTATATAGCAGCAAAATGACACCCTCTGTCTTGGTTTTTTTACTTTTCTTGGTGAAAGCCAAAATTTTTTGGCTTTTCTGTCTGTGATTGAGCACAGAGAGCTGTGAACTGTGACTTCCAGATTTCTTCTCTGCTCAAAGTTGATGTGAGAATGTTCGTGAGGTTTAGATTTTCTCCCCAAACCAGAATATCTTACATTGACCTGGGCTGAAGCTTGTCTTCTGCCTCTTTGCCCTATTGCTCAGTTTTATAACATCCTTTGAGTTCCTCACCATTGACACGGAATTTGACTACTTGAAAGAACATAGTATCTTCTGCAAATATGGAGATTTCGTTTTGTGATCCTTCTTTGGGTCACTGAATTTGAATAAACCTGATTCCTAGGTAGGTAATCCAGAAGAGAGTGACTTTTAAGTGCTACTTGTGCTTTCTGTCACTCAACCAACTTTCAGTTCACCTAAGTACCCTTTTCCCAATTTCATTCTAACTTAATTTCTTCAGTAGCCTTTGGTGGGAAGCCTTGTCAAAGGCTTTCTGAAAAATCTGAGTCCACTGGATCTTCTTTTATCCACATGCTTTCTTCTCCACTCCCTGAAACTCCCTGCAGGTAGCAAGGCAGTGTTTTTCTTTACAAAAGCTCTGTTGACTTTTTCCCATGGGACACGTATGGGCTCAGCAATATTATTATTTTGTATGGGCTCTATTGTCTTACCCAGATTGGAAGTTAGTATCAGTGGTCCTTTCAGGACCTTCAAGGCTCTCGGGTCAATGCCATCTGGTCCACATCAGTTAGTGATTTGGCTGCTCTAGTGCTTCCTGTCCATGTACTTTGTGTAGATGTAGCTGTTCTGCTGTTACAAAGAGCACGTTGTGTGAGATACCATCCCATCATCTTCCTTGGTAAAGACAGATGCCAAGAATTTGATGAGCTTCTTTGCTGTGATCTTCTCATCCTTGAGTACTCTCTTCATACCTCTGCTGAAAAATGATCCTGCCGACCCCCTAGCTGTCTTTCATCTTTCAAAGTATTTAAGGAACATTTTAGTCTCAGCGTGAGCATCTGTTGCAACATGATCTTAAAATTCTTCTTCACCTTATTAATTTCCTGTTTACATTTGACCTGGCCTGTTTTAGGGCCTTTCCTGTTCTCATTTTCGTTCTCCTCGCTTTCAGAAATTTCCTGATGTTCTGTTCTTTACTCTCCTGACACACGTTTGAGCAGCACGTCCATTTGTATACCTGAAAAGGAGTAGAGGGGAGAGTTTTATCTTTAATCATTCAATGTTTTAGTTTGCAGTTGCCAATAATACATCCCTAGTCAGTTTACTGTTTTCTTTTATAAATTCAGAATATTTTACCCTTTCTTTGGGTCTTTCTAGCAGCAGCAGAAGTAAAAAAAATAGACTTCTGTGCAAATATGGGACTTTACAAACTGAACGAATTAGAAGTAAGGTGTTGTAGTTTGTTGTCTTTGAAAGTAAAACGGTTAGTTTTGAATTTTCAAGTGTTGTAGACCTAATATTTTAAAAGCTGCTGATATAGAAGAAGATGCCTCTCACTTTTTAGTGATCAAAATACCCACAAATCCTGTTTATTTTTTTAATTTAGTTTATGAAAGCATTCATTTAGATAATGAAGCAACGTAGAGTTGCTTTCAACATTCTTAAGTAATTGAACACATATGCACACATTGTTAATTTTATGAAATGTGGCTATGATTTTTATAATTGGATTTCTTGAGGAAAATATATCAGTGTGGAGCACTGGGATGTTGAGATTGTAATATTGTGAATCATTTTCTTAATGGCTAAGGTAGTAAAGATTATTAGTGATCCTGTAATAGTGGCTTGGTTCTATTCTATTCTGTTCTTATTATAGTCCAATAGTTTGGGGGGGGGATGTTAGATTACTAGATGATACAAGATGCTGTAAGGGGAAATCAGAGGTTTAGGCAAGCAGATGGGAGGTGATTTTGTAAAAGTGAGAGGTAGTGTGGGATGTGCACTTCTTGTTTCTCCTAAATTACAGTAGGAAAGGAGTTCATATAACTGGCGGTGATTATTGCTTATGCTTCAGATTTAATGTCCAGCTGAGATTAATTAGATGGTTTCTGAGAACAGCAAGATCTTGGTGCACTGTCTTAATTGCTGTTGGGGGAGATCTCTTTCTTAAAGTGCAGCTATAGGCTGATGAATGCTGTTGAAAACCTTTATACGACCTGGTTGTAGGCAACGATGTGTACCCAAATTCAACAATCTGAGAGGTCCCTTCTGATCTCAAATTACTGTAAGTGCTGTGACTTGTGTGTAGATTCAGGAAAGCATTATTAGCAGATTGCCTAATGACTCAGTTGGCAGCTGGAAGTTTTTTGCACATTTTAAAGGCTATATGAAGTTAATTAAGGATATCAGGCCAAAGCTTTATGCTCAATTTTGATGCCTGCAGCCATGTAACTGTCTATTTAAGATGCTCAGACCTCAGCCCATTATATCTATTGGTGGTAAAATGCAAACTTCAGATGTCTACTTCATTTAAGCAACCTGGTCCAGTGGAAGGTGTACCTGCCTGTGGTAGGGGGGCTGGAACTAGATGATCTTTAAGTTGCCTTCCAACCCAAACTGTTCTGTGATTCTATGGAGTGCTTGCATTTCTTGGATAAATGTTTACCAGTCTGGTATGTTTTTAACATTTTGATACAAAAATACATTCTGTAGAGCCTGCATGGCTATATACTGACAAGTTGAGGGAGTTAATTTTAAATGGCTGATTTGCAAAATAGATTTAATTTTGAAGTTATTTATTTGATTTAGAGATACTGGTCTTTTAAGGGGTAAGTAGAAATAGGGGGAAATGGCTTATATGGACATCAAAATTACATGGAAGAATTAATTAATTCTTTAGTGAGTAATTACTCAAGGTTTAGGGAGATTTATGTTCTTTGAACAGATTTAAAAATTCCTGAAAGTATCAGTATAATGTATGTTCTGTGTCTCCTAGTACACATAGAGTGTTTTAGGGAACGTCGATTTCCTTTAATTTTGGAAATTCTTCCAGTAAGTCAGTGCCTGCCATGTGTGTGAAGTACTGTTTTCTGGGAACTGAATTTCCCTGATCTTACATCTTCCAACCCTTGATAAACACACAAGTCCTCTACTCCCATCCTGTGTGATGAGCTTCCAAAATCTCAGAGAGCAATATGAAACAGAAGTGCGGCAGGGATACAACAAATAGCTTTGAATAAGTGGTTGTATGTGCTAACTGATTAAATCTATTTATATCGTATATAACTAGCTTATCTTAGAGTCTGGTCAGAAAATTGCAAGGAATCTTAAAATGGTATGTGATGAGTAGACCCTTTCAGCAGGGAGCTGCTACCCCTTAGCAAGAGCTGGCGGGCTGACCGAACGCATTGGTCCAGGTTGTTGGCGTGCGAAGTAAAGGGAGATGAATCCAAATTAATCTCAGAGGGTTGTTTTTTCGAGAGCCTTAATTCAATTGCTTAGTGACTGTTGGACCATATTCTTAGTTTGTGACATTAGGAGTACCTAAATGAAGAGTGCGATACATAACAGCGATGTTTCTCATTTCATTTTCAATCTAATTTCTGGGTTTTTATGTATTTTTATTACTTGCATTAAAGTTAAGGAGAATTTGACATCTGAAAACAGAAGAAGGTGTTTATGAACTTTAGGTTAGGTCATAGAATCATAGGATTGGAAGGGACCTTAGTAGGTCATCTA
This sequence comes from Rhinoptilus africanus, assembly GCA_013400135.1. NCBI lineage: Eukaryota > Metazoa > Chordata > Aves > Charadriiformes > Glareolidae > Rhinoptilus > Rhinoptilus africanus. Next base: position 369,388 of record VXBO01008325.1, read on the forward strand.
GTCCAACCCCCCTGCCAGAGCAGGGCCACCTTACAGCAGGTTACACAGGAACGCNTCCAGCAGGTCAGCTCCCAACCTGTACTGGTGCAGGGGGTTATTCCTCCCCAGGTGCAGCACCCTACACTTGCCCTCTCTAAAAAGTCTAGAATAACTTTAAATGATGTTTATATCACATTGTCTAGAAATCATATTACAAGATTTGCGTCTCGTTATTACACTATAAATTATAAATATTCTGGAAACATTTTGTAATATAATATCCAAATGTACTTGCTTTTCTTCATACCCTATGTGTGCTTCAAAGCTAAAGAAAACTAATTTTGAGACGCATGCAATTAGTATGCTCTGTCATTTCATCTGATTAAGTGGAGAATTTCTGTAATCGGATGAATCCCACACACAGTGGTGAAAGCAGCGTACGCATTTAAAATATGTTAATTTGTGTCTTACTCATTTGAAAAAAAAGGGCTTTATGTAGGCAGGGTTCAGTCTGCAGTGGAAAGGTTTGGATCAGCGAATCATTTTTTGACTAAAAATAATTGCTCGATAAAAATATCCTGAGTTGCTACTGTTCTCATACTTTCCATATGATAATTATTCCTAATGGTAAGCTGATTTCACGTTGAAAGCTTCAGTTCAGCAATGCACTTGAAGTCATGCATGACTTGCATCGTACTGGATCATTCCCTCTGTTTTGAAGGCATAATTCGTGTGCTTGAATCAGACACATGTTTAAGTACCTTCTTGAATTAGTGCCTACGTGGAAAATGTTTTTCTCCTCAACATAATCAAATTTGGAACTGGAAATGGCTTTGTGTAGATGGTTTTTAGTATTTTTTTCTGAATTGTGCCACCATCAGTTGTTGCTCGCTTTATTATTTGTGGGTTTGCAGCTATCCAGACAACTGAATTATTTTGTGTTCTTCACTATAATTATATGCCTCTAGATGGCCTTTTCAGTTTACATGTAAAAATATCATTTTGCTAACATTGTCATTGTATAAAAAATAGCAGTGCAAAGTCTGGTTGGCCAGAGAATTATTCTCCATTTAATGTGAATAGATCCACATTTAAATTCACAGTTATATGAGATGTAACATAAATTTTTAAAAGTGTAACTTACGTTTATATGCATAGTAACTTAGATATGTATTTACTTTGTCTTCTGTATTTTAATATTTTTCAGACAAGTATAAAAGAAGGATTACTACTGAAGCAAACCAGTTCTTTTCAGAGGTGGAAAAAGCGTTATTTCAAACTTCGAGGGCGTACCCTTTACTATGCTAAGGATTCAAAGGTATGTCCATGCTGGGAAGAAGTGTCTAATGTCATACACTCATAACTTCACTTTTGTTTAGATTTCTAAGTTTAATAATAATGTAATGATTTTTTGGGTGATTGTTTTATTAAAAAATTGCTGCATATAAGATACAATGTGTTAAATTAACTTTAATTATCGAAGACTGGTGATTTCTTTTGTGGTTTTTTTTTTTTCAAATGAAGTTTATCACAGTTATTTTAACCTTTTTGGCTGTTCAGCCAAATGATAAATTCATCTTAAGGAGCTGTGGGGTTCTTTTCAGGGGTGTCTCTCAGGCAGTCAAATCTAACATTTTAAAGAAAAGAGTAGAAATAGTATAATGCTCAGAAGTTACCCTTTGAACTGAACGTGATTAAAACTCTTCTAGTCTAATGCCTATATTGACATTAAAGAGGTGGAAATGGTTGCGTGAAATAAAGATCGGAAGATTTTCTGCCAAATCTGAAATATAAGGGGAAAAGGTATTTCCCATCAATTGAAGTTTTTGGTGAGAAAATTGGGGGTGGGCAGAGGGGAATACTTACCTTCTTTCTGAAAGGCATTTCCTTCCTCCCCATCAGGGCTAGGACCGATAACTTTTTGGCTTGTTGGGCTGGCTCAGATTGTGCTGTTCCATAGCGGTTGGCATTACTTTATTTACCCTGAAGGGTAGCAGCGACTCGTGGGAGCTGTAGGTGAGGTGCTTCAGGTCTCCATCATCTTCTATAGCCTGGTCTTCTCAATAAAACTATTACTGAGGCATGGAGACCTCTCTTTCTAGGACTGTATAATTGGATGGCACACAGTTGTGTGGCTGTGATGAATCAAGGAAAATATCGTCTTTCCAGGGAGCCCGGCACTGAAGTATTTCTGTTGTCACACTTGTCTGCACATAGTGCTACCACAAGCAGTTTGTATAGAGATTTAATAAACGTGGCAGATAAGAGCTCTGAGAACAGCAACATCATCTGTGCCATGACGATGAGAAAAGAAGGTGTAATGAATAGGCAATTGCACAAATACTCTGTAACGTCAAATCCAGACATGCTGAAACTCCCTCAGCATTGATTCTCCTTCCCTTGGCATGCAAGAGGAAGAATGTGGTATGGCTGAAGAAAGGGGGAGGCATTGTTCTTCCCTTCTGTGCTTCAAAACCCATCATGAGTTTAACAGAACCTAATTAATCCTTTGCCAGAGGCTGGGGTTTTTAATGAAGACATATATTTCTCTTGCTGGAACACCAAACAAAGGAGAGGAAGGAATCTCTCCAGGCCCTTGAGCTCTGTTTTCTCGTACGGTTACCATATCATAGATTTCCCTTCATGAGTTTAGAATTGCATCCTAAAATTGATTAATTAATCTGTATTTTACTAAGTGTGAATCTCTTTCCTCTGACACCACATTTATGCTACACAGTAGACGTGCCAAAGCTGCATCTATTAAAAAAAAAAAAAAAAAGAGATTTAAAAGCAATATATATTTTTGGACCGACTTTTTTATGCTCTCATCTACCACTTAGACAGCAAATAGTGTTTATGTGTCAAATGGGAAGTTTTATCACATCATCAATATTTTCTCATTTTTCACCACTTTTTTTTTTTCCTGTTTTTATTTTCTAATTGGAATGGACACAAGGAAATGAAAGCACAGACTGTAAGCATACCTGAAAGTGGACTCAAATGATATTTAATGCTTTTACGTTCTTTTCCATTCACAGTCTCTAATATTTGATGAAGTTGACCTGTCAGATGCCAGTGTAGCTGAATCGAGTACAAAAAATGTCAACAACAGCTTCACGGTATGGAACCATTATAATACTGGTTTTGGAAGGGGTGGATAGACTGTTACTAAGAAAATCAAGAATCCTCTGAGTTCCTTCTTATTTTCCTCTATTTGGAAATAAAATATTCTTTATTTGGAAACATATTTGGTATAACGTATCAGAACAATATCATGTCAGCTATTGATAATTTTGTTTCTGTGATTTCTTTTTAGCAGAAATTAGAATGTTAGATAACAGTTGATGTTGTCAAAAGATGATGATAAAAATTCAGCAAGATTCAGTATTAGTACTTTGTTAGTACTTATTAGTACAGCTTGGTTTTATGCTGTGGTTTGTCGTTGAATGCTGAATTGATTCAAGTGTAATTGTGTTATTGTTTTAATTTCTTATAGTAACATTTTTGGTTTTCTGTCATACTGATTTTTCTTTTTTTCATTGCTGATCATATCCCTGTATGTTTCCACATCATGCGGAAAAGCTGCCTTCACAGTTGTGCCTTGATTCTGATAATGGTATAAGAAACAAAGAGTGTTCCTAAATCCCTGTTTCTGTAAGTTCAGAAGTGTGTTTTACACTCAGGTCTTGCCATTTATTGTTCAATTGCTTTGTTGGAACTAAGTGATAATGCCTGACACAATTCCTCTGCTGATTCTTAACCTCTGGAAAAGTAAATTTTTTGAACAAGAACTAGCTACGAGGAAGATTGTGGGTAAAGTGGTCCCCCCAAAGGTCTTGAGTTCTCCCGCTGATGGCAATGGCATCATTTTTCTTAACCTGCAAATCCTATTATTCTTTATTAAAATCTTGATTTTCCATTTTCCTGAGGATTTTAATTTCACAGGTGGTCCATGTTGCCAGTGTTGGCTATTTCTCTCCAAGGCAGTCCACCTCGCTCCCAGGCAGCTACTGAACTAGTCAGAGCACTCCAAAGACATGTTTGTGTTGTCCTGGGCAGTCCAGTGTGTTATGTCAGTCTAAGTTTCTGTACTAAAAATGCAATTAAAGAGACTACTTTGACAGAAGATCTTAGATGAGGGGCTGGTTGTGTGAGGTAGCAGCTTGCCTTTTGAATACGTTCTTTCTGTTGCTTAGAAGCTGTACTTCTGCCTTGCTCCTGGCCAGAAGTAAAGCTGTCATGCAGGCATGAGGATAGCTGAGGAATAATGAGGCATACAAAGATGATGAGTGGAGGATCCCAGCAGTCATTACTGTCGCTTACTGTTCAAGACAGGATATAAGGGTCAGCATACTCTAAAGACCCAAAATTCCTTCACTGTAGCCTCCATTACAGGAAAAAGAAAATTAAGAAAACTCTGCCAAGACTACCACTGAATCATGTCCCTACGCACCACATCTACATGAGGTGGTGACTCAGCCATTTCCCTGGGCAGCCTGTTCCAATGCTTAATAACCCTTTTTTTTTCCTAGTATCCAATCAAACCTCACTTGGTGCAACGTGAGGCCATTTCCTCTTGTCCTATCACTTGTTACTTGGGAGAAGAGACCAACACCCACCTTACTAGAACCTCCTTTCAGGTAGTTGTAGAGAGCAATAATGTCCCCCCTCAGCCTCCTTTTCTTCAGACCAAACAACCCCAGTTCCCTCAGCCGCTCCTCATAAGACTTGTACTCTAGGCCCTTCACCAGCTCCGTTGCTTTTCTTTGGACACACTCTAGCACC
>VXBO01008329.1:9362-21982 GCA_013400135.1 Rhinoptilus africanus
GGGGGGGGACACACGTCAGGCTGGGGGCTGGGAGCTGGGGTCCCCACAGCTCCCCTGGGGCTGATCCTGCCCCCCCCCAGCATGAGCTTACCTCATCCACCAGCTTCACCCCATCCGGAGGGACCTTCTTCTTCCTGCCCTTGCTGCGGGGGGAAGCGGGATGAGCCTGAGGGGGGCGGCCAAGCCGGGGGCAAGGAGCGGGTGCCCCAGGACCCCGAGCTGGCCATGATGGGCATGGCCGTGTGTCCCTCGCTGGAGCAGCAGCACCCCCAAACCCACACCCCTGCTCCTTCACCAGCCCCGCAGCAGGGGCCGTGCCGGCTGGGGGCTCAATGGCATCCTGCACCCTGCGGAGCCATGTCGGGCATCCCCAGCAGCACCCCCGGCATCCCCCATCCCGCAGGGCTCCTCCTGCCACGCCGCATCCCCCAGCCCCAGCCGGGACCCTCTCCTTTGGGCGCAGGGGGTGCGATGGGGGGGCAGCGAGTCACCGGGGGGGCGCAGGATCAGGCCAGGCAGAGCTGCGCTGGGGCTGCGGGTGGGGATTCGGGACGAGAAGAGCCGCAGATCCCCGAGGTCCCGGCTCAGGATGGGCACAGGTGGGTTCCCCACCTCCAGCCACCAAACGCCACCGCGGGGTCCCCAGCGCCAGGAGGGAAAGCAGAGGGTGGCGGGCAGCACGTACCGTCTGCAGGCAGCGCAGAGGGCACCCAGGTAGACCAGGACACCGAGCAGGGCCAGGGCAGCGCCCGCCGGCAGGAGAGGGGTCCGCACCAGCCCCTCACCGCCGGCTGCAGCCATGGGGGAGCCGCTTCCGACAGCGCCGTGGGGCCGAGCTCTGGGGAGAGAAAACACGAGTCGGGGTGCCGCCAGGCTCACCACGGCACGAGACAGTGCTCCCCGGCCCCCAGCGCTTGGCCAGGGCACCGGCAGCATAGCCCCCCACCCGGCAGGGGGTCTCTCCGGATGCTCCGAAGGGGAACGTGCACCGAGGATCCCATTTTGTGGCCAGCTGATGCCCTCCCCGGGGTCACCGGGATGCATCCAGCGCTCTGCTCAGCTTGGTGCAGGCACCCTGAAGCGGGTGCTCTGCCAGCCCCTGGAAAAACTTCAGATTTTGGTTCCTTTTGTGAAAAAACAACCAACAACCAACCCGATAAACCCAACAGGATTCAAGGTCCCAAGTTGCCACCGAGCTCTTGAAAGGGAGGTGTCCAGGAGCCCTGAAAGCCCTCTGGCGACATCCCAAAAGTGCCAGTGTGTTTTCTAGGGACACCAGGACACCATCCCGGGCCACAGGATGGGGGTGGCACCGCTCCCCAGCGCAGGTCGCGGGGTGACCCAGATGGGACGGGAAAACAGTTGACTCAGCTTCCCGGAAACGGGGTGAGCTTCAGCCTCGCAGCCGCCTCTCCTTCCTCGCACCCCGGGCTTGGTGACATGCACCAGGACACCCTCCTTCCTCAGCGGGTCCTACCCTCTCCCTCTCCAAGCCCCGCAGGATTTGGCCCCATCCACCTGTGCCATGAGACCTGCGGAGTCACCGGGTGGAAAATCCCGGGTGGGAGCAACGGTGCTGCCGGCGTCACCCGTGTCCCCCCCATCTGCAGCGCGGTTCACGGCGAGCTCCCGGGGGAATGAGCCCAGCCCAGCCCTGCCAACCCCACCGTGATGCTTCCGCTCTTGCAGGAACCCTAATTGCTCCCTGCAGCATCCCAGCAGGATCCACGCTCGGGCCAGGAGCTGTGGGATCACGACCAAGCACCAGCCCAGCCGGGATGGCTTTTCGGCACCGGCAGCGCGGCACAAGAGCAGAAAAAGCCTCATCTTTCGACCACTTTCCTCTGCCTAAAGAAAAAGCCATGCCCTGCCCAAACCCAGCCCTCTTCCCAGCACTTTATTAGAGGAAAAAGATCTTCCCTTGCAAACCACGGCCGCGGCAAGGCCAGAGTAAGCACTGCAGAGGCGCGAAGGTGCCGGGGAGCCCGACACAAAGAGCAGACGGTCCTCAACGCCTCAGGATCCCACGCCTTTCCCAGGGTGGCATTTGGTGACACCCCGTCCCGTCGTCCCCGCGCTGCGAAGCCCAAAGCAGGAGCTGACACCGCTTCGCCGGCACTGACGCCGAGACGGCGGCTGCCGGCCCCAGCTCTGCGCAAGCCCAGCTCCCTGCACCCCCCGCTCCCCCAAATCCTTCCCTGCCGCTAGAGGTGTGCGCGCCGGCGCCTGGGGAACGCCTGCTCTGAGGGGAGAAGAGGCAGTTTCCCATCGCCGGGGTGAAGGACGGCTCCAAGAAGCCCCGCGTAACTGATGGGGACAGGGCTGGCGACAGAGTCCCCAGGCGGGACAGGGCTGGCTCGGCCGAGCAGGATGGCTTCCACCGGCCCGGCTGGGGACGCAGCGCCCGGGGGCCACGCTGCGCGCCCCCTACTCACCCCCTTCCGTACCTTTATCCAGACGAGGAAGAGCAGACGAGCCCCGGCGAGAAGCCGCCCCACCGATGGCGCTGCCCCCTCCCCTGCCCCCCGTGTCACACGGCAGCGTCTTTGGCGCATCTTTACCCCAGTATCAGCGAGTCTCTGCCCACCTGCAGCACCCTTTTATCCGAGAACTTCCCATGCCTTCGGAAACTTCCCTGACTGAAGCCTTCACCCCCGGAGAGCAATTATTTCGACGTGGAAGCTGAGACAGAGAGCTTTTAGGGACTAACCCGGCTGGACAGACTGGCTTAGATCAGAGCTGGGAAGGGAAAGCTGTTCCGTCTCCAGCCATGTTTTAATTAGACAACACCGCTCTTCTGTCTGAGCATATATTAATTAGAGGCATTACCTGCAACACGGGCAGTGGCTTTAGACAGTCCTCGCTGAACTTGTTTTAGCTCATTAGAGCGGCAGGATGGCAGGCTGCGGAGGCGACTGCGCTCAGGGCCGAACCGAGCAGGCTCTGAGGTTTAGCAGCCAAAATTATAACGAGGGGCGAGGGCCGGGAGCTGGCGTTCCGTCCGCATCCGAGCTTGGAGTGCGCAGAGGCAGGCACACATGGGGCAGCTCATCCCACAGTGGGTGGATTTTCCATCCCCTGAATTTTTAAGATTGAAGAATGAAGGGAGAGGCTTCCTCAGTCGAAATTAATATAGAGAAATTCTTCTGACCCGCTTTCTCTTGTGCAGTGGTGGGGGGCTGCTCCTGGATTTCCAACCTGCGGCAATGCCCAGCGCACGCTCTTCCAGGCTCTGCAGTCCCTGGGAGAAGCCACTTCTGGGACGAGACGTTGGTTCTCCCAGAATTACCGGTTTGAGAGGAAAACCCCGGTGTCTGACTGAAGTCGCCCAGGTCGGAGCGAGCGGGTTGGCAAGGCAAAGTCTCAAACAGACCGTCTGAAACGCACCCCTGAATTTCCTGCCAATAAAGTTATCGATCTCCCAGCCCCGGGGCTATTCTCCGGGGGCAGGAGACTCAGCAGGCGGCATTTTGTCCCGCACAAGCCAAGATGGCTTTGAAGAGGAGAGCAGCCACAGCCGCTGCCTACGTGCCACGCGCACCCCCAGCCCGAGGAGGGGATAACCCCCTCCCGCGGTACCCGAGCCCAGCCCCCACCAGTGTCCTCGGTTCCTTACTCCAGGACGCGGGACCTCTTTTTTGTGACTCCTACAAAAGGCGTGAGTTTCTGGGCTGGGCTTCATGAAAACCAGATGAAATTCACTGTAAAATTAAGCGCTTGCTGCTGACGATGGTGCCTGGCCTTTGATTCATCTCCCCAGATAAAGCCGCACGCAGCGTTCAGCGCGGGGTGACGAGAAGGAAGTCTACGAAACTACTGAAAACAAGAAACCAGGACAAACATCGCGAGCTGATTTCCATCAGCGACTGCGAAGGCGGCTGCAGCAAACACAGCTCGGGGACCCTGGGGATTTGTACTGAAAAAAAAAGCCACAGGAAGCAGAAGTAGATATATTTTTTTTCTTTTCTATTTTGAAAAGTGAAAGCTCCATAATAGTTAGGCAACGCCACTGAATCTGCCCTCGACCGCGGGATGCAATTAGTAAATTTTAAGACTATTTCAAACACGGAGCAGGAAAAGGTCTCACCCACTTCACACGCGTTTCTGCAGCAGGAGGGAGAGATTTCATCGTCAAACTCCGCCGGAGGCGTTTCGTTTAGAAAGGGCCAACTACATTTCTAAACGCCAGACCCAAATGGCACAAAACTCGGATGCACACTCCTAATTGCAGTCCTGATCCCTACTCAAAGGCTGGAGTGGCTTTAGTGAAGATCCAGTCTTAAAAGTCTCAGGTGAGCGCCCCGCCTGCTCGCACCCTGTGGCTTCGGTGGAGGCTGACACCCTTTCGGCATTTTCCTTTTTTCCCGCCCTTCCGCGATGGCTGCAAACGCACTCGTTCGGGCAGAGAAACGCGTTTCGGAGCAGAGGTCAAGAACCCACCAGTGAGATTTTCCGCGGAGCCAAGCGGCAGCAGGACACCAGCGGAGACCTCAGCGCTGCAGTTATAGGAAGCCCCATTCCAAAATACGGGGCGGGGGCATTAAGGAGATGCACATCCCCCTCCCCATAAGACAACTGGAAATTTTTCCTGCCGAAAAAACCCCCGACGCCCCGCACCTCTGAACTCAACACTTCATTCACCAGGAAAGTAACGGGTTCTTGCTCAGCCTCTAGATTCAAGCCGTGGGACCCCAGCGCATCTCGCCAAGCTCCAGCACCTTTTCTTCCTTTTTTGAGCCCAGACGCCGCCAGAGCGACAAAGCGCGAAGAGAGGCAAAGCTTGCAGCCCTCCTTGCAGCCGACTCAAAGCTTAACCCAGCCGATGCCCCCCCACTGCAGAGGAGGAATCCCGCCCGGCCAGTCTAGCTACCTGCAGCATCTCCAACAGATCAGGGGTTTTTAAAGTATTTTTCAATCCCTGGTTTAGTTGCAGATACCCAATTTTGCCAGGCAATAAAGCAAACCCCACTTACTTTGCAGAAACTCAGAAGCCGATGAGTGTGAAGAGCAGGACCGCGCTCCCTTCCTCGCCAGCCAGCCTGGAGAATTTCATTTCTTTCACCTCGCAGAGTTACTCCTCATCAGACCTTCCCAACCATTTCAAACGCCTCGCTCTGAGCTCTCCCGCTCCTCTTGAGCTCCTTCCAGCGCAGACACCACGCAGCACACACCACAGCTCGCTTCCTGGCCCGCAGAGGTGGCTGCTTCACCCCACGGTAGGTTGGGTTTCTCCCCGCCTCGGCGGCCAGCAGCGCTGCAGACGGGCGCTGCAGGCACCCGGCACACACCAGCACCCTCTGCCGCGCTCCGCTTCCCACCCGGCTGGTTTTAGCGCCAGCTCTCTCCCCGCGGGGGAATATAAGGAAAGAACGGGTGGCCACAGATCTGCATTACCTTGCAAATGAACAACGCCTCACAAGGACGGAGGGAAAAAATAAAAACCAGCTTTATTCACCAGGGACGTGAACTGTCTTGGGTGGGAAGCAGCAGCCATTTGAAGAGGAGTCTGACAAGGCAGGCTGTGGAAATCCCAAGGAAGGGTTAAAATACGACTCAGCTGAGACACAGGGCTAACGCACCCAATCCTTAAAGAGAAGATGATGTTAAATAGCGTCAGGGTACAAAACAACCCCCAGAAATTTCTCTGCCCAGCTTGGCTCACCAGCCACGGGCCAATCCAGCGGGCACCCATGCTAAGCTGGGCACGTTAACCCTCGTCACCACTCAACGCTTGAGTGTGGGAAACAAACAGCCATTTGTGAGGGAAGGGCACTGAGCAACCACTGTCAAACCCTTGAGTTTAGCCCAGCGCATGGAGAGAATTCAGCACAATGAAGCCGAAGCGCTCACGGCAGCCCCGGCCACCTTCCACATCTACACGGTGCTCACCGCAGCAGGAGCCGAGCGCTTTCCAGGACAGTCACTCTAAAGGGGTTCCTGAAGACGTTCATCTCGTTTACTTTTGTTGTTGCTCCGTGTTTTCTGAGGTGTGTCTGCAGCAATGCTAAACCCCACAAGACGTGAACAACTCTGATGGCATCTCCTTCAGCCTTAGATTTTCTGGTTGGTTTGGCAGCCTGACCCTAGCAGCAGGTACAGCCCTGCCCAGGCTGACAGCTTTGTAAGTTTTCTTAAGAAGAGATAAAAAAGGTGCTACTAAAGGAGCAAAACTTTTCATTAGAAAAGTGACTCACAGAATAAAAGGAAATCGATTTCTTAAATGAAGAAAACAATGTGTCCTTAAGGTAGTGGCATGAAATTGGAAGCAAATTTATTTTTTTTTTTTTAAAAAAAAGCAATTAAAATGCACGAGTCCCACCAGAAACAAGGACCGGCTGCCACCAACACGGAATCTAATCTGGAGGAGAAGACATCCTTCCTGACTGAAGGCTGTCCACACCGCAGGGAAGGGCACTTTGCTGGCCTGGCCTGCTTCCAGCACAGCCTGAAGCTCTCGCGCAGACAGGGCTGCACGCCGGGCACATCCAGCCCTCCTTATCTTTGTGCTCATCCGGGGCCCACCCTGACCTGGATCTGCGTCCTGAAGTTTTTTAATAAAAGGATCTGTGTTCAACGAGCCACCTAAGGCAGAAAAACACAAGTAATGATGGCAAAAAACCCACAAGGTTCCCCGTGGAGCTGCTCCTAGCGAGGTTTGAGCATTTGTTCCTCTGCTATCTCGTTCCCCCAACTTTGGCACTCTACTTGTGGAACCACGCAGCTTCCCATGCCAAGTCAATGAGTTAGGCTACAGCATGTCCTAGGGATACTCTTACAGTCAAACTGATGAAATCTGATGCTGGAGGCCACTAGTACCCACCTCCACGCTGCCAGTTTTCTGATTATTCATTTTACTAGGGCTACAGGGAACTGTTCCCCCCCAAAAAAATGAATTCTCAAATAAAACCCATAGCGAAAAAGAGAAGGTAGAGAGCAGCCGAAGCAAATTGCCTTTGTTGTCTTCACCCAGCACAAGCCTCTTCAGCTTTGCCGGCATGTGCTCGGGACTCTGCCTCCACTTGCCTTTGTCAGCTGGCTGCAAACACAAGCCGCAGTTGACGGCAGGATGTGGGGCTTTCGGAGCCCCTCCTCAGCTGGTTCGTAGCCAGCAATGTTATCACCCGAGTAGCTCCAGACTCTGGATGGAGGTGCTACCGCAGTGATAACAGAGGAAAGAAGTGTGCAAGAGAGCAGAGAATCGTGTTTCTGGTAGTTTAGTCCTCACAGAAGGTTCGGGCTTACTGAATGCTTTCAGGGCTGGACGGATGCCTGCTCCTCCCCCTACCAGCAAGAGCTCAGACGCATCTGGTTTTAGAAACTGCTGCTTTTCAGCCCAGTTTTCAGGCTGGGCAGCCTGAGGCCCAGAGGAGCAGGATGGCTCAGCCAGGCTCGGAGGCCACAAGCACTGGGGCTGGCTAGAAGGACGATCACTGCAGTCGAACGCCTTCCGCAGAGACTAGAACTCGGTCATCTTCTTATGCGTGTCTGCTTTCTTCTGCTCCCGCTGCAGACTGGCTTCCTGAGCCTGCAGCTGCCCCAGCTGTTTGTGCGCATTAGCCAGCTTCTCCTCCAGCTGAGCTGCAGCAACGCTGTGCCTGAAAGCAAAAAGCATTACGGCAATGTCATCCTGCACGGTAAGATCAAAGGCTTGTCACCATCCCAGGAGGGTTTACCCTTTCCTGGGGGATTAGCGCAAGCGACCTGCTAAAAACCAGGAAGAACCTGAAGCTCAAGCACAATCTGGGTTAGAAAATGTCTTCCTGTGATGCTCAACAGCAAAGCTGCAGAGATGGGCAGGAGAAGGAAAGGACGCCAGCACCTTTCCTCAGAGAGCTCCTCAGAGGGCTACAGCCCAAATTCCAGCCAAAGGACCCCAGACCCATCTGCCAGCGCCCAAGCTGGTCTGAAGCACACACTAAAGCCTCTCTCCTCCAATTCCCCTTAGGTCTCATCCGGATAGATTTCACTTGTTTCTCCTATACCTCATTTCAAGTCTCCCCCTCCCCAGAAGTACCAAGAATTCTCAGTTCATCCTGTGCTCCCAAAGGGAATGGTTTCCTACCGTCCAATGTTGCGTGCCAGGGCCTGCTGGATTCCTATGATATCCTTCTGCGTTTGTTCAATTTTCTCCATCGTCTGGAAGAGGCGGACGCTCAGGGCTTTCCTGGTGCTCTTGCTAGCGTGGTAGATCTCTTTGCTGTTCCTCTCGGGCACAGCCATCCCTCCAGCCTTCTCCCCAGTGCTCTTCCCTCGCAGCTTCTCGTTCAAAAAGTCGAACACATTGCGGGGAGGCTTGCGGCCGCCCGCAGGAAACCGTCCAGAGCTGTTTCCCTTTGCTCGGCATTTCCTCGACTTGCTTGGGTCCAGCTTCCCCTGTTTCTTCTTCTGAAGCACCTCAGCACATTGGTCGAGGGACTTCCCTTTAGGAAGTACCACAGCCTGCACCGGCTCCACTCGGCCCTCAGAATTCTTCCCTAACCCTGAGGAAAGACACCAAGTGATTACTGCAAGCAAGGACATCACCTCTCCAAGTCACCTCCCACCACGAGCTCACAGTGACAGTTGCAAGCTTAGAACAAGCAAACTGGCTTTTGGAGGTATGAAAAGCCATAACTACCACCCAAGCCAAGGAGAGCAGCAAAGGCCACAGCACTGTGGATGCAGATGCTATGACAGGAGCCTTGTACAGCAGGAGATATGTGATAAAAAATCTCCAGGCCATCCGTCAGGCCGGTTTCTGTGAAACTAGGTTCAGCCCCACATTCTCAGCTTCTCAAGCCAGGTTCTTCTTAAAACTGGTTTGGTTCCTCTGGGAGAACTAGAGACAAATGGAGGCAGCGGACTGGCCTCCCAAAGCCCCCAAGGCTCAATACAATTTGTGTAGTGAGAAGCTAGTTCAGCAGGCTTTGCAGTCTGCGTCTAGAGCCAGGAGATGCTTTAACGCAGACATCAGAAGCTTCATAGATCAGTTCCCTTCTACCTAAAGCCTTTGAACACCTCACACGATAGTTCTCACGGCTTTAATCATGAACTTGACCATGGTTTCAAACGCCTCCAATTTTTGCTGTAACCACACAGGGGCTGGTGCACACATATGCCTGTACTTCGATTCAATGGCTATTCCTTCATTTCTTCTAACACTTCCACACAGGTGTGATTCATCACATCGCTTGAGCCTTATCTAACAGGCCCTTTGGCAAAGAAAAGTTTTAACTTCATCCAAAAATCTTGTTTTTCTTAACTAGCTTTAGCGTCCATCAGGAGACTGAGACGACGAGGCAGACAGGCCCTCTCACCACCAGGACCACCTTCTTCTCTTACCTTTTCCAAACTCGTATCCCATCTGAACAAGCAGTTTGGAGCCGATACCACGAGTATGGGCTTCCCAGCCACCGAAAGAGGAACTGCACGCAGGAGTCCATTCCCCATTCTCTGGAACTCCTGAATCTATCACTGTGGCACAGAAGAGAAAAATTAGTGAAACACAGAAACAAAGCTGCTATGGAAAACCTTCCTCTGGGGCACCCACACAGCAGGAAAACCCCTCAGGAAGCAGAGCGATACACTTCTGCCACTCTAGAATCATTCGGCTGCTCATCCAGCCTTACTGAGCTCCTATTGAGCTGTCAGCTTTTATGAACACTGCACAGCGAGTCACTTAAACGCGAGATCTCACTTGATTTAACACACATACCATCTCAGAGTTCCAGGCAGAATCATCCAGAAGTTTTTATGCTTTCTTTCCTTCTTTCTAGCATGGTGATACAGACTGACATATACCAGAGTAAAATTTGGTACAGTGGCATATTAATACTTATTCTGTGCCTCCAGCTCATGTCTTTGGTATGAGGCTCCTCTAGGCCACAATGCTAATTTTGTGTTATTGGGATCCAATGATCTCTATTAGGCTAAATGTAAAGAGCTCTAGGACACAACTTCGTCCCTGTGACATAACTGTGGCGCGGGAACAGGGACAGTGCTGTCTGTGTAACCTCAAAGAAGCCACTTGGCCTCTCTCTGTGACAGCTTTCAATAGAAAAAAGCTGTTCCTGCGACCTCATGGTGGACCAAACACTCCCAATAACTGGAGTCTCATACTCTTGTGTCATGGAGCTACACGGAGCTCCCAGAGATGAGGAAGTCTCCTGATTCACTTATTAGCTCAACTCAGCTAGCAACATAAGAAACAGACTCAGAGCTTAGAACTCGGCTTTAAAATATAACACCCTCATCTTTCACATGATGGAAGTTCCCATGGAAACCTCCAACCTTCATTAGCCCAGTAATTTGCATTAACCAAAGATTTTAGCTTGCGATTGTAACATAATAGCTAATGACCATTCTCTATCTTTCAGCTACATATAAAGAGATTAGCTACTCCTTCATGAGAGGTGAGACACTTGTAATGAAAGCTCCAAGAAAGTAACTCCATAGGTCCTAGAGAAAGGCAGACCTAGATCACAAGTCGCTTTCACTCACACCATCCCCACTCTCTTACCTTTAGCATAGCCAGAATCATCAACACTGTCTTCATCAGACTCGGCAGATTCGGCACCATCTTCACTTCGCAGTGGGGGAATGATGCTGTCTCCTTCCACAACAGCTTCCTTGAGCAGCAGGGAATCAAACTTCACAGTGTAGTAACCACTGTCGATGTCTGCAGAAGGAAAAGCAAGGAACAAGAGTTCAAGGAAGTCTCTGATACGCAACCAGCAGAGGACTTTCTAAAACAGAGTTGCCTCCAGTAGAAGGACACAGGAGAGGGGGAAGGCCCAAGGAACATGTGTTTTAAAAAATTCTGGGCTTTTTTTGTGCTTTAGATTTCTGTTTGGGAGGGAGAAGCACCCACTGCAATGCAAATCCACTTCCACGATGCCTGTGTTGATATTTAAAGGTTTATTTCTAAAAATGAAGAAAGATGGGCTGCTGAGAAATGGAATTAGAGAAGTTAGACTTG
This sequence comes from Rhinoptilus africanus, assembly GCA_013400135.1. Lineage (NCBI taxonomy): Eukaryota > Metazoa > Chordata > Aves > Charadriiformes > Glareolidae > Rhinoptilus > Rhinoptilus africanus. Next base: position 20,320 of record VXBO01008329.1, read on the forward strand.
CTCCCCGCTGACCTCATAACAGTCAAAGGAAGATGGAAAGAGAGAATAAACTCTCACCCTTCCCAGGACAGAGGGAAGTCTGTATCAACAGCCCAAGGGCAGGGCCAGCTCCCCTGGCTTTTGTTTAAACAAGAGCATATGATTGCAATTCTAACCTAATATGCATGCAGATTCCCGCAATACCTGCCCCTTCCCCTTCGGTGCACTTAACAACCAGGTAGTCATTTCCTTTCCACACTCCTGCTCTTTATGTCTCCTTTTTGTCTAGTGTTCTCCTGTTTCCTAACCTATTCCCTTCCCAAGCCTGACAAAATTCAGACTGTTTTCTCAGCTGTGTCAAGATTTTCAGCTTAGGGATGCAGCTACGTAGTTAATGTTTTTCTATCGTTAACCAAAATGGTCAAGTTTTATATTCCCTTAAGCATCAGCCTTCATTTTCCACACACAATCCTGGCAAAGCACGCTCACACGCGACTCACCGGTTATTTTTGCAGCGTACCATATTCCATCGCTGTGTTTCGCCAGGCAGGCTGAGCCCACCTCCAGCGCGCTCAGATTGGGCTCCTGAAACGGCTGAAGCTCTTCCACGGAGACCACCTGCCCGTGCGAAAACCTGCCGGGGAAGGCAGAAGAGGAATTATCTCTACCTCATTTGAGCAGGCTTTAAATAAGAATTCCTTCTCTCCTCAAAGGAAATGCAAACAAGCTGTCAGTGGTGATGAATCTTCACCAGTAATCACCGAAGTTTTATCCTGCATTATTTCAATTACCCAAGCTATACATTTTTAATCTTAAACATGTTATTTAGGCCACGTAACAAAGAATGCATCCCACCCCAGAGAATTAAGCTTTCCTTGCTTGTGACACATCCAGCGAAAAAGTTCACAGGTCCTTTGAGACAAACAGGATCACACAGACACGCAGGTCTCCAGTCCAACCTCCTGCTCAAAGCACGACCAACTTCAAAGACTGAGCAGGTTGCTCAAGGCCTCGTCTAGTTCAGTTCTGAAGACCTCCAAAGATGGAGACTCTACCACCTCTCCACGCAACTGGAACGTATGCACTATAGATAGACAGCTTTGGTGGCTTTATTTTTAAATAATTAATCAGTTATTAAGTTAGCCACTTGACCGATTATGTAAAATTTCTGCAACTTTCCCATGGGATTTTCCATTTCATCTCCGCATTAGCTACAGAAAACAGCCAAACTGATGCCACTGCTTACCGTATTTTAAAAACATAAACAAAATGGCAACGTTTCATTGGGTATAAAAGCCAAACATGGCATTTTCAGAGGAGGTTTATCCCTCTGAAGGACAAGGCCTTCGGCTACAGAAAGGACATAAGCTCCCTCCCACCCCTTTTTCTTTTTTACCGACAGTTTTCTTTAAATCTGCATTTGTCATCCAAGAAGAACGGGCATGGCTTCAGAGACTTGTGAGTTGGATAGAGATACAGCACTCTGACTCCCGCGCCGCCGTCTTCTAAGTCTTCTGTCCCCACAATCATGGCATTATGGTACTCCAGGGTCCCCCAAGAACTGTAGTAGGGGGCTTTAACCTTCATCCCACTCAATTCCTCCTCCTCTCTGTCAGACTCCTCCTCCTCTTCACTGTACTTCGAGTCATTTTTGTCATCAGGTTCTTCATCTCTCTTTGATGAT
>VXBO01008329.1:27213-43699 GCA_013400135.1 Rhinoptilus africanus
CTTATTTATCTGGTCTTGGGAGAAGCTTGCGTTGTGAAATGTGAGACTTTCGGAAACGACCTGTTTGTTAATGATTTCCTGGTACTTGTTGCAGGAGCAGGATGTATACTCTGCTGTCTGGACTCTATAAATACATGTTCCAGAGGGATGAGTACTGCATCTTGATCCTTGGTTTGGACAATGCTGGTAAAACCGTAAGTGCTGTTGATTACCAATTGCGTGGAGGGCACACGCAATTCTAAACATCCTCAAAAGATAAAACTTCCAACAGGTCAAATCTTTCTTCCGCGGTATTGTGAGTTATTTTAGTGATGTCACACCAAAGAAGCAACTTTTCCCTCTTACTTAAATTTAGTATAAGCTTTCAGGGATGTAGCTGAGGCTTTGGTAATCCCGTAATCACCTGTGATCCCTTCTTTCCTTGCTAAAATAGGGAACAAGAAGAGTGGTTTGTTCCAAGGTTGGGTAGGGCAGTATCTGTTGGAGCAGGATTCTGCAGAACTAAAAAGGCAGGTTTGGGTTAGGATTACCCCAGCTAGTAAAATATTTGAGAGTAAATACTTTTTCTTGTTCCTTTTCAGACCTTCCTTGAACAAACCAAAACTCGATTTAACAAGAACTACAAAGGGATGAGTTTGTCCAAAATCACAACCACTGTAGGCTTAAACAGTAAGTAAATCTCGGAATTTTCTCAGCTTTCCTGCGCATTAGACAACAGCTGGTTCTTGTTTGAAATGTTTAAAAACTGACAAGGGCAAAATAGTTTCTGGAAGTGGGGATCTTGTCTCCCAACTCCCCATGTCTTTTTGTAAGAGAATAAAATAGGTTTGCTTAGCTTATGAGGGGAAAAAAACCTGAAGTCTTAAAAACCCCAAGTATCCCATTTCTGTACTACGTTTAGATGTTGAGCTGAACTTCACTGGAATTCATTCCTTGGCCTGATTCTGGTATTATTTGCACTGATACGACTTTATCTGATATTAGTTGTCACTCTTTGCAAAGGGAATGTTCCGTTGTTGAAAGTAGCCACCGTATGCGATTTCTTTCTCTAGAAGACTCTTCTACCCCACATTTCTTAGTGGGGGTGCAGGTGTTGGTGCTTTAGAGAACACCTTTAGTTTTCACTGGATGTTTTTTTCTTCTTTTCCTCTAGTTGGGACTATTGATGTTGGCAAAACTCGGCTGATGTTCTGGGATCTTGGAGGACAGGAGGAACTACAGTCTCTTTGGGACAAGGTTGGAGATATTTTTTGGTTGTCTCTCTTAGAATTGAAGCAGTATGAACATTTAGTAATCATACAGGCTTAATGGGAACCCTAGTATTTAGCATCAACATTTTTCCAGAGATTCAACTATATCTGCGCAGGATTAGCGAAGATAATGCTTAATATTTGCATTATTGCATAGAGACAGCAATCGCCAACCCATAACTGAGGTTGGGCGGATAGAGATGAACTGTTTTTTGGGGATGGATAAGCTTTTTCACCTGCTGTATTCAGTAGGCTTGCAAACAGAATTTGCCTTTTGTGTGCTGCCATTCTTCTCTCCAGACACATACTGTGGAAACAGCTGGCTCGAACTGGTCGATCTCTTCCATGTGTATTAAAATTTTACCAAATAAAAAAAAATCAGGAAGAGAAACAAATGGTCCTAGTGGATGGATACATTAATATCTGTGTTATCCTTTCAGTATTATGCTGAATCTCATGGAGTGATCTATGTTATTGACTCCACTGATGAAGAGAGGCTCTCAGAATCTAAAAGAGCTTTTGGTGAGTACATTGTTTTTTACCTATATTGTGATTTCATGATGTATTGTGGCACAGTTCTCTCGTTACTGTCATGTCTGTTCCTGTGCCCTGGAAGTAAGCTGAGTGGCCTGAAAGGTTGGATCGAATTAAACCATAATGTAAGAAGGAGCCTCTTGCTTCATCCCTGTGTCTGGTCTGTCAGGCATTTACACAACTTTTATCTTCTGGAATTAGTTTAACCTATGGTTTTGTTTCTGTGCTTTACAGAGAAGATGATTACCAGCGAAGCTCTGGAAGGAGTTCCCATTCTGGTGTTAGCTAACAAGCAGGACGTAGAGGTAAGATTATTGCAGCTTGACTTCTTCAGTGAGCAAATTAGCCTTGGAAAGGTGAGCTCTGCATTCATGTTGCGTTTATTTCACATTCCTGGACTGATCCTGTGGCACTTTCCCGCTGATGGAAATAATTGCTTTCAATTTAGTTTTACTTACTTTCCCTTCTCCTCCAAGCCTTTTCCAGTGGCATAAGCAAGTTTCCTTCAGCCATGTCCATCTCAGCTGTTTTGAGTCTTTTCTGTAAACAGAACAGACTGTGTGGCTATGGTGGGTCTTTCTTGTACCGTGACCTGGTGTCTTGATGCTGTTTTTTCCTGTTTATTCAGCCAAATAATGTTTAGTGCGCTTTGTTTATGCTGCTTTACTATGACCTGGGAACAGCACAACAAATGTATGTGGAGCAATATATTCTTTTTCCCATAAGCAGATAAGATCTGTTCAATGAAACACTCTGTTTGTCCTAGAGCATTCCATCAATGACAGCACTGAACAGCAAGGAATGCCTTTTCTTGATAGTATAATTTAAACACTTTCTAACATGAGAAGGACTTGGGGGTGTTGGTTGATGAGAACCTCAACACGAGCTGTCAATGTGCNGCCTGGGCTGGTGGGAGGTGTCCCTGCCCAGGGCAGGGGGGTGGAACAAGATGAATTTTAAGGTTTCTTCCACCTCTAACCATTGTGTGATACCCAGAACTGCAAACCTCTTGGTTTATATTTGACGAGTTCTTGGATGCTACGATGTGACTGTTTAGGTGCTGCATCCAGGGCAGTCCTCATCTCCGTGGCATAGAAAAAAAGGAAGAGAGTGCCTGAAGTGGTTGTGGTTATTTTCCATGTTTTCCTCCTTTTCACGCATTGTTCCTGGAATTGCAGTTTGAGTGATTAATCTCTAGATGGAGCCAGAGACTTCCAGTAGAATTTGCAGTACCAGCCCTGGCAGCTGCAATCGGTATCTCTTTCAGAGTATGTCAGTACTTCCCAGCTTCCTCCCCTGGACTTCGCACCTATCTCAGGGAGTGTACTCCTGAGAAATACTTGAGACTTACATAGAGATCGCTTTGGCTTTGAAGGAGGATTTGGTTACACTTCACAATGGATGATGATAAGATTATCCAGTCATAGAAATAAAAGAAATGTAGTTCCACTTTAAAGGCAGCATGAGATTAAGAGACTAAGATTAAGAGATTAAGATTTTTGCTGTGAGCCCTGGAATGTGGGGAAATTGACTGTCTTTTTCTGTGTGGAAACCAGAATATTAACTGCCGTGTTTCCATGCAACACTACAGCTGTACAGCAGGGAGCAGTCTCCGCTCTTGCCTTTAGCTGTTGAGAATTAAACGACGTGCAGTGACCTGGAAAGCTGTTCCAATTTCCCTTATGGCTGTATATGCATATTTTGTTCTGGGCACGCTGCAGAAGCCAGATCTTCTGGCACCCCAGCCAGTCTAAAGAAAAATGATTGAAAAAGAGGACTTCTCTATATGACTAGAAAGAGGTTTTTGGAACAGGTTCTCAAGATAAAAACTCTGAATGACTCCTTGCCCTTTCTGGAGGATCCAAGACCAGCCCCCAGATTCAGTGCCTTATGCAGTCGTAGAACTGTGACAAGAGATTAACAAAACTGTACGGTCTGGAGGTATACCTGTTTTTAAGAAATATCTAAATTGTATATTCAGAGGTCTTTTCCTAGAGTATGATCTTGGATACGGACATAGAACAGAGAGGCATCAATGCTATTAATAAAACGTTAAAGAGACTATACATTATTTCTCAGTAACTATTCAGGCTCCCTTAAGCAAGGTTTAGAAAGCTGGAAGGCCTGTTCCTCTTCCACTGAAGTAGCAGAATTGAAGACATCTGGAAGAAAATTGAGCGTTACAGGATTATCGTTGGTAGAGATTTTTCTACTTTGGATCCCTAGTCATGCAATTATAGTGGGGAATTCTCACCAGCATACCTCTGTCGTAGTGTGGATCATGATTTGGGAGGATAAGTGGTGTTTTAGCCGTGTTGGTATTTGCAGATGAAAGATGATTACATCTTTAAAGGCCAGCAGAAGACTTGTGGTGAAATATATCAGAAGTAGTACATCTGGCATTTGTTTTTTTTACCATTTACATTCCTCACAATTAGCTAATAAAAGTTCTGACTCAATACCTGAAATTATGTAAAATCTAAGAATTTTTTGGCCCTGATTCCTTGTAGAAAAGAATTCCCTTGTTATAGGCTGTTTACCCATTACCCTAGGATAAATTGCATCCACTCAGCACTGCCAAGCATGAGTGGGGCTTGGCCGTACCAGGAGATGAAATGCAATCCGAAGCTGCAAAATGTCAGTTCTAATATGGGGACAATATTGTATATGAATTTTTTTTTGTACCAGGAGAATTCTCTGTGTTTATTTTGGATAATTTTGTAATTCAAAGACTGTGTCAAATATGTGTATGGGAGGGGGTTTTAGTTTTGTTTTTTAAAGGAACTATTGCTTTTTGGCGGAATTAAATGTCTAATATATAATAATTCATGTGGACTCCCCTTTGAGTCAGAATGTCACTTTTGAAAATATTAGGCAGTTTTGCTTACCTGCTGTTTACTGCAGAAAAAGCTGCAAAATAAGAATTTATATTTGTCATTTTGTTGTGAATGCAGCTGTTTAAAGGTTTATCAAAGCGATGATGTTTCTGGGCTGTACAATGAGCTGTTCAAACTTGAGGACCGAATGGCTCATTTTGCTATTAAAAATACTGAAAAAAGAGCGTATGAAAATAATCAGGTGTTGTATGAAGTCTTTGGGAGGAAGTTTTGCCATCCTGATCTTAAGAAAAATTTTGGAAATACCTCCAGAACGTTGGAAAGCCTCCTCATGTCTTTGGAAAATGAGAGGAGTCATGATGAGTAGCAGCATATATTTGAAGACTCGTAGTGTTATCTCTTTTCCATACAGTTGCTAGAAAATAGGCCTTCTGTGTGACGGCCATTCTGATTTCCAATTTAAGAAATACTACAGCTTCCCTGTAAAAATAGTTTTAATTTAAATGAGCTTGTTTTAATTGAAACAAAGCTTCAGTTTTAATTTAAAATAAGCTTGTAAAAAAAAAAAAAAGTAGAACATAGGCCAGATTGGTTACACTTTTTATTAAATAGTTTTATTTAGGCTATCTACCTTTCTATTGTTACTGTTTTAGTTCAATCCTGCCAGTCGATTACTCTTGAGATGGCTGAAGAGTCTGTACTTCAGGTTTTATCCTGATATGAGGCCAAGCAGCAGTGTTGTCTTTCCTGCAGTGCATTTGGCAAACGGATAAAGACTCTACAATCCAACCTTTTTTGCCTAAAACAGCTCCTCATGTGCTTCTGCAGGTGACTCCAGAAATGGAGTTTTGCTGCTTCATATTCATCTAGGTGTCCCATCCCTGAGTCTTAATTTGGGTACTGCTGCTCTGAACCCTTTGTAAAAGGAGTCTGGTTGTGCAGGCAGGTCAGTCCTGGCTTGACTCTGCCTTGAAGAGCCTTCATGAAAAGATGATTCTTTTGGGGAAGTTGAGATAGAATTATGATTTGTCACGTTGTGCGAGTTTCCTCTGAAACGTGTGGTAGAAAGGTCATCTGTGGATTTTATTATTGTAATTGTACACTGTTTATGTGATCACAAATCCAGCTTCCCTAGTTTTCTCTTGGTTTATGTGGTTTCAGCTGAGAAACAAAACACATCTGTAAACAAATATTTTTGCAATGTAGATAGGGAGGTGGAAAAGAGGGGAACTTAGAAGCCGCAGCTGACATTTTCTGCCAAGCACGAGAAGCTCAGATTCTCGTAGTTGAAATGATGGATAAATCTGCCTCATCCTCTGCTGTAAGACAAGATTTCCAGTTCATGGCTTCCCCTCGGAACACTAAAACAAGGCTTCTCTGAAATGAGAGTTTGGTGCTGTCCCCTCTGCTGTGTTACGGCAACAAGAAAAGCTTCTATAGGTATGTCGGTGATAAAAGGAAGACAAGGGAAAATGTGGGCCCTCTCCGGAAGAAAACGGGAGACCTGGTCACCCAGGATATGGAGAAGGTTGAGGTGCTCAATGACTTGTTTTTCCCTTGGTCTTCACCAGCAAGTGCTCTAGCCACACCACCCCAGTTGCAGAAGGCAAAGGCAGGGATTGGGAGAATGAGGAACTGGACACTGTAGGAGAAGAGCAGGTTTGAGACCATCTAAGGAACCTAAAGGTGCACAAGTCCATGGGACCTGATGAGATGCATCCGCGGGTCCTGAGGCAACTGGCAGATGAAGTTGCTAAGCCACTATCCATCATATTTGAGAAGTCCTGGCAATCTGGTGAAGTTCCTGCTGACTGGAAAAGAGGAAACGTAACCCCTCATTTTTAAAAAGGGGAAAAAAGGAAGAGCCAGGGAACTACAGGCCAATCAGTCTCACTTCTGTGCCCGGCAAGATCATGGAGCAGATCCTGCTGGAAACTACGCTAAGGCGTATGGAAAATAAGGAGGTGATCGGTGACAGCCAACATGGCTTCACTAGAGGCAAATTGTGCCTGACAAATTTGGTGGCCTTCTGTTATGGTGTTACAACTTTGGTGGATAAGGGAAGAAATTCTTTACTGTCAGGGTGGTGAGACCCTGGCCCAGGCTGGACGGGGCACTGAGCAACCTGGTCTAGTGCGGGATGTCCGTCCCTGGGGCAGGGCTTTGGAAATAGATGGTCTTCAAGGTCCCTTCCAGCCTAAACCATTCTGTGATTCTAAGTAAGTGACATTTCTGGATACATTTTCCAGCTCATTGATTGAAACTGCAAGTTTGAAATGCAACTTAGGTCATAAGAAAATACAGTCATCAAAAGTTGCACAACTAAAGGACTCCAGTGGAAATCGCAGTGGAAAATCACAAGTCTGGATCCAAGGGCACGGGGTGAATTGAGTGTCATTAAACTCCTCTTAAGACATTTCTTAAGAACCCTTCCTATCTATAAGCACTGAAACCTGCTTATTTGTTACATGGTCATGCCTACAGTAGCTTCCTATATTTAATTTTTCCAGAACTGGTATTTTGCAAAATGGATAGGTGGTATCATAAATTTCCATCTTTCTGCTGAGCTAAGGCCCAGACTTGTAGAAGATTGAATTCCTGTTTGCAAGTTCTTTCAAAGTGTAGATCCACTTGGACTAATCCTCAAGACTCACAAGGATCTGATTTGGCATTTGAGTAAACGCTTGCCCAAAACGTGTATTTGAGCCTCACTGAAGATCCAAAACGTCTGCAGAGAGAGGAAGAAAGCTGGGCTTGTGGATAGCTAAAGTGCTTAAATGGCTTGTCCAAGGCTTCTGAGGAAAAAGTGAGCACTGAGATGAGAAAAGGATTTAAAGGCCGGTGATTTTTCTTGTACCGCTTTCCTGTGTTCAGGGAAGAAGACACGGTTCTAGTCTTCAGTAGGGCAGGTTTACTTTGGTTGTGTTTGTAACTCAGAAGAATAAAGTTTTTATGGTAACACTGATTTATGTCAGGAAAGTAATCTACTGGTTTGTTAGGGGTTTACGTGTTTGTGTATTTTAAAGCCATGTCCCAGCAACCTCATAAAAGTGCAAAACCTGATGGTGATTAAGAGTAAAGTGATACCAGGCATCAGAAAATGGGCTGCATTTAGTGCTGTCAGCATTTTCTCCCGCAAGCAAAATGCAAACAAACAAGTCCAGGGCAGACACGGCTTTAATGTCAAGGAACATGCTGAGAACTTAGGAAAAATCACATCCAAGCCATTTTCTGAGAGTGTGTGTGCAGGGGGACACGATCCAGGCCCTTGGTGGAGTCAGCTACAGGGACTGACCTGGATTCTGGCAGGGACGCTGTTTCAAAAGGCTTGGCAAATAGATAGACTCTGGTGGTGTTCTGGTAGATGGAACTTGCACGTGATGATTGGGGCAGGTGGGGAGGAGCATCCCGAGGGTATGCAGGGTGTGCTCGTTTTCATTACTGTTTTGCTTAGAAGCGTACACCTTGAGGATCAGGGAGGTGTAGCGGTGTGCGTGTGCTTCTGAAAATAGCATTCTCTTTGGTGAAAAAAGAATACATTCTTTTTTTTTTTTTTTTTTTTGGAATGCAGAGAAGTGAGTGTGCTGTGTTAGTGGGTGAGGGGGTTTAATCTAGGAGCGTTGTGCCACCCTGACTGAAGCAGAACTGTGGATGTGGTAGGATTCGTTTCGGAAGAAGGTCGCTATCTCCTGTAGCGTAGAGAGCAAGCTCTTCTTTGGTTTCCCTTGCAGACTTGTCTGTCGATACCTGACATCAAGACGGCATTTAGCGACTGCATTAACAAGATCGGGAAGAGGGACTGCCTGACACAGGCCTGCTCTGCTCTTACTGGGTAAGTACGGGAACGGGTGGTGGTGTGCTTTACGGAACAGCTGCAGGGTGTCACGCAGGCAGAGCAGTATTGAATTGGATTAGGATTGAATAACCCCTGAGGGGGAGCTGCGCCCCCCTCCCAGCAGTGACAGATACTTGTGTGTGAACCTTGGACTTCCACCAGGACTTCCATCTGTAAATCCTGCCTATGAAACACAACAGAAATGTACTACTGGTAAGAGCAACGGGACTTGGAGGTATATGGAGCTGTTGATTCTTGTCCTTTATTATCCCTTCTCTGTACGCAATAATCTTTGCAGTCGTTGGCTTGCTGCAGCTCCTGGCTTTCATGTAAGAAGTCAGTTGAAAATATAGCTGTTTATGACACTGCTGGAGAAACGAGTGGTGTTCCATTGCCGGTGACATAATTGTGCTCTTGCTTGCGTATTTTTTGGCGTGCAGATAAGCTTTGTTATGTAGATAACATAACAATCTCCAAGAGCGTTCTTACACTGGAGACGCCTGTGGTTTAAGATACAGTGACTAGAACAGACCAAAATTTGGGAGACTAATTCTTCTTCAGGCCTCTGCAGCTGCATGCCATGACCTTGATCGACCTGCTAGATTCTTGATGTCTTGGCGTCACTGTTGCACATTGAGTCTTGCAATACTTTGGTTACACTTTCAGTTCTTTGAGTGAAAAGTGCTGTTTGGCATAAATCACAAGTACTGTTCCAAATGGCTATAAATACTCTTGTCTCAATTACTGCCCGTACTGAATCCAGAGCTTTGAGACGACTTCTTGTTTTTAATCTAGCAAGAATGCTGTATTATTATACAAGCTATTGCAAAGGATAAGAAAAGCTTCTTAAACCATGAGAAAAATCTCTGCTGTCTGCATTCCTAAGAATCAAATGCCATCATTAAGCAGATGAATGACCACAGGAACGATGGTTAAGCAAGTGACTGGAAGAGAAGTATTAGATAATAATCTTATGAAATGCAACCTTTTCAATTGTTGTGGGTTTTGTACAAATACTTCTAGTTTTCATGTGCGTGGAATTTCCTTTAAATATTTCAGCTTGAGTTTGCACTAAAAAAAAAAATAAATAAGCAAATGAAATTGTGGAAGTGCTGGTTGGGAAGCTGTGCAGACCCAGAGAGCTGGTGACTGGTTTGGTGGTTACAGAAAGTTGGAGCCAGGATTGGAAGATCTGATACAAGTAGCCTGAGGCTTGTAGCAAAATAACCTCAAACCAGCTGACTGTCAGGTGGTTTGATACTTGTTCATCCCAGAATTTCCACAGAGTTGATGACTAAATTGGATGTAGACTTTTACAGGCAGCAGAAGAATAAAGGATGGAGTTTACATACTGACTTAAAAGAAATCAGTTCCCCATTGTTTGTGTATGTGAGAAACTGCCATAATAATGCCAGTAAGTAACTGCAGGGCAGCCTTTCAAGAGCAAGACCCCTTCGCTTGCTCTTAGAAAGGCTCAGTTAGGGACTGCATGAGCCATGTTTTTGTTCTTGGGGTTTTGTTGTCATTGTTTTTTGCTGTGGTGGTGGTTTGTTGTTTGTTTTTTTTTTTAATCTTGTCTACTTATTTCCTTAGCAAAGGAGTGAACGAGGGAATTGAATGGATGGTGAAGTGCGTGGTGAGGAATATTCACCGGCCCCCGAGAAAGAAGGACATCACGTAAGGAACTCCCAAGTCAGCCAAGGAATGGACAGTCTTTTCCACACAGTTTTGTGTTCTCTTTAAAGAAGGTGGTCCACTGGATTCCTGTTACACCTGATTCTTTCCTAAGTTTGGAGACAAACATTCTCTTTCTGTGTCTAAAAAAAAACTTGAGCAAAGGATTCCAACTGGGTGGGGGGTGGGAGTCTCTTACACTAAGTATTAAGTGGTTGGCCTGAGAGCCTAGACCAAGCGGCAATCTGCGCATTGTTGCGGGTGCCAAGGACTTAATTTTCTACTGTATGACTCTGTGATTCTTGATTTGTTAGTCTAACAGACTAGAGGCCAGTGACATGAAGGAACTCCTGAAGGAACTGTGTAGGTGAACACGAAAGGGGAGGGAGAGCCTGGGGAATGGCCGTCCCTTCTAACTGAGAAGACACCTTGCTGCTCCAGCCCCATGGTTACTGTTGGTGGTGTTACTGGCCCTGTTATGCTGCTGTTTGTATAATGGGAAGAGACAGTGTTGATTATAACTCAATTTTCAATCGGCATGTTGATTTGTAGCTTTTACCTGTGGTAAATGCAGATACGGAAGCCAGCAACTGCACAACGGCACACTGTTTAAAATGGGTATTCTTAACAGGACATGGACTCCCGAAGCACTACCTTGCTTTGACTGCCAATCTCTCTGTTGTGCGTCCTCTTTAATCGTAAGAATAATTGGTATCTTCTGTAACTGGAATGAATTGAGGCCCTCTTTGTGATCTTTCTAGGCCAAAAACTGAACTTCTAGGCAGGGAGAAATCAGTATGCAATAAAGCTTCCTACTTCTTTGAACTTCTCTTGCTGAAACAACTGTTGTTTGGAAATACTGGTACTTAGCCCTCTAGTATTTTGAAATGCAAGAAGGAACAGAAAGGCAGCTGTCAAAGTGCTCACTTGTTATGTAGCCTACCCAGCTAGTAATTCTGATGATGTATCACTAACAGTTCTCCGAATATCCCTTCTTTACGTGCACTTTACAGTGGTTTGGCAGTGGGTGTTGCTTTTCCATGTTTTAGTTACTCCTGACACTGGTGACCATTCTGCGCTAAAGGGGCCATTATTCAAGCTCTACTTGAGCAAGTTAGACAGTATTCTTTAAACAAAGATATGTTATTTGGCATCTGTCAATGAACTTTCCGCTAAATTTTCTGCATGTAACTCATTGCAGATTTTTTTTATGGGAGAACGTAATTCATTCCCTCACATTCGGGTCAGAGTGTGAGGGCAGCTGGACTACGTCGTTAAGCACATGGAATCAGTGGAAATAATAGCATACTGGAAAGTAAAATCTTACTTCTCAGTAATGCTAGGATAGGAGAAAGCTAAGCAAACTGTCAGATAAGGTATCGAATCCCTTCCAATTACTTGCTGGTGTTAGAACAGGTGGTATAACACAGTGCCCGAGTCTGAATTTGAGTGGTGCCAATGTCAACATCATATTCCAGAGGAATTAAACTACGGTAGATCTCACCCAGGCACCAGAGCTTTCCTTAGGCTCCCTTACACCTAGTGACCCCCTCTCAGGTTTCCTGTGCGCTCCGTGAATGTGGAGGATCCCTTAAAGATCACTCACCTACTGTAAGAAGTGGCACTTTCTCTAGGTGCTGCTTGTGGTGTAGGGATGAGAGTTTCAGGCATATAAAAGTATTGGATCCCCAAGGGGCTGCTGATTATAAGGGAAAATCTCTCTCACTTGGCCATCTTTGAAAGCCTGAATATTTTCAAGGTATCTTTGTGGTCCTGGCTCTTGTTTTGGTTGGCAGGGTTGGTTCGAAGAATGAAACTGAAGCTGTAAAACAGTGCCTGGTGGACAGAAGTGCCTTGCTGAGAGACAAAACACTTTAGTCGAGTAACTTGAAATGTCTGTTTTGTGGGAGATCAGGGGGTTTCCAAGCTTTCCACATAATCTTCTCAGATCTCTTCCTATTCGCTAGGAGACCAGGGAGGAAAAACAGTTTTGAGCTCGAGGCCATAACTGTGCTCACAAGTTTCTAGACACAAAGACGGCTTTGTGACACGTATCAGCAGGAGGTCTTAAATTAAAGCAGACATTTTGACATCAGAATCCAAAGTTTCCAAGAGTGGGAGAGTCTTTCACCCAGAAAGATGTGTCAGCTGCGATACATAAGTATGAGCATGCTCTGATGTCCACAAAGAATCAGGGGCAGTTTCTCTGCAGGTGGGAGTGAGAAGCTGGATGTCATGCAGAGTTAGCTTCTAGAGCTGTAACAGCAGTTACTTAATGGGGCACACAGACGCAGCTGCTTGGCACCTAAAGTTGCTTTTAAAAAAGAGCTTCGCAGTCAGGTTTTTCCACCATTACAGATAAAGCACACCTACCTGATACTGTTGAAAGATCTCCTGGGGAAGCCTAGCAGGGAAATAATCACGCCAGTTGTGGAATTGTGTCCTCTGTGCTGCAGCATGACTGCAGTGAAGGGATTCAGCTTCGTCAGCCGACAGGTGTGAGAGGAAGATCTTGCTGTGCCAGCACATGGACTTGGATCTCGCTTGATCACGTACCACGTGCAGTTGCTTTACGTGAAGCACAATGACAATGGCATGCTGCTAAGTCAGCTGGGGTTTTTGGTTGCGTCTGCTCTATATGGTCATAAATGGCCACACAAGGACACCGATGACTTCCCCCTGCAGTTGGTTTTATTGCGGCTGTGGTCTCTGTGAGCAGCTCTATTCTGCTGCTGATGGTGCAGTACAGACCAGCGGAATAGGATCCAATTGACGGGGAAGAGCATTCCGAAAAGGGATGGTAGCCAATGCATTATCTCCACTAAAAAAAAAATCCCACTGGAATAGTCTAAGGTGATACGCTGGTAGCTGATAACTATCTTACACTTTGATCAGTAATGTAATCAATAGTTTATCATATTTTAGTCTTGTGCTTTATTTAAGTCCTTACAGGAAGCACAGACTCTTACTTAAAATGCTTTTGCATTGCAAATAACACACACACCCCCACCCTGGCAAGACCTTCAACAAAAGGAAGGACATTTCTGGGTAGTTTGAATGTAATCAGTTTTTTTGATTTTTTGATACATTTAAGATGGACCTGTTTTGCCCACGCCCCTTCACAGCAATTTATTTCTCTGAAGAGGTGCTCTATCTTCCCAAGGTGAAACAGATGAATCAGCCGTAATCACTTTTTCCTTCAGCATGCTTTACGCTGAGATAAAGCTGAGTTTCTGATAATCATGGTAGTATTCGGCTTGCCTTATTTGAACATTGGCAGAAGATTAACTTTCTCTCACCCGTCTGGAATTTCTCTGCTATACAAACATTTCTTAGCTGTTAGCAGCGGAAGGCAAGAGCATTCCTTAAAAAAAAAGAAAAACCAAACCCCAATCCACTTCTGATGCTAATGCTTTTGAGTACTCTCTGAATCACAGTGCTGTCCACGCGGTGGCAATTTCATCTTTGTTTGGAACGATGGAAAGACTCGGGAATATCTGAGTTACAGCACTTTTTGCTGGTACTACCTAATCCCCTGCCCTCCCGGAGCAGGGCAACAGCGCTCCGTTACCCACACTGCGATGGCCCCGTGGTCGGCTTCTCGGTGTCAGACCTTACCCCACCTCCCTGACAGCCCGTCCCACAGAACCAGGAGAAACACCAGGGCAAACCAGACGCAGCTTCGCGCTAATTCCAACCTCTTATTTCTGGCTGGTGCCATCTGTTTCAGAAGAAACAAGCAGAAGCCATCCTACACTCTGTTAAATCGAGAAATGGACTTAATATCCTTTGCAGGGCTGCAGGGTTGTTCTATTCCTAATTGAGCTATTTTTAGTCTCTTCTTCCTTGTTCTACTGCTGACACATCCTATAGCATCATTTGTACACCACGGTGACGAGTACCTCCATTAGTTCATCTGAGGTAAGGATCTGCCTTTACACAATGACAGATAGCAATCGCAGGCTGGAAGGGCACTTGGCTGCAAGTCTGGAAGTTTGCTTGCCTCCGTGATGATGTTTTCACTGGGCAGGAGACTGTTGAGTTAGTCACGATTTCCACAAGTGTCAGCTTCATGAATAACCGACTGTGAGGTAGCCCTTGTGGCTTGGGAAAAATGGGAGGTTACGACAGTCCTCAGCTACAAACCTGGATTAAAGCGCGTGAAGGTTTCTGAATGGATGTAGGCATTTCGTTGTTGTTTTTGGAAGAGTATCTTGGGACTTCTCTGCTCTCAAGGGGTATTAGTTCAAGGAGAGAACATCTAGAGGGATCTACTAAGAAAGGCAGAGGGTGGTACGGTCCCTGGTCTTGAGCATTATCCCTTTAAATTAAAAACAGGATAAAAATCTGATTTGATGTAGATGGTGACTGACTGGCAGCCACAGACAGCAGTAACCACACAAAAAGGAAAATGGGTTCTACCTCTGCTTGTGGCCCTGTTTATGCTCCTCAGCTTTTAGCAAAAGCAGATTGTTTGCCTGCAGTCTCGGGGCCATTTTCAGAGACTGAAAGAAATTACACCCAAGTGTTTGTTTCTCTATAGATTTCCCATAAGTAATTTCGACAATCAAGAAAAACAGGCTGAAAACCCGCCCCGGAGACAGGATATAGGCTGGTTGCCCTCTCAAAAATCCCTTTTGGCACAGCTTTCTATTAAAATTTGGCTTGAATCTACCTCCGGGGAGATAAGAGGCAGTGGAGAGGTGGGAAGAGCCTTCGCCCTCTGCCAAGCTCTCAAGCAGGACAAAGGATGTCAGAGAAACCAGAGTCAGGTGCTTTTCCACTCTGGAATTTTATGCAAGTTGGAAATCCCACATGAGGTATTCCTGGTCTGTAACGCACATTATTTGTGTTTGCTGGACCTCCGGCGTTTCCTGCAGCATTGCCCTTTGGTTTTGTTTCTTGTGCTTCTGAAGAGTTGTTTGTCTGCTCCTCTGGTAAAACCAGCTTCCATGACAACGACCGGGGGCTTTCCATTAGTTTCTCTGTGCATGCCTAGGCCTTTTCGTATCCAAAACCTCTTCACGAGGATGCAGTCCTAGCCGTCAGCAGTGCCTGCTCTCCTACAGCTTCATCTGCACCACTTCAGTGTGGTCGGCAGCCTTCGCCCCGACGCTCGTTAGCTCGGGAGGGAGCGCAGGTTAAATTTTCTGCTGAAAGGAAGAAACAAATTGGTACTAAAAGCAGTCGGAAGCTCCTGTAGGAAAATGACTGAGGACTGGCGTGGAAAACTTGGACAGCACAATATGCAACATCACTGGGGAAAAAATGACCTAAATTTCTTCCATAAACTAGGTACTCATCAAGTGGAAACAAGCAGAGGAGGCACATTTGCAGTGAATTACTCAGTTGTGGAATGTTGCCTGATGTTTATTTCAACATAAAATGACTTTCTGGGGGCAGGAATCTCCTCGTTCCATCTCACTTGCGCTGTCTTTCCTTAAAGCTGCCGATTCCAAAAGAGTTTCTAAATTTCGGTGACGTTAGCAGCCTCCTCCGTTGAGTACCGCATTCCCCGCGTCCTTTTTTGAGGACGTCCTTGCAGCAGCCGCACCTTCCCCCCGTCGTGCTCTCACATGCTGGCAGTAGGAGTTGCGAAGATGAGGCAGGAGTTATATTTTGCTTAGGAACTCACGGGATGAGGTAGCGTTGAAACGAAATCCTTGCTGGATGATGTTAGTAATCTTTACTAACACGAATAACTCATGAGTAAAAACTTTTGGTGCATGTCCGTAGATGGGACGGTTTTTCTACCAGCCGCAAACGCTCTGCTTACCCTTCCTGCATCCGGGCCCCTCCTGGCGCTGCTCCCTGACACTGTGGCTGTGACAGGAGCGAGCGCACGCCATGGAGGTGCTTAAACCCACCTGCTGAAACCCCTGCTCCTCACGGGAGGAATCGTCTGTGCGGGGGCGGTGAGGGCCCGGCAGCTTCATACGGCTGTTGTACTCCCTGCGGCGCTGCCGGGGAGGCAGCGGATGAGGACGAGGATGGCGGTACTGAGTGAAAGCTTCATCATTTGAAGTGCACGTCCTTCCGCTGGATGGATGTCAGGCTCAACGTTTGGAGGAAATAATTCAAACCTCTGATCCAGTGCAACCTCACGGCTGGTATTAAGTACGTACCATAAGCACCGCTCCAAGGGTGAACTAAATTCACTGTGAAATTAAGTGTATCCTTAAACTCTTTCCTGAAACAGAAACCGCCAGGGTTGTTTCTGTTGTGTTTCTCCTTGTGTTCCAGTTCGGTTCATCGTCAGGAATTCCTCTGCTAGTTCTCAGAAGTCAAATAACCTGATACCATCTCAGCTGTAGAGCTCTTTCAGCAACCCTTTTTTTTCTTTTTGAGTCACACTC
>VXBO01008329.1:43746-120426 GCA_013400135.1 Rhinoptilus africanus
AAAAAAAAAAGAAGGAGGGGGTTCGATAAGATAGTCATAATGAGGAATAAGGAATGTGTTGTTCCCAGAACCTGGTATTGCATAGCATTTCCTCACTGCCTACCCCTTTGAGCCGTAACAGGCAAACGAATACACAGGCAGCCCCTCTATTTTGCTCCGAGATTTTGGTGGCTGTCCCCGCTTTGTGACCGAAGCCCGGTCGGGGAACAAGCTGACCTGTGAGATGATAAGGGTTATCCTGCCCTCTTGGAAGATTTTGCTCCTCTGGCACAAACAAGGCTAATTTTGACATGAGATATTTGCAGTTATACGTAATACCCACCTAAATGGAACAGCACACCGTTAACAGCGAGCTTTGCCCCGGAGGGGGAAGTGGTGGCAGCAAAGGCAGCCCGACACCTGGGGAAGGACAACGACTGAACCGAAAGCGACTGATCCCACGCGGCCCCGGCCCCCGCGAGGACTGAGCTCTCCCAAGTCTGCGCCCGCCTCTCGGCGCGGGGGAAATGTTGACAGCTCATCTCGCTGCCACGAGAAGGGGCAGGATCACCGGACAGCCACCGCCACGGTCCGGGAAAGACCTAGTAAATGCCTCGTGAGTGCAAGTGTTGTATCAAAGGGCAGGGGATCTCTAAACAAGAGGTGTTGAATCACAAGGGAAGGCTGTTCCTGCGGGACATCCTGCACGACACGCGAAACTGGGTGAAAGCAGAACTTGGGTTTGATCTGGTCAGAGCGGATATGTTATTTCGGGTTCAGAGTCATGAAGTGGGGAATGTACACTCCTACTCTTCCAAGTTTCCCAGCTGAAGAGTCCTCGTCTTAACTTCTGGGAACAACCGAGAGAAATCCAATAAATCACCTGCCAAGTTCCAGTGTCACAGAGGGAAGCACAGAGACGGCAACCAGCATCAGGAAATCCGTATGGGCTGACTGAGGCTGAACAAGCACATTGGAGCGCGCCCCTGAAGCCCATCCGAACTCTCCAAACCTCCATCTAGTCCCTTAACGCTTCAGAGTCGGAAACGGCCTTCAGTTCACACGCCTGAGCCCCGCCAGCAGCACCCAGACCACCCAACGCGCGTCCCTGCTGAGCTCATGTTCTCCTAGCGAGAGCTGGGAAGTTGCCATTCCCTGCACTTCCATAGAAAAATGATCGAGTCTCCCGGCTCCGCTCCTCTCTGTTTCAGCTCTGTCCCCGCACAGCTGGAGCTCCGCTGTGTTCAGAGCAGCTGGGAAAGCCCCAAACCGAGCATGGGAGATGCTGCTGGCACCCGGTGCGTTGGACTCCTGGTGCTTTTCCTGGGCGAGCGGCAATAAGGGACAGCACACGCCACAGCCGGCACCTTGATCCCCCCCCCACCATACGTGTGGCAACACAAAGTCCGTGATTTCCTATCCTGCTTAGTCATTACGGCACAGCAGGCTCTTCCAGCCCTCTCCCTAAACATTGTGTAAGATGGAAAATGCCATTGTGTTTCGAGGATAAGCCAACAGTTGTTTGGGGAAGACTATTGTGTTGTTGACCCGGATAATAATACATGAAGGGCTTGTGGTTCTAAACAGGGAGGGTGTTGTGTAAGGATATTATAGCTGTAGTCATTCCAAGCTTCCTGACCATGTTTCCCAGGAAACTGATGTAAGCCAAAGGGCATCAGAAGGTTTACTAATGTATTGTATTTTTCTTCGAGCTAAGAGCAGGCAGCACCCGGACCCGAGCGTTATAGGCTTGGAGAGCAAATTCAGGGGAGCCAAACAGTGGTTGAGCAAATAGAAGAAACGTGCTGCAGATGTGTCCCTGTTCGCTGGCCGAATTCCTGTAAGTGACCTTTTAATCCTTTCAGGGCAAAAGCAAGCTTTTCTGTGAAGGACAGCTGTCCTCCCACCACTTGCTTGGTGAAAAACGCTGGAAATAAGTGAAAACTACGCTCTTGTGCTTTGTAACCGTATGAAACCAGACCCGAGGTATTGTTAAAAAAACAAAATTCATGCTAATGTTTCTTTAGCTTCCATTTTAACTATTGAGTCAGTGCTACAGCATGTCTGAACACATCTGCTGGGTGATAAATACTCCCGAATAACTGAATCTACTTACGGAGTCACGGATGGAAGCTCCTGTCACCCGTCCTCGCCTTGCTCAAGGGCAGGAAGCAAAGCAAGGAAAAAGAAAAAAAGCAAAAAAAAATTTGCTTTTTTGGAACTTGCTTACTGCAAAGACCTCCAGACACCTTTGAAAGGTGGAACGTCGAAAGCTCATCACGTTTTACAAGGGGGAAAGAAGGGGCCTTTGGGGACCAGTGCGGGCAGTGAGGGAAGGGACAGGGAGGAGCAACCCCGAGGCGAAACCTGGCTCTGAAGCGGGGCCCCTTCAGCAGCACCCGCGGGGTCATCAGGCTGCCAAAGTGTTTGAGCTTCTTTAAGAGGAATAATATTGACAAACCAAACCGTTTCCTGTTCATTAATGTTTTTCATTGAGGTTTTCACGTTTTCATTAAAAAGATTTATCAAGTCGGATTCTGGTTTTGGTCAACAGGAGACAGAAATTCCTGTTTCATTAAAAGAAATATGAAGGAAGTGATTAGGAGGCAGGGTTTCACCCAGCTCTGGCCGGGTGCAGGTCAATGGTTTTGAGCCACGCTCAGCCCGAAAGCACTTGCTCACATTTCCTCACCTGCTGAACATTTCCTCACCTTTCCTCACATCTCCTCACCTGCCGAACCGACACCAACCCTCCGTGGGGCTGCCTGGTCCTCACCTCTCCGTGGGTTGCCTCCCACCGGCCCGGGCTGGGGACGGCTCACGTCGGCCGTGCCTCCTCTCCTTTGCGACTTTTGCTTCTGCTCGTTTTCAGACTTCACCCCCTGAAAGCCATAGAATCACAGAATCACAGGGTTGGAAGGGACCTTAGTAGATCATCCAGTCCAACCCCCTGCCAGAGCAGGACAACCTTAGAGCAGGTTACACAGGAACGCGTCCAGGCGGGGTTGGGATGTCTCCAGAGACGGAGACTCCACCACCTCCCTGGGCAGCCTGGGCCAGGGCTCTGCCACCCTCAAGGTAAAGAAGTTCCTCCACATGTTTAGGTGGAACTTCCTATGCTCAAGTTTGTGCCCATTCCCTCTTGTCCTGTCCCTGGGCACCACTGAAAAGAGCCTGGCCCCATCCTCCTGACACCCACCCTTCAAGTATTTATAAGTGTTAATTAGGTCCCCCCTCAGTCGCCTCTTTTCCAGGCTAAAGAGACCTAATTCCCTTAGTCTGTCTTCATAGGAGAGGTGCTCCAGTCCCTTAATCATCTTTGTAGCCATGGGAGGCTCGGCCAGACGCCAGCGCGGGTGAGGAGCTCCTGCAGCAAAGGAGGGCTGTGAAATAACAGCGGCGCGAGGGAAGGCTGGTGCTGCCCCGCGGGGCTGGCCCCGGCCCGACAGCGTCCCTGGTGCGATGCCAGGTGGAGGTGGTGGCAGCGGCTTTGTCTTAACATCATGGCCCCCCTTTCCCTGCCCGTGTCAGGGGTCCTCTCTGGCACCCCAGTTCACGTACCCCCAACTGAGGGACCCCCGAACGGAGCAGAGGGTGGTTCAGCTTCAGCTGCCTCCTGCTCTTGGACACGGCTGAGTTCCTCAAGTCTCACCTCTGCCTCCCGGCACTCTCCGCCTGCAGCACTGGCACCGGAGGAGCTCGGTCCCATCGTCGGGTGACTGCAGAAACAACACGTGCAACAGCGAGGGGCGAGTCTCAGCGGGGAAAGCCCTGGCACGCAATGCAGGGATGGCAATCAGAAGGAAAAAAACCCTACAACCAGAGGAAACGGAGATGCATGCTCCAAAGGAAGATAAAATCAGCGCCTCTGGAATAATGGCGAGCAAATTCAAACACACTGGGGGTGTGTTAGCGCTCCCCGAGTCCTCTCCCACGGTGCCTGGAGGGCTCAGCCCACCGTCACCCGCGGAGAGACGTGGCAGGGCAGGGGGCAACGAACCGCCTCCAGCAAAACAGTGGGGAAAAGCGCAGGCAGAAGAGTGAATTTACCTGTCTCGTGACTAGGTTGTAACCCCAGGGCCAGGGGTGGCTGCAGCCTCTCCGGACAAGCAGGATCATGAGTCAGCACTGGTGACATGCCCTCTACATCCCGCTCACACCTGGAAAAATCCCCCCCCCTCGGTTTCCTCTCCTCGTTCGTGATGTCGAGGCACAAACCAGCTGTGCGTGACCTCACTGGAAAAACTTGCACCGCCACCTTAAGCAAACGTTAATCCCTTACCTAACCCCGTTTCGCTGGGCCCGCACACGTGGTGCTCTCCTTGCGTGAAAGCCCGCGTAACGCATCCCAACCCTTCCCGCCACGAGCGAGTCGGCTCCTGCCCGCGCGGTTTCGTGGGTTCACGGGACCGTTGCCACCCTGAGTCACGGCCGCACCTGGCTGCGGCGGGAGGCATCGGAGTCAGCCCCTGGCACAGACATAACGGCGGCCGTGCCTCAGTGCCTTAAATAAACTAGTGGTTTTGTGTGGAGCCGGGGTGGGTTGTAAGGGGGGGAAGCCCGACCCCGAATGGTGTGGGCTTGGGCTTTTTATGTAGTCTCATCGCATTTGGGGAAATTATCTTCTGCGTACTCAATATCTGAGTCGTTGCCAGGAGAGAGCTACATCCACATTTAAATGTTACCACCTTCTTGTCCTCAGCCGCAGCTTATTTAAGGAAAGCGGTCATTTAAATTACCAGGAAGAAGCTCACGCTGCCCACTGTTCCTCTTCTCTCGCTGGGCTTCGGAAACTTCAGTGAAAACCAAAAGGGGTTTTTACCCTCTGAAGTTATTTCGCCTTTTTCAATTAATTAAACTCGCGATCAATCCGCGGTCGGTCCGTGCTTGCCTGCGGTGGTCGGGGTGCGAGGGGGTGGGAGCGGGGCTGGGGTGGCACGGCGCTCTCGGTGCAGCCTTTTCCAGCAAAGCCCATTTCCTGGAAACGGAGCGGGACTCACGCTGGGGCGTTTGGATGCTGTTAGAAAGGTCAGTGTTTACCAGAAAGATCCCCCGCTGTCGCATCATCTGTGAGCCCACAGGAGGAGAACCTTTGCTGGGCAGAAATTCCAACTAACTCAGCAGGAGGGGATGCGGGGCTGGGGGAGGCTGTGGACTGGGGCAGCGGGGGGGCCCGGGGAGAGCCCAAACAGCCCGCAGACACCACTGCTGCCCGGAACGCCGCCCGCCTGGAAGGCTCCCAACGGGACGCTCCGACCTGGGCTGTAACACGCCGGCATCCAAACGCACACCGAGCCGCCGCCGGGTCAACGCCACCTGGGCAGAGCGAGAGAACAACACGAAATGTCCTGGAAAAACCAGTCCCGCTGGGAGCTGCCGGGTGGCTCGGGATATCTCCTGCCTTCCCCAGGTCATAGCGGGGGAGCCCGGCAGCGCAGAGCTTGTCTGGCACAGGCTGGGCCATTCCCAGTTGTTCAACCATCCTCTCCTGCCCCGCTGAGCTGGGGTCTGCGGCCCCGCTGCAACCCGGCGCGGCTGGCGGGTGACGGACGCCCATCCCAGGAGGGGACAGAGGTGGGCGACCCCCGCTCGGGGCTGGGAAGGCGGCGGGGGCTCAGCAAGGCAGCACGGCTCAGGAGAGGAGGATGGGAAGGAGCCGGCGGCTCCTCACGCCGGCACCCCCTACACGAGGGGGTGTTTGTCCCCTCGGAGTCCCACGGACCAACCTCTCGCACACCTCTGGGTGGGAACGAGCCTGCAAAAGCAGTGTCCAGACGGGACAGAGCACTCACGGTGTCAAATAAAACCCCCAAAACCAAAAAAACCCAAACACCGACCCAAACACTCCTCCTCTGTGCTGGCATTCAGCGGGAAAGGTGCTTCCCGGGCGAGCCCAGCGGGAGGCGGCATGCTGGGAGCGCGGGGGATCCCTGCCTGGTCCGGGTTCAGCAGCCACTGGGCTCCGGCGTCGCTTGGCGTGTTGGTGTGGGGAGACGAGCACACACGGCGCACGGCTGAACCACAGCCCCTCCGCCTCAACCCCGGCCAGTGCCCGGGCTCCCGCGGAGCCACCGGCCACGTCACTGCCGTGAGAAGCCACTGGTGAGCAGCCACAGCTCCGCCGGGAGCCCAGGCACCGGAGCTGGTTGCCGTCTGGCTCGCTGATGGAAGCCTCCAGCCCGCACCCCAGACTTGGCCTTGCTGGTGAGACGGACAACAAGCTCCAAGGACCACAGGAGGTGTCCAAGACCCCAAGCTCAGCCATGGTGCCCCATAGGCGCTTCCCTGCCAGGACTGAGGTCTTTTATCACAAAAAACGTGCAGAAAAGGCACTTCTTTCTCTGGCAAAAAAATCACCCAACTCAACCACCATCCAAGATAACAATTACCAGCTTCTCGCCGATAATATTCTCATTGTCTCTCCCTCCTCCCTGCCCCAATTCTCATGGTAAACGCACTTTGAAGAAGCCAGGGTGGTGTGGACAAAGACCAGGAGGCAGTTCCTACACCCACAGCCCTCCATTCCTCTTCTCCTTTACACCAAGGACGCCGAATCCTCGGTGCTGAGTCAAGACTAACCGCAATGCAGCGGGACAGGAATCCTGCAGGGAGCCACAGCCAACTCCGGAGGCTCCGGCTGCTCCAGCCTTCGACCCATCAGCCCTGGGTGTCCTTCCCCTCTGGGGTGGGGAAAACCACCATGCTGCAGCAGTATTTCGTCTCTCACAGTATTGCGATGGAAACCCGCCTTGTCTCCTGCCCAGATGCTCTTGGACCAGGCCATTGGCCCTTCGCTGCTGCCAAGGGACTGGGATTAAGCCACACTTGGGGACTCAGCTGCAGCCCGCTGGAATAACGCAGCTCAGAAGGGCAGAGATTACACCTGGTGACAACCGGGCATTGGAAAGGGGAGATGCGAGCAGGCATCCAGGGACTCCGGAGCTCCAGAGCTGCCCCCAGGACCAGCCCTGTTCACCCAGCCCACCGTGGATGAACTACTTGTCATTGCAGCAGGAAAAGCCCAGGACGAGTCTGTGGGCAGCAAGGGGAGGATAAAATCCCCTCCTGGACCCGGTTGTGTCAGCCTTCCTCGCGCAGGGGAAGTGTGGGGGCACTTCCACACAGCACATGTTTCAGAGTGCTCGTAACAGCTCCTAGCTGGGGAAAACCACTCTGCTTTTGAACCACAAACTATTCCTGGCCATTACTCAGCTAAAAAAGAGCTATAAAAAAAAAAGCTCAACTCATTCAAGGCAGAAGATGTAGGCTCTGCGTCACCATCGCTACAAGCTGGAAAAGGGTCACCCTTGTTGACTTCCCTAAGGGACATCTGCAAGGCTTTAAAAAAAGAAAACCCGCCCGCAGTCAGCACGACCGCCCCCACGTCACGGCTTTTGGCTGACTAAGCACCTCTCCGCTGGCCACACCATCCGCTCGGGTGCGGGGACAGACCTGGGCTCAGGGTGACGCGTTTGGGTTGACCTAAAAGGTGTGAGCTTCGCCCTGGCCGCACCGACGGCAAATCCCAAGGCGGACAGGCCACGTGCCGCTGGCAGCCGGCCTTGCCGTGGCTCACGGAGGCTGGTGGCGGTGGGGTGTTGTGTCCTGGGGATGGCTGGTGTGTGATCACGGGGCGAAGCACGCGCAAAAAAGCAGGCAAGGGTAAACTGAGTCAGAAGATGACGGTCTGGGACTCGCAACATCACCTCTCTCCTCCAAACGAGACTAGGAAAGGACTCCGTGACAGAGAATTGTATAATAAAATAACTTCTTTGGTTTCTTTCTTTAGAAAACATCTCTCAGACATGGTATAAAAACAGGTAGTTTAGAAATAACTTTGAAGCCGGCTGTACCAGTGATTTCAGGGGCATTCTACACTCAATGTGTGTCTCAAATGTTCTCAAAACGAAGCATGACAAACAAACATAAATGAATCCTCTGCAGAAAATACTGTTAAATAACTACAAAAAAAAAAAAACCAAACACACAACCAAACCCACACATTTTAAAACAAAGCCAGACAGTTGTCTAAAAAAGGGGGAGCTGGGTTCTTCCCCAGAAAAAAAATTAACCCTGGTCGCATGTTTCTCTTCTGATAAAATATTGACCCTTGCTGAGTGCTGGAAAACCAGCGTCCAGCCCCGAGGGAGCGCCCAGGAGCGGCTGGCACAGGGATGCTGCTGCTCACAGCATCCCGCCCCGGAGGCAGCGGTACCCACACGCAGCGCGGGGCCCCTCGCAGCCGCCACAGGACGGCTTCACTCCGACCCATCGCTCCTCTCGACGCTGCATTTCACGTTTGGAAAGATTAATAAATTAATGAAGCCACATAAGAAAGGGGAAAAAGAAAAAAACAACAAAAAAAAACCCCAAAGAGCACCCGAAAAGTTCACGTTCTCAGTCCAGGAGGAAGCGCTCGCGGACCTTCTCCTCGATGGAGTGCAGCTTGGCAGCACGCAGCGCGTCCAGCAGCTCCTTGGTGAGCTCGTAGTGCCCCTCTTTGAGGTGGGTGAGGAAAGCCCTGAACTTCTCCTGGATGGCCGCCCTGTTCTCCGGCGCCTGCTTCCTAGGCGAGTGCTCCAGAATTTGCTGCAGGCGCTTCAGCTTTCTGATGGGGATGTTCTGATACGCCACGAAGTCTATCATGGCTTGCTCACAGTCGTCATCTCCTGGAGTTGATGAGAGAAAACCACTTGGAGGTTAGAGGGAAGGTGACATGGGACAGCAGGAGAGCAGGTCACAGCCTTACCGAGCCTCTCTGTGGCACATCTGCCCAGAGAGATGGCAGATGCCCCATCCCTGGAAACATCCAAGGCCAGGTTGGATGGGGCTCTGAGCAACCTGATCTTCATCAAATCATAGAATGGTTTAGATTGAAAGGGACCTTAAAGATCACCTACTTCCAACCCCCCTGCCCTGGGCAGAGACTCTTCCCACTAGACCAGCTCCGTCTCCTTCTGCTGTGGGTGCCCCAGCGCTGGGGGCAGCACTGCAGGGGGGGCTCACCCAGCGGAGCAGAGGGGCAGAATCCCCCCCTCGCCCCCCTGCCCACGCTGTGGGGGTGCAGCCCAGGCTGCAGGGGGGGTTCTGGTCTGTGAGCGCACATTGCCAGCTCGTGTTGAGCTTCTCATCAACCAACACCCCCAAGTCCTTCTCCTCAGGGCTGCCCTCAATCCATTCTCCGCCCAGCCTGGATTTGCGCTTGGGATTGCTCCAACCCACCTGCAGGACCTTGCACTTGGCCTTGTTGAACTTCATGAGGTTGACACATGCCCACCTCTCAAGGCTGACAAGGCCCCTCTCGATGGGACCTTTCCAACCCAAACTGGTCCATGACTCTACGACATTGTCCTCACCCGGGCGCTGCTCTCCAGCTGCACCTCGGACCAGGGGTCCCAGCCCAGTGAGCCCTGGCCAGGAAACCTGCCATTCGCAACCCATCTTCCAGATTCCGGAGGGTATTTTAGCTCACGTGGCCACATACACCCAGGAAGAGGTGCCCCCTGCCTGGCTCTGCCCATGCCCACGGGTGCCCAGGCAGAGCGCGAGTCCCTGCCTAAGGATGCGGCAGCATCGGGCTTGCAGGGGCTCATCCTTCGCCCAAGTCAAGGGGGAAGAGGGAGAGCTGGCGGCTGGTGCTGCTGGCAGGTGTGCGGGGGAACAAGCAGGTCAGAATAAACATTTTGCAAGTGGAAAAAATGAGGTCAGAAGGAAGGAGGAGGAGGAAAGCACCAAATAGGGTATCATTAACTGGCTGAGGCCCATCTCTGCCAGCTAACTGCCCCACAAGGCTGGGTCCGGCCCCTGCCGCAGGCTGGGTTTCCCAGCAGCGGCCCATCCTGTACAGGGCAGTTTGAAAACAACGCGTAAAAAGTTCCCGTAATTTTGAAAAAAGTAAACATACCTTTTCCATGCTCCTCCCTGCTGGGGAGCAGGGAAAGAGGGAAAGTCCACAAAAAGTGAAGTAATCGCAGTAAGTATTTACACATGTTACTTTTCCTGAAAGTTTCTGGTTTCCCATGCAGATTTTTACATCCCGGGACAGGACAAGCTGCAGGCGCAGCCCAGATCAGAGCTTTTGGACAGACCCGGTCCCAGCTAGTTAAAGCGCTGCTGGAGCGCGTCCAGCGTAAGGAATGAAATCACCCAGAATTTTCAGGAGACGAAGGCCAAACAATTACTCAGTCATGGAGAGACTGGCCCAGTTTTGTGCCATTGTAAACTGGGAACGGTGTCACCGATTACAGTGGGGTGGGTCAGGCTCTGCCTCTCCTGCAAACCCGGGGTTTACATTGAATTGCTTCTGCAGCCGCCGTTGCAGCCGGGAGGAAGGCAGGTGCCCGCACGCTTCCCGAGTGAAATCATGATTATCCAGAGTTAAAAATACCCCTCAGTTCCCATTGCTCACGGGTCTCCTCTCGCTCTATAAATAGCTGAGAGGCCGGTTTGTCCGCGGGCGCCGCTGCCTAAGGAGCGTCAGCGCACGTGCTGCTGACGCAGCCTTCACCTGACAGCCGCCCCCTCCCCGGGACCGTGTCCCACGGATGACAGAGCTTTCCATCTCCTCTCTCCAGCCCGATCACGCTCCTGGCAAGGAGCTTGTGGCGTGAGTCAGGCTTCGTAAGCAGAAATGGCCTGCGTCGGCCGCGCCAGGAGAGGATGGAAAGGCAAGATCTCCTCTCGCACGCTGCTGCAGGGACCAGCCTCCCTGCTGCGTCACCACAGAGAAGAAGCTCTTGTGGAAGCTCAAGCTTCCTCTTGATGGAAGAAAGTAATTTTTTTACAGTGTGAAGAGCCAATCGCTGGGACCACGTCCCAGGGACGCAGCGGAGTCCCCATGGCTGGAGTTTTTCAGGACATGGCTGGGCAGGGTGCTGGACGATCTCACCCAGGCTCCCTTTCCCGTAAAAGGTTGGATCGATGAACATTCAAAGGCTTTCCCAGCCTGGGCTGTTCTATGGCTCTATAATTGTTTGTTTGTTTTGGGTTTTTTTGAAGTCCAAGGGTGCAGGTTCACTGTCCCCCAGACCAGTCACGTTGGATTTGTCCCCTGTGTATCTTGGCTGGATGCTCAGAGTAGAGCGGGTGGTTTGAAACGGCTGCCTGCTTCACCTCAGCTGACATCAGGCCCTTGAGATGGTTTTCAGGCCCTTTCCCATCCCCAAACTTGTTGGGGTGCATGATACAAAGCACCCCAGAGCCAGCCCTCCTTTGCCCTATCTGCTCCTGCCGGCAGCTCCTGCCCAACCTTCAGCCTCCACCGAGGCTCAGCGCTACATTCGCACTATCGTGGTGACACAGTTGACACCATTGCTCTACTTTTTCACCTAACGGGTCAAAATCCACCCTACATTGAGCCTCCATCCTATCTTGGACTCTGCTCCATTCAATACTCTGTCCATGAGACAAGATTCGCGGCCCCAGTAAAACTTTCCTGGTAAATGGGGTGAAAGCCCGGGAGAAGGGAGGGCAGGAGGCACACCAGGAGCCGAGCCATCGGTTATCACTGCGAGCTATCAGTTACAGCCAAACCTGTCCTCGTGTCCCAGTACCCCCACTTATTCCAGTCCCTGATAAGAAGCGGCACCATTTCACTGCCAGCTTTTTGCTCTCACTGAGCACGGAGCCTGCTCGGGCTTTGGCGGAGCAGTGGCCGTTTCTTAAGCCCCGCACCCTGTCCCTGCCCTACATGACCGCCTGTGGAGGGGGAGGAAGGCAGACAGTCTATATTTTATCCATAATTACTATTAATTATGGATCACTCCATACCGTTACCAGCTATTTTGCCTCATTTTGCATCTAAGTAGGAAAAAAGCTGCCAGAAAGCTGGCTCTCGCCCTGGCAGGACCGTGGTCCCAGCATCCCCCCTCCTCTGCCCGTGGCTCACCCGGTCCCTGCGTGCTGTTGCTTCTCCCCAGTCTGCAGGTGGTGCAGAGGGTGTCGTGGTACTGGTTGCCCTGCACGTTGGTCACCTTCCCCTGCTGCTCGCAGTCCTGGTGCGGCTGGCACGGCTTGATGCTGGAGTTGGAGGAAGAGAAGAAGCCACGGGGGCAGGCGCGACACTGGGTGTCCTCAAAGGGGGTTCCTGCGCACAGGGAGGCAAGGGGACGGTCAGCCCAGGGTGACAAGCTGGCAAGGGAGCAGGAGCAAGAGCTGGGGCCGATGCCGGCAGAACAAAGCAGATACCACTCAAGCATGAGAGTGATGCTCTGGAAATGATCACTGCCTGCAACTCCCCTGCGAAGCACCCCCTTGTCGGGCAAACAGAAACACTTTCCCCAGTCATTTCCCAAGTCAAAGCATTTGGCACGTGCTGATAAATAGTCACCAGCCTCCAGACACAAGAGGAGATCTCATCTGCTACCGAAAAGGGCCACCTCCTGGGCAGGAGACACCAGCTGGGGCGATGGGTGAGCCAAGTGCCCAACCAGCCCTTTGATTCACAGCAGAGTCAGGAGGCTCCTGGCCAAGTGAAAGTAAAAGTCGCTGAGAAGGTGAAAGCTCCGCTCGCCGCTGCAGCGCTGCCGTTTCCCACCCAGGCTCCGGGCCAGACCCGCCGCTGTCTCTCAGGGACAGTGCCACGCGAGCCAGATTGCATCAGGGTGTCTTGCACATTCCCTGGGAGAAGAGGGAACGGCCCTGACGGCAGCAAATTTCACACCCCGTTTCATCTCCTCCTTATATATTTAGTTAAGGACAAGGTTTCTACTTTGTCGCAACCTACTCGAGGCCACAGCCTTGGCTTTACCAGGGCATGTTCCAGCCAGCCCAGCTGATGACCCCAACACCTGAGTCACTCTTTGCAAACGGGAAACCCACGAGGAACTGCACACGGGTCAAAGCCCGTCCAACCCGAGAGCCAGCGGGGTCTGTCCGCGGCCCCGCAATCACAGGGTCCACGTTGTCCCCGTCGGGGGCTCTGCCCACCCGCGTTGGATGCTCAGTCCTTGCTGGTTCAGACGTCTGGGCTGGGATGCCATCATTCCCCACGCAAGACGCCATTTGTAAAAAATAAATAGCAATGACAAAAAAATGAGCTTCTCCTCAAACGGCCCAACTTGCTGGCATGGCTCCTCAGTCCCACAGCCAACCCTCCGGCCAAATCTGACATTTAATTTCAAAGGGCTTCCCCGCGTTGCCTGAAGAACCAGTTCACCTATTGCTGCATTACCTCATTTTGTAACAGTCGCATCTTATAGAAAAATTAAACCCTAAGCCTCATCCATAAGCACCAGCTGAAGGCAACAGGTATTTCTCCTCTGGGAGCCTGTGCATGGAAGGGCTTCAAAAGCCTTCACGTTTGAAAGCACGGAGCAAGATAATGCTGGTTTTGCATTATAAAACTGTTGTATTGTACCCAGCTGTGGTTCCCAAACAGAGCCTGGGGATTCAGGGGAGAGTGAGAGGGAAACACACGTGTCGGCAACTTGTATTTTTAAAAGGTGTGCAGACACACAAACGGGGGTAACTAAGGGAGCAGGCAAATTTGTGTGGGGAAAGAGCGCAAAATAAACCCCCTAACATCTCTCACGACTTACGCCTCGCCAGGGGACCAAGTCACGGACTTGTGAATCTCCCCCAGACGCAAATCGAAACTAGGCTGATTTTATGGTTTTGGAACCTCTCCACGTATCCATTTCATGTTTTAAAAACAGCCTCTCAAAATTGCTCAATAAAAACCGCAAAACCCAGCCCCAGAGCTACACACATTCACCAGCCCTACCCTTGCATCATTAGCAGCCCTTTTCAGTCCAGATAATTAGCATTCCCAGCTCTCTGGCTACCTGCTTGCAAGGAGAAGGGAGCTGATGAAGGAGTAGGAGCCGCTTGGACTTTTCCACCTGCCGAGAGCCCCGGCAGGACGAGCTGCTGCTCCGGGGACGGGAGAATCACGGCCCTGCCTGTTGTGGCAGGTGAAGCAGGTAACGAGGATGGCTGTGCCCCATCTAAGCGTGGCGCTGAGGGATTTCAAAGGCTTTCAAAACGAAAGCAGGAGAAAACAAAACCCCAAACAAATCACTCCTTGGAAAAGAAGCCAGGAGCAGTTTCACCCACCAGCAAGGACAGCACTGCGCCGGTGAGCAAGAAGGGACTAGGTCAGGCGATGGGCAATCATCAGCTGCTGTATTTCTCCTTGATTTTTAGCTCCAGCAGAGATTTCAGGACGTGACAAGAGCCTCACAAGCCCGCACACCACCGCCGCAGCCGCCTGGCGAGGGTACTTACCAAGTTTCACTACGCCGAAGCCCAGCGGACACTCGGAGTGCTTGATGCAGAACTCCATCTCGGAGTAGTAGCCCTCCTGGCACTGACAGACACGGTTGTGGGTGGAATTGCACTGCTGCACCTCCACCTGCTTCTCCTCGCAGATGACGTTACAGTACCGGCACTTCTCCAGGTAGTTCCAGTACTGCGTGTAGTGCAGATCCGGGCAGGGTGCGCACACCGTCTGTCTGTCCCTGGTGCAGTGCTGTGCCACGAAGGTCCCCGGCGGGCACTGCTGGCAGGTGAGCTGCTTCTTCGTCACAGCGTCTTTCCATTGGTAAGTGGGTTGGGCGCTGCAGCCGAGCTCAGCCAGGACAAGGAGGAGGGGGGCAAACATCCACTGCAGCACAGAGAGCGCAAAGAGCCCTTAGCTCGCCCTCTCGCAGAGGCAGGAGCAGCCAACACGGCTGCTGTGTTGCAGGATTCATTACTGTTGCAGTAAGTTATTCTCCCACATCATGCTCCCCCCAGCTCCAGGGGTAAAGCATCGGTGGCGCTGGGGACCAGCCGCTGTCCCCCGAGTGCCTCCCCATCGCCCTCCACTCGCCATCCCAGGTGACAAAGCATCCTTCCCAAACAACGCTTCCCAAGCCCATTTTGGGGTGCCTTCGCAACCCCATTTCCCCCACTCGGTACCAAAAGCAGCTCCAGCACATTCTCCTCCTCTGTGCACCCCAATCGGTCCCCCACCGTTTGGGGTGAGCCCTTCGCAGGCCGAGGAGCAGAAGGGAAGTTTCCCACACTAGCCAGTACAGGGGTGCTCCGCGGGAACTCAAAACTTTTTTGGAAACCCAGCTACTCAGTGTAGGACCAGAGAATCCCAGAGACTTCTTTATCCTCCCTTTCCTTGCCAAAGCACGTGCACCCAGCCTTAAGAGCAGATGGTAGCTTACCTTGGATGAATGCCTTAAATTCGGCACGTGGCAGGGCAGCATAGCACCGAGGGCTTCCGAGCACCGCGATCGGAAACCTGTGGAGTCAGAGAGGGTTCCTCAGAGGCTGGCTCTGAGGAGAACGGCTGGGTTGGAGCTCCTCTCCGTAGCAGCAGCGCCGATCCAAGCTGTGCAGCTTTAAAGCAGAGAGAGAGAGAGAGACGGGTACGGAAGCGGCTCGGCTCCCCGTCCCGCATCCCCGGTCCTCACCGCGCCTCTCCTCCCCGCTCCCCTCGCCGGGCAGCACCTTTATAGCCCCGGGGCCCTGGGAAAGACCCCTCTTGCGCAAGCGGCCGGCGGCATCCCGGGCCCGCCCGGCTCCTCGCTCCCCCCGGGGCTCCCGGCGCCGCTCCCGCCGCTCCCGCCGCCCCCGCCGCGGAGCTCCCCGGGCAGCCGAGCCTCTCTACCTGGAGGGAGGGAGAAGGCAGGTGGGATTCCCAAATCCCCAGGTTTTATAGTGGTACGCTGAGGAGGGGTTTGGTTTGGTTTTTTTTTTCTTTTGGCTGGAGTAGGGCAGGGAAAGTCCCCTGCGAAGGCGCTGTTCCCTGGCTGTGAGTGATAAATAACTTCCCAGGAATGGCATGTGTCTCTTGCTGCTGGGGACAAAGTTTGCCCCCAAGTACAGCCCCGAGGTGCCGTTGCTGGCCCGGGGTGTAAGCACCCAATCTGGCACCAGGGCTCTGCTGAGAACACGAACAACCCCCTNAGCTGTGCAGCTTTAAAGCAGAGAGAGAGAGAGACGGGTAAGGGCTGTTTGGAAAGGCAGGTTCCTTGTCTGCTTTTCAGACGGTCCTTTCCCCCAGGGAGACGCTGTCTCTCCCCAGCCCAAGGAGAGAAGAGAGTCTTGGAACACAGACAACCTCCTCGCCAGTGGAAGGCTGCTCTCCTGACGCGCTCAGCGCCCCGACACGCGTAAGCGCCCGCAGGAAAAGCACCCCCAGCTCGGGAAGCAGGCGGGACCGGCAGCAGCGGCCAAGGAGGGGGGCAGAAAGGGGTGAAGTGGTGNGGAGCTCCCAGGGCAGCCGAGCCTCTCTACCTGGAGGGAGGGAGAAGGCAGGTGGGATTCCCAAATCCCCAGGTTTTATAGTGGTACGCTGAGGAGGGGTTTGGTTTGGTTTTTTTTTTCTTTTGGCTGGAGTAGGGCAGGGAAAGTCCCCTGCGAAGGCGCTGTTCCCTGGCTGTGAGTGATAAATAACTTCCCAGGAATGGCATGTGTCTCTTGCTGCTGGGGACAAAGTTTGCCCCCAAGTACAGCCCCGAGGTGCCGTTGCTGGCCCGGGGTGTAAGCACCCAATCTGGCACCAGGGCTCTGCTGAGAACACGAACAACCCCCTGCTCTGCCCGGGAGGCTCCGCCGTGAGACCCCATCCTGCCCCCCGCACGCCGTGGGGGCACTAACCCTGCTAAAACAGTCCCGATCGGTACCAGTTTGGCAACACATTCCTGAAGCCGGCTCAGAGCTTCAGCTTTTTCCTTTCGGCAGCACAGAGGATGACACCCTAATCCAACTGCAACACTAAAACACGTTAGAGTTACCTTTTGTGGGAGAACAACATCCATCAGCAGCTGAGGAGGTCAGTTTTTAAATATCTTACAGGTGACACTTTGCCACAAGTCCTGGACCCCAAGGATTTCAATGGAAATTGAATTCAGCTTGGATCAGCATGCGGCTCAGCAGAGCCAGGCAGGAGAGCACTTACCAGCGCTGCTCGCTCTGCCCGGCCCCTGCTTAAACAGATCAGACTCACGCACTTTGACCCTCTGCCCCGTCTCACCAGATTCCCTCTGACGGCAGGAAAATCCCAGGGCACCACTGCAAAATGCTGGGACGGCACCCACTGGCCATCCCTCCGCTCCAGCTGTACCTGCTCGGGTACCGCAAGCAGAGGGGGAAGGAGAAAGAGCCCAGAAATTAGCTATTCTTTGGGGTAAAAGCAGGAGCGCTCCTTACCTAGCCCATGCAGAGCACAGCGCGCTCTGTACGTGAAAACCTGCTTTTTCATTTCCTCCCAGACACCATCTCTCCTACCAGGAACGGTGCCGCAAGGCAGAGTGGAAGGAGGAAACTGCAACCGATTCCAAACAGCTAACTCAGGAAAAAAGTTTAGCTTTTTTTTCTTGTTTTTTAAACTTTCCAATCAATGGAAGAGAAGAAACACACCTACGTATAAATCACATCCTCACACACACAGCACTCAGCTGGGAAATTTGATGGGTATTGTACTACAGCCCTGTTAATGTCACAATTTGCCGTCTTCACCTGCAAAAAAGGCAAAAGAGCACACTGTGAGCTGCACGCTGGGCTGCTGCTGCTGCTGCCCGTCACAAAAACCCCACAAGCTCCTCATGGCCTCTCCTACCGCCACAGCCCGTGGCTCCCAGGACCCCCAGCCACCCCCGGGCCTCAGGCAGGGCTCTGCCAGCCCCGGCTCGGCGTGTGGAACAGCAGGCGTGCGACCGGGAAAAAAAAAGAGTTGGTAGGTTTTAGAGCAGCAGAGCACCACCACCCGTACCATCGCTTGAGAGAAAATAGGGATAACAACCACCAGCCAGCAAAACCTCGTTTTCTCAGAACAAAAGCATGTAGGAACCAGTTAGAAAAGAGTAGCCAGTCCATAAACACACTTGCTTAATACGTACAACTTCTCAAATGTCACCATGTGGGGGACACTGAAGGGCCTCCAAAATACCCTCCCAACAAGTCATTTTCTCTGGAAGTGCCATTTATAGCCTGGCTGCTCTCAGGTCAAGCTTTGCCGTCTGCTCTGAAGACCACTGATGGAGAGGACACCAGCCGCTGTCTCGGAAAACAGCAACCCTCACTATCCCTGCCTGTCCCATGCTGGGGCTTGGAAAAAATTTCCTCTCATTGTTTGAGCGGCAAGAAAGGAATTCCACTCAGGAATAAAGCTGCCCACAAAGAATACAGGCTGGTTTTATAAGCCAGCCCAACATCCCCTACAGAGGCTTCTCCAGCAGCTGTCACAATTTGTGTTTTTCTCAAGCATCTCCCATTCCCCTGCATGGCCCCTGGGCCGTGGGGCAGCTCAGGCTGCTGAGCAGTTGTGAGCATCAAACACCAGATACAGAATCACTCAAAAATGTAGTTTGGAGAATTTCGTACTCTGTTGTGTGTCTGGAGGTCCAACACCACAGCGAGTGGCATTCTTCACACGTTTTTAGAGTTGTTACACATATGACCGAGCTGTAGGTCTGAACCGCAACCCTACGTAGCTGTACCTTTCTCCTTTGCAAGAACTGGGCTCCTTATGTCCTCATCCCTCAGCATTCAGTTTTCCCAAATACTCTCTTTACGCTTGTTCCCTCAATGTATAGTCACATCTATTACATTAATGTTATCCCACATAAACAGCCCAGGCACAAACACCTCGTTTACACCCAGACACAAACTAGGAGCAGTCCTGAAGAGTAAGGCGTGCTGTACCTAGAGGAGGTGCACAGGCACTTGTTGGGCAAGGGGGAATGGAGAGCGTGTCCCCAACAGCCTCCCCCCATCCTCCAACAACCCCCAGGAGGGGGGCAGTGTCTCATTCTCAAAGAGACTCCCTGAACAGGCATTCATGGATAGTCAAATCCAGATCACGCACTCAAAAAAGCAAAAGCAAAGTCTCTGGAACGGTGAAGGAGCCAGAGTGAGGAGGTGGGAAGACGTGGGGGGTTTTCTGC
Source organism: Rhinoptilus africanus (assembly GCA_013400135.1). Lineage (NCBI taxonomy): Eukaryota > Metazoa > Chordata > Aves > Charadriiformes > Glareolidae > Rhinoptilus > Rhinoptilus africanus. Next base: position 62,610 of record VXBO01008329.1, read on the forward strand.
TCAGCAGCCAGCAGCCAAATAATTTTCCCTATCATTAGAGAGAACTAACATTTGAGGATTTGCCTTCTGCAGCACCAGAATGAGCCTCTCACCTCCAGGTGCCAGTCACTGGATCTGCAGTGAATCTCTTGGACCTTATTCTTAATTCTGTTAAAGATCAAAACCTACAAGAGCTAAACATACAATTTCCAAAGAAAATCAAAACCAGTTTTTGGCTACCCACAAGGAGAGGTAAACCCCGATGGCCAGAAGGGATCCAAAGCTCCTTCCAGTAAGCTCAGATTCTACCCATCGTGGTTAAAGAAAGGGCTCTGGCTCTAGCTGGAGCCAAAGGGGCTCCCTGCTCTGGTCCGAGAGTGCTGCTGGGACAGCGAAGGGCAGGGCCTGGGCACTGCCTGATTTTCAAAGGCCACTCCAAAATGGATTTTAATTCTACTACTGGTTTATCTCAGTCACTTGTAGCTCCCCAAAGTAACCCTGACGATTTGTAACACCTTCTGACATAATCCCTGAGCCAAGGATTACTGGGGTTTTGTGTCATGAGTATGAATCACCTCAGTAATTAAACAAATCATCTCCCAGCACTCCCCTGGGACTCCCTCTGGGACTGAGGCATGGCCTCTGGAGGATCTTTCTTTTGGGTGAAACTCACCACTGGTTTGAATTAAGCATGATGCCCCTGCTGGGGTAAGAGAGGGCTGGAGAGTTTAAACCAGACCTTTTTTGTCGGCGGCTTGTCCCATCCGAGGACAGGTTGGCATTTCAGAGCAGCCTCAACGCAACACCAGCGCGTTTCCTCCTCTGATGGGCAGAAAGCTGATCTCAGTTTTCCTAACATGGATTTCACATGGTTCTTCAGGCTGTTACCAGCCTTCTTTCTGACACATCCAAACTCTTCCAAGAAGCTGCAACAGAAATCAAGTCATCTAGACTTTTGCAAACTTGTGAGTCGGCCGAAGTGATGAACAGTCATACCGCGATGTTTGTGAAAGGATTACTCAAAAGTAATCTGAATGGCTTCATTTCTTCCTTGTGTCCCTCTAACTCTGCTCAGGTTGAAAGGAAAAACACCAGAGAATATCTGGTTACACCTGTTAACGGATGGAGGAACCCACGAGACGAAGGCAGGTGGCACATCCCGGATGGCACCTCACGGCAGTCCCTGTACCCTCGTCGTGACAAGGGCTGGGACGGATTCTCCAAGCACGCAGCCCCTCACCGTGCCGCAACATAGCACTATCAATTAAATTTCATTCTGAATTCAACAACGCTAAAAAATTTAATGCTAAATATTTAGAGAGTGAAGTACCACATCAATAGGACAGAAAGGGCTTCCCCAGGCAACCTCCACCTTTTAGGGAGATAAGAGTCTGGCAGAACAACAACCTTCAATTAATCTTTTTCCCTCTGTTCTTTTACTTGCCTGATGAACCTCCCAGAGTGGGTTTATGGATGGGGTCACTGCCTGATCACTGGAAAGCAACAACTCGACTCACTGCTGACGTTTTGACCTGCAGAAGTAGCTTAGAAAAGGAATTCAGCATCATATTCCCATGGCTGTGATTTCATTTCCCCACACAAGGCATCATTTCATGCTGCCGAGAGCTTCAGGCCGCCCGGCAGCACTGCTTTTTGAAACTACTTTGGCAAAATCACTTCTCTCACTAATATTCAGAGAGAAATCTGAAAAGCAAAGAAATTCCTCTCTCTCTGTTAATAGCCACTTCTCCAAGCAATAACACAGCTCATCTCTTTCCAGATAAAACAGTTGCTTTGTTAGTTTTGGTCTCTTTCCCAAGTCCTTTCAGCTTTATTTGGGAAAAACAATGGCAAAAAAATTTTCAGTGACACACCACTAAAATTGGAGACAATATTCCAGGTATAGTCATAACACTGCGAGGCAGGGGCAACAAAGAGAGATTAATATCTACTTCCTTCATGATCTGTAACTCATGTGTCATTTGCTTCCCAAAATCAGCAAGGAGTGTCCATGATAGATTTCCCTCTCCCTGAGCACGCAGTAGTTTGGATCAGTTCCTCTAACCACTTATAGCAACATAGATTTTTCTGAAACAATTCTTGTTTTCACTTTCTGGTCTTCATAAATAACATAGTCGCTCTGTCTCTCCTTCTTGTAAATCCAGCTACTTCAAGGATGACAGAAGGTCTCTATCCACAGCACGCCCTGACAGCTAGTTCCTGGAGACCCTCTTCTTCAAGGTTTCATTGGAAGCAGCTTCATTGCTGGGGCAGGGGTGGGAGGAAGCAACACTCTAAACACATTTAGGAGGACCACACCAAGGTCATGAAAGATTCAGCGACACACAGGCCTCTGAACATTTCTTTGGAAGATGGGGGCTGGAAATGCGTGCACGTGTGAGAAGCGATTCTTGAGCAACCTGCCACGGGGAACATGCAGTCAAGGCAGTGCTCAGCTACCGGGCAGAGGTTGGAGAGCTGGGAATGGGAAGGGCCAGAGGTCCGATAACATCCCTGCTGGGCGTCTGCCACAAGCCAGGGAAGGATGCCCTGGAAGCCCCAGCATAAACACTCTCCTAACAGGTAATGGGGCTGCTATTTAGCAATGCCAAGTGATCGACGAGGGTAGAGACCTTGAGACTTACTCTTAGTTCAGAGTTGTGGTCTTCCACAAGAGGAGTTCCTTTGGGCTTACACTAAAACCTGGTGAAGGACAATACCACATAAAAGACTATTTGCTCATCACTGGTCAGGATTTGCAGCAGTTTGCCTTTTTTTTTTTTTTTTTAAATTGATGGGAATAACTTCTCGGAAAACCTCTCCAAGATAGGTGAGGAATGACAGAATCATTAAATTCTGTTCATTATTAAAACTAAAACTAGGTGATGAGCAGACAAGGACGACCCTCCTGCTGGCTGGATGCTCTCCCATCACCACCAGTACGTGTCAGTATCCATCTGCCCTGCCCCAGAGATGCTGACAGGAGGAAGCCTTCCAGACCCGCTGCAGCGCAATCCCCACCACACCAGAAAGCAGCAACAAAACCAGATCGGTTCCCAACCAATTCCGTCTGCAAACAGCAGATTTGCTGATGGGGATGTTGAAGTGTTTCAGAGCTTTTCAGGGTGGGTTCAGCTAGTGAAGGCACCTAGCAATGAATCTCTCCAGCAAGATGAGCTAACTGTCAAAGAATAAAACAAGGATTGCGTAAACCTCTTGAAGGCACCAAGATATTTTAAGACAGTTCCTCTGCCCAGTCTCACTAACAACAGAGCATTCCCAGGTAGGAACAGTCTCCAGAATTAAAACAATCCCAGTGTCAAGGAAAAAGCACAGCTAGAAAACTATTCTAGTTAAGAGGAAATTAAATGAGTGCGTAATAATGTTTGTCCCAGCAAATCACACATACCTTTTAAGTATTTCGTTTAGTCTTGCTGGATCTTACAGCATTTTTGTAGTCTATAGGAGATAATTTCCATCAGGTAAACCTAAACAAAGCCATCATTTCACCGCCTTGCTGAAGATGCTCAAAGCTCGTGTCCTGTGCTGTGGTTTCCCTCCAGTGGCATAAGCAGCAAGCTGCAGCTCTCCCCAGGGAGAGCTCTTCCCGACCTTACCACTAAATAACATTTTACTGTTTCACTGCTCCCAGCCCTCACTCAGCTCTTAGACCTCCCCTTCCACTGTTTGCCCAGGCCGAGAGAAGGCAGGGAGAATTAAAAATGAGCGTCTGAAAGAAGTGGCGGGGACCTGCCTGGAAGCAGCTGCGAGGTTTTTGCCCCACGTAGAGAATTCAGATCACCCCAAAGCTGCCGACTGCAAAACAGCAGCACTGGCCTGATCTGCTTCCCCTGAGAGCATCCTCTTTTTTTTATTATTATTTTTTTAAAACTTCTGTAATGCAATCGTTATTGCCATACTTGTTAAAAAAGCAAAAGAGAACTAATGATAAAGATTAGCTGTAAAAATTAATAATTCACAAATTGATAAAGAACACTCAGGGCATGATTTCTGTAGCTGCAACCTCAACAAAAACCCCTTGAACAACAAATAAGATTAAGCACATTTCAGGTACGGAGTTGGTTTGGTTTTGGGAAACAAAGCTGTCTTCCATGTTTCTGGGCAGACTTCAGTCCAGCAAAATGTAGCTTTTCCATCATTAAACACAATGTGGTCACCACGCTACAAAATTCAGAGTCCTTTCGGAGGACAGGAGTTTAACAGCGTTGCCGCCTTGACACCATCGCTCCAAATCTTCTTCTGTTCATTTTTACAACACATATATACATTCATACTTTTTTTTGTATTTTTTCCCCACTTACATTTCAAAGATCTAGGGCTTTCTCTGCATTATTCTTGGTTTCAGAATCTTAACCACTATCGGTAGTGCACTGAATAGATACGTGGATAGAAGGTAAAATTCATTCACCAACATCAGAATATATGCAAGCCCAAAATTACCTTCATTCCTGTTTAAATCTTCATTATTTCCAATTTTTAGTTAATGAAGTACGGAAAGTTCCTGTTTCACTGGCATTTAAGAACACCACTTGTCCTGTTGTTCTGATAGTCTGACCGCAGTGAACCCCAACTTGAAAACACCCATGTTATTTGACATTTTAAGGCACAAGAGTCACAGTATCACATGCACTACCAGGTAAAGTGGATTCCAACCTGAAAAAAGAAATTTCTCAAAGAGGAACAATATCCTGGCAACTCTGAGATTTGAAGTGACATCGGTTTTGAATTCTATAAAACCCAATGTTTTTGTATCTGGTAATTATTTTTTTTTAATCAAACAAAATCTAATCAAATAAAAAATTGTTTTATTAATAGCTTAATTTATGGCAGCTACTGAAGATTTAAAATCGATAGTTTTTCAGGTTAACCACTTATATCCACTACTCACAGAGAGTGGAAGCATTAAGATGGGTTAAAAAAATTCCTAACATGATTTAAAATTTTAAATCAATTCGTTCCTTTTCCCTCTTGGAACGTAAACATCAGAGAACACAGGCACAATGGAAATAGCTGTACTGAGCAGAAAATAAAGCCTCCTTAGTAGCACGTTTCCAAAAAATCCCAGCACAACAGAAGGAATCAGGCTTTGAGGTGCACAGCAGACACGAGGGAGTGTGGCTGCTCACTATCCAACCACTGGAATTTGCTTTTAAAAAGTCATCCTTACAATGTCTTCTGGTATTGGAGACAGCAGCTGCTGCCAAACACCAAACAGCGAATGTGAATCACTTCTTCCAGGAACACCAGTGTGGTAAGGATGGGTAGTCTGGCCTCCTTACTTAGCCAGCTCAGTTCCACTGTAGTACTGTTGCTAGGGTTTTTCCAGGATCTGGTATTACCTGAAGGGCCCATGAATAACAGCCACCTCCAGGATATAAAAATTCAACTCAAGAGTGGTCACAGTAGAATTTATAGGCTAACATAAATAAGAAATTAACCTTCTTAGTTCCAACAGAGGACAATACTCTGCTTTGTCTCCTGCCAGCGCTGAAGGAGAAAGACCTTTCAGACTTGATCACCTTTGTAGGAAGAAAGGATACATGTTGGTGTGCAGCATGAAACCCAGAGCCGAGGATCAAAGATATTTAAAAGAACCTTTATCCTGCTTCTCTTCAGGCTGAGAGCGAGTGTGCAGCAATTTCCTTCCCTGATACAAAGTACCTGCCCTTTCTGCCAGTGCGATTATGACCAGAAGAAAACTTGGATTAATCGCTGCTTCTTCACATCACTGTGGCACTCCGGGCACTTCTTCACCATCTGTATAAATAAACGAACAAAATACATAGATGATATATTAAATTTCTCTGTCATGTTTGTTATTGTCCAATATGAACTATAAGCCACACTAGTCATTTGACAGTCCCCAAGATATTGTATCTACTATTTTTAAATACAGCATTACTGTTCAGTCAGTTATTTAACTGCTAGTAGGAAAAGGGAAGAAAAAGGAAGTCTCCCAGTAAAGTAGCAACACACTTTACAGCAGTTGCCTCAGATCAACTACAGCAATGACATACCTGGAAAACTAAAATACAGGAACAAGGAAATACAGAGCTTGCAAGAGCTGTTGTGAAGTACAGATGTACTTGTTATTAGTAAAATCCTATAACTTATGAGTTCCCTGAAATCCTGCTTCCTCTTGCACGGATGAGAAGGAAGTGATTTCCTGGGCATACCAGGACATAGGTGATACACGGGGTCATGACCAAGAGTTTTGCAGGGGAAACAAGTAAGTTTTATTTCTTCATACCACTACACACCTTTCTCAGTTAACAGCTGAAGACTGGGCACACAAGACAACCCAGGTTTCAGTTTGCTTCTTCACTAACCTTAAATTTTAAAGTCTGGTTGTTAGCCATTTGACCTGCAGATGAACCTTAACTGTTCTTTTTCTACCTTGAAAAATTACTAGTAAACCTAAAATGCTCTGCTTATTTCAAAAGTGAGAAAGTAAAAAAACTTTCTCGAAAATTACTCTCTGTGAGCAAATCACCAGCTCAGTAGGCTGAAGTGATGGTTACCTACATCAGCGCAGGCTTCCCTGCAGTACTGANATGAGCAAATCACCTACATCAGTGGCACTGCGCAGGCTTCCCTGCAGTACTGAAGTTAATCATGTAACAAAAGATGTAGACTGCAAAGCAGGTTTGAGCACCCCTATTTTGATTCTAGAAACATTAATTGAAATACCATAAATGTAGGGGGAGAGGAAAAGTCACTTTACCTCCCCGTAAAGAGTAATTTGTTAAAGAACTCTGAAAATTTTAAGTAATACATAATTGTGAAATCTTATATTATTTGCCCACATTACAGATAGTCCAAATGAGAATAAATCAGTTTCTCTTGGAATACCTGCAAAAAGAGCACGAATAAAAGATGCATTTAAACACTGAAAAGCAGCAAGAGACCTCTGCACAGAGAACTACACCCCAAACCAGTGCATATTGGCACAGTCTTGGCAAGGCTTCCCCTAATGCATGGAAAAACACCCACATGCACCGGCGCTAATCCCTCTAATACCCCTCCAGCTGTAGCGAATTCTGTCTGCTCCTCCAAAAGCTTCCAAAGCGTTCCAAAATTATTCACCGCCTCTCGCCTCCACTAAACTATTTCAGTAAAACAACAAATTGGAAGAGACATCGCAATTTGCAAAAAGCAAGTCATTGCATTTTGAATGACAGGCTGTTAGTCACTTCCTCAGAGGACAATATAGGCTAAAGAGCTTTTGGGCTGGAGAAACATAGTGAGTAACTTGTTAGAAAATTAAAAAGATGAGTTTTCAATCCCAGCCCAGCCAGCGGTGACAAAGCCCAATGCGATCTGATGAGACTTCAGAGCTCAGACACAACAAACATGGTTGCTCATTTCCTGCTGGTAAAGGTACCTCTATCACAACCACAGCCCTTGCCACGAATGGAGTCAATTGTTTGTACAACCATGGGCAGGAATGCGGATGAAACTAGTGCGAGATGGTCCCTCTGGGACTGGTTTCACAGAAACATGGAATAACCTTCTTCCTGTTTGCCATCCTCTGCTCTCAACCAAGCCCTTCTTCCTTCTCATCTGCACAACTACCAGAGAACAGTTTTGCCTCATCCCTAGGAGAAGCTTCTCTCTTCATCGGTCCTCAAGTAATATCCCAAACTACAAGATATTTGACTTTTCATTAACCAAACTACACTTGAATCGTATCATAAGCAAGCTAACATTACTGTACACTGAGAACCATTCGTCGCTAGAAAAGTATGCTATAAGTGAGGTATGAAAAGGTGACAGACCACGTAATTTCACATTCTCCACAATAAAGACTAGAATGTCGGTCATGCTGAGCCTTGAGGGGTGCTTGAACAGTAGAGCAAAAGGTCTCAGCTGGTGAGAACATGCTTCTTACATCCTCCACACCCAACAGTTTGTTGTTCAGAGTAAGGGGGGAAAAAAGCATTCTTAGAAATAAGGACTTTGATGTATGTTGTCTATGGAGGAGGCAAATGGCTCACGCTGTTGGTGTATGTAGAAAAACACCAAAGGTGCACTTACAAAGGACAGGATATCCATGCTGTGTTTTCTTGAGAACTGCTAGAATATTTTATTTGTCCTTTTTTAACAAGTGAGGTGTTAAACTGAACTATCAAGGGGCAGGTTCAAAATGACAACAAAAAAGTGAGATGGCTTCTCATGTAACGTTTGGCTAAGCTGTGAATTGCCTGCTGTAGGACACGGATGACATGTTTATTTGTGTTCAAACGGAACTAGACAATGCAATGGAAATGCATCAGAGGTTTCTTAATATACAGAAACAACCTTTGGCTGAGGGATTTTTTGTACTGCAAATAGCTTTGGGCTGAGAGATCACCTGGAAGAATCATCACTCATGCCTGCCATGTTCTTTTATCCTTTCCTAACCATCCTTTTTTTGGCCACTGTCAGAGAGAGAATGTTGGGTTGGATGGAGTTTTACTCTGACTCAGTATGTCTGCTATTAGGTTCTTATTATTTCCTTCAAACTATATCCATCTTTCCTGATCTTTACAAATTCTAAGACTGTATTTACCTCACAGGGTTGCGGTATGCTACCACAAAGCAAAGCTCTGATTCATCTTGCTAAGAAAAACACAGAGATTTTCTTTCCCTGCCATCACCTGATACAACGTGGGATGAAGTTTCACTATAACTAGGCAAGATGATTCAGGTAAGTGGCAAATACAGACGACATTAATAACAAACGACCCATGGGAAATGGCTCATTTCCTCAATCATAGCTTTGTACTGGAAATCTGAATAGAACAGAAAGAATATTTCCAGTTGGAAGGGACCTACAATGCTCACCTAGTCCAACTGCCCAACCACTTCAGGGCTGAACAAAAGTTAAAGCATGTTATTAAGGGCACCGAGGCATCAACCACCTCTCCAGGAAGCCTGTTCCAGTGTTTGATCCTCTCGGTAAAGAAACGTTTCCTAATCTCTAGTCTGAACCTCCCCCGGCAGCTTTGAACTGCTCCCATGCATCCTGCCACTGGATCCCAGGGAGAAGAGCTCAGCATCTCCCTCTCCACATCCCCTCCTTGTGAAGCTGGGGAGAGAAATGAGCCCCCCCCCCCCCCCCCAGCCTCCTTTCTCCAAACAAGACAAACCCAAAGTCCTCAGCTGCTCCTCCTCGGACATGCCTTCCAGGCCTTCCACCAGCTTTGTGGCTCTCCTCTGGATGCATTCAAGTACCTGCATCCGAAACACAGCCTCATCTAGTAGACCTGACTATTTTAATTCCCAGTCTAAGAGATGTGCAATCAGATAAATGAGTCATTAAAAAAATTTTAGGCTGAGCAGGTCCTGTGATTTTTCTATGAACTATGAAAATGCACATTAACTTGGGAATTAAGGAGAAAACCAGACCTCAGAATTACCAATTTAAGACAAAAACCACAGAACAGGGCAATACAGTTGCTCAATACACAACGGTTCCAATTTTGCGGATTCTTAAGCTGACAAAACAACAATTACAAGATAAATCTTACCAGCAAAGGGAGAGAGTTTTTCCCCAGACATTTATAAGATAAAAATTTGTGGGTTGAGATAACATAATCTCCCTGTGGGATGATAAACGCTTGCCTAACCGAAAAAACTCCCCAGGGAGCTCATTCTGTTCCTTAATCAGCTCAAGTCTTGAGCAGCAGAGATCACAAACACATGCTAGTAAAATTCTTGTCATGACTTTCTTAGAGTCTTCTCTGAAGTGGAGTATGTTGACTGTCAGATATGGATCCCTGTTATACTTTAGCATGAAAGGAACAACTGAGTATTCAGCAGCAATGTCTATTCAAGGCAATTGGTTTGACTGCCCTATCTGCAGCAAACACGAGATGCCTTCTTTTGAGTTTCTTGTACACTCTTACATGTATTCCTTATAATCCAATACTTTTGGATTTTAACATTTTTAAAGAAATGTGGCATAGAAGACTGAGGACAAAATTTAGTTGAACAGCTATTCTGAATTCCCTCTAGGAGATACAAGTCTGAGAACGTCAGTCTGGACATTATTCTATATTCCTCTCGGACCAAGTCTGTCTTCGTTGTTACATTTTATTTCGATGTTAGTATACTGCTTGTTTTCTACACTTAGCTGACATAATTCAGTGTCTTCTTCCTGAGAAAAAGACCTTTCTCTGGAACTTGGAATGACTGATTATTTTGTACTTGCTTATAGATTCACAGGTTGAGGAAATTTCTTTTCCTTCCGTCCTCTTTTTGTAGGTTCCTCCATTGATTAGTAGCCACCTTCATCACCTATGAATGTTTAAAAGCACTCAACTCTTGTATTAGATTTCCATACTCAGGGTCACAGGTTATTAATACCTGGCTGCCAAATCAAACATTGGGTAAGATGCCACCAAACACTTGCACTCTGGGATCGGCTACATCCTCTTACCTAAAGAATTTCAACCACCAATTTACTCAGCCAGAAAAACCAATGAACAGGATAACACAGGAGATATTCGAGCATGAGTTTGCCTCATCTCATGATAGTGCTTTAGAGTAGGTTTTTAGATATGGAAAATTATGAAACTAAGCAAGGAAAAAAAACCCCTAAAATAAAGGTTCAGATGTAGAAAAAACCCTATTTTTTTCCAAGTTGCTGCACAGCATGGCTCTAGACTGGAAAACTTTTGAAGAAAGCTCAGAAAAAGCACCAAAGTTGTGAAAAAGACAGCATAAGGCAGTGGTCTGCCTCCAATCACATTGCAGAACACGGGAAGTAATGAAACAAGTGGTAAATCTTCCATCAGGATTTAAGTGTTCTCTCTGTAAACAGAAGAATTCTGTTTCCAGGGCTGTCCACATGGTTCTCCTGAAAAGCACAAAATTCACCAGTAGTTTCAGGAAAACCTGAAACCAGTAAGACAAGATAACCTTTAAGAACTGCTCCCAGCATGTTTTGCAGCAAGTGAAGTCACATAATGGACATTTAAAAGGCACATCATCCTCAGATTTGCAGTTAGAGCACTGGAATCTTCCTAGAACAGAGGGAGGGCGGGGAGAGGGGGAGAGAGAAAGAGAGGGAGGAAATGACTAAATTCCAGTAACTGTGAAATTCTCATGCATACGTTTCCAGTGCAGTCCAGAAAACAATGACCATGAGCTTTACGAACTACCTCAACAGTAGGTATACCTGCAATACCTGCCCTGTTACGTTATTTCTTTCACATGACCTCACTCAGTCTCTTGGTGCTTCAGATCCGCATTTAGAAACTGAGGTTACATCCTCACTTCACAAGGAAGTTGTTGAGAAAAATCCGTAAGTTCTCAGGAAACTATTACATCATTGTGATAAAGACAATGAAGTACTTTGAGACGACGTACGCAAGTGGCAGAAAGTACAATTTCTACTTAGCAAACCATGGTAATCATTGCACCTGAGCTAATACTGGCATGAACCAGTCATCATTTAATGGATCATGAGCAAAATTATCACTTCTATAACTTATCTTTATTCCCAAGTATTAGAGAATTGCAGTCAAAATCTCACCTATACCTACCACACTCTGGCTCCATTTCTAGGGGAAAGATAGGCACAGCTCCAGAGGCTGTGGGTGCTCTCACGTTACTGGTTTCTTTTGATACTTTGGTCTTTGGCAATCCAGGTTTGCTTTTCTGGGTAAAGCAGAAGGAGGAAATCTTTCTCTGAATTTTTTCCGGTACCTCACCCTTAGAAGTGGCCGCATCTGGTTATAAAAAAAAAAAAAAACAAAACAACCAAACCCAACGTAGCATACAAAACAGTATAATGCAGAACATAATGCACAGACTCCATGAAACGGAATGAGTTCAGTAAGTTCTCATTGTATAAGAAGAAAACCACAATTTGAATAACTATTTTTTTTGGTGCCATACTGGTTGGTAACAGAAGTTTCTGATACTAAAACACGCCTTATTACTGAAAGGGACTCTTTATATGGAAATAGTTCTGAGGAAATCCTTCCTAGACAGAGTGGATCTCGATCCACTCCTGCTCCCACTTACATGCAAAAATTCTGTCTTCACCCACAATGCACTCCACCGTTTAAAGAAGATGGCACTATAACTCATTTTTTTCTTGTTTCCTTGCACTTCCCCGTCTCACATTGCCTTCTATCTTATACCTGTGGTTGGTTTGTTTTGTTTTGGTTTTTTTTAACACAACTTGGACATGGCCAATTGCTTTGATCTTCCTTTAGCCATCTAGTGCAGGGAGGCCCTAACCCACAGCTAAGGCTGCTGGACACTATCATAATAATAAATAAGATTCTAAACTTCAGACAAATGTTCATTCCCCACCTTGAACGTGGCTGTTTTCTCCTTTAGTGCACAAGCTCTCCAAACTCAGAGGGTTCCCTTCACCTTGCACCTGCTGTTGGAATTGCTTCTCTCCCTCGCCACAGACCATTCCAGTCAAATCTTTACACATCTGTTTGAACTGCTCTTTGTGATGAGGGCGCACAAACATGTAAAACCCTGTCCAAAAGAAAATACAGTCAAATGCATAGGAAAACAACTGCCCGACCATGGAAGACTCCTTGCTTTGGAAGGGAGAATTTCTTTGGAAGCTGAACAATATTAGCCATATCCTTCAGGCTGGTGGAACATTTGATGCTTTTGTTGATTTTATGAGGTTTTCCTTGCCAGAAGACAGATGAGTATTTAGTATTAAAAATAATCTCATCTTAGCTCAAAATTCTTCTGCTCTCTACAGCTAAGCATAAATACCTGTTCCAGCTCTTCACCTGACAACTGATCTAGAGAAATTGGGTATATATACAATATCTGAAAAGACCTTCTCAAAAAGGAAGTTTCTTGTTACTGTTTGGTTGACAAGGATTCACAACACATATACAGCAATTCTAAAAAGTCCCAATTATGACTTACTGCCAAGCACAGACAATTCTACCTCTGAAGTCAAAGCATTTGCTCAGTGAAGATACTGACTCTCTGTGAGAAAGAATGCTCAGGGGGAGATTATGAGTCACAGTGCCGCACAGTTCATTTCCCTCCCACTCTTCACTGTGTCACATGAGATCACAGCACCCGCATCTTCTTCTGAACTAAATAAAAAATGATTTTTACAAAATCCCTTACTTTGTAAGAGATGAAAATCTTCTGGCCTCTCAGTGGTGAGGGCTGCTATCACTGATATCATAGCATCATAGTTATCTGTCTTCTTGTAAGCTAACAATGCTTCATAGAAACGGCTGTAAGTGCTTTTGTTCAAAGCCCTTTTCACGTCGTTGAGGTAGGTGGCCCTGAGGCCCTGGTGGTGATCTCTCCTAGAGCTTGAAGCTTTTTCAATGTCTTGTGTTGGAGCTCGACTGGCATTCTGCCCTGAGAGACAAAGAACACACATGAGCAGGGCTTGGGGAGGAACAGAGACAAACAGGTAGCTCTTCTGTATCAACTTCTTTTTTCATTCAGAAGGGGGTTCCTGGACTCCTTCAAAGCGGTAAAGCCAACACTGCCCGCACAGCCACACACCTCCCTCGGGCATGGCCTCGGGCAGGGCCAAGACCTGCTCCTGGAAACGGCAACTGAGCAAATGAATTCTGGGGATTGCTTGTAGCATGTTCTGGAGATTTTTTTATCTTTTAAACAGAGCAATGGTCAGAAGGTCACTGGGGAATGAGAAAAAGGTGACACAGAAGACGCTGTGCATGGAGATCAGCAATAAATCAGGTTTTGTGCTGCTTTTTGAGGGAGCAGAAGCATTTTAAACAGGTGGCTTAACCAACAGTGCTGGCCTGACACTGTGGCAAGTAAGCTGTTGAGAGCACTGCTCCCCCCTGCCAACAGGAAAGCGTAATGTTAAACAAGAATAACTGACCTCAAATAACACACAAAAGAGCACAAGAGCAAGGCAGGAATACAAGGGAAGGTGGGAGCAGCTGTGAACATCCTGCTAAACTCCAAGTCGACTTCTGTTCAAAATGCCAGTCTTTGGCTTCTGATATGTTTTAGAGGAAAAAATTCTGTTTTGCGTATTAAAGGAATGCAAATAAGGACGAAGTATAATACAAAAAACTGATTGAAATTCACCAGCCACATCTTTGGGTATTTAGATTTTTGTTCGTCACTAAAGAGCTTTTAAAAAAGTTCAAGAAAACAATGAACTTTTAAAAGACGGGCTTAGTTCAACTTCCTGAAAGGGGAAAAACATGGGTGTGAATTTTATAATCAGTATCTTCTCCTGCATATCGTACAGCTTTCTGACACTTTCATGGGAGCACACCCTACTTAGGGAGCGAGCCACAGAAATAATGCGTGCATTAATTCCTACTGTTCTCTCAATCACTTTCAGTGGAAGTTCTGTGAAAGAACAAGTTCTGTGAAAATCAACCTCATGACCTCAGGACAAAATAATTATTAAAGATTCTGTTTTGTGCAAATGTTCTTAAAATACAAAACAAAAACAGGAAAAGAAGTCAAATGAAACAATATGGCTTCATACATGAAAAGCTTTTAAAGCCTCCAGGAAACATCGGCTTTTTATTTATATTTTTTAAGAAAAAGGATTAGCCTTTGACTATTCTTTACTCTCTAAAGAAAGACTTCTAAGCTGCCCAACTATCCTACTCATTTCCTTGTGAGAAATACAGAAAATTCCCAGCTGTTCTCAGGAAGATCTGTTATCAAATCACAACCGAGCCTTTGACTTCAAAGATAAAATACTGGACGGTATGAGATTAGAGAGATGCATACAGAGACTACGTGCAATTGTGAGAATACATTTACTAGTCTGTTTCTGCAGAAAAAACAGACTGTTTGCATTAGGAGGGTACACATTACCAATGATAAAAGAGAAACTGTTTTCTTCTTCATACCTGGATTCATACTGACCTAAGCTAAAATTACATTCCTTAAATGGCTCTCTTTCATGAACCCTGGACAAACAGAAGGCCGGCAGTTTGTGTCATGATTTCCCTCATTGACATATGCCAGGTCAGCCTCAAGCACAAACTTCTGGCTTTAGTCGGTTTCTTTCATATTCACCTTGATCTAATTTATTGGCTTTTGTGTTTCTTTTTGTACAATCCTTGCTGAAAATTACCATCACTCCTGACTACCGATAGTGAGCCGCTGTGCGAGGTGAACACAAAAAACATTGGTTCCCACCAGAATTTACAGTGACGAAATAAAACATAAGATGTATTACCTTGGGACTGTGTTTTTATTTTAACATGAAGGGCACCTGCACTATTCAGTCCTGTTGTCAAGTGGAATCCTCCCCGGTTCAAGTGGAGCCCAGGGTTTAGCTGAGCGCACGAGTCCTTTGAGAACGCTGTTTTCTGCTGACTCTGTTTTTCTTCTGTTAAATCAAACCAGTCCATTAACAGTGAACTTAGGGAAGAATGAACGTAGAATGGTGCATTTTAAAGTACACCATTCTATGCTGAAAACACCTGAAGATGTAGATGTATTTCTCTGATAAGAGGGGATGAGCTAATACCCTGCTTTTTTTAGGACTTCATTGCTCCAGAGTTTCAAAGATTTCACAAGCAATGCGAGGACATAATTACCCTCTATACACTGTTCTGGTGTCACTACGTGGGTAGCAAAGTAGACGGAGAATAAATACAAAGTTTTTAAATCCACAGATCAGTTTCAAGATTCAAATAGATCTGTAAAATCCCCTTTTGAAATAAAATGGCATCATTGCTAACTATATAGTAACTAACGCTCAGGCATCCGTGTGCACTTACGGGAAGGTGGAAAAAAGGATCATACAGAGCACAGACCTAGTTCAGTATTGATTGAACTAAGTTGCCTTCCACACTTACATCTCTACATATTAGATGTGCCTTGCTCTACAATTAGACAACGTACATCAAACGATATAACTGCCTGCACAGTGCTGTAACGAGCTCCTCACCTATTGTCTTGGCCAGTATCTCTCTCTCTTCCCGCAGGAGGCTGTGCTCAGGTTTGTAGCCACAGCCCACTCCAGTCAGATTGCAACAGGCTTCATCAAACTGTTTTTTATGTTGAGGTCGAACAAACTGGTAAAATTCTTTCATTAGAGAGAGGGAAGGGGGTGGGGGGGAGAAAAATCAGTCCACAACAGGTAATAAATGCAATAAATGCCATAGAAACCTACAACGACAGGACTTTTAGGTTAGGTAATGAAGATAGAAGAGTACAGCTAAATAATTTAAAATCTAAATGTCTTTTTCTAATATTTATGCAATAAGCATGCTTATAAGTTACACAAAGGTCATCTATGATGCAAATTTCCAACAGCATCATTACCAGCAGGTAACAACTGCAACTTTTTTTCACCATAAATATGACATAGTATATTTATCTGGTGAAACAGGTATTTGGAGCAAAAGGTCATGAACTACCTCATAAACCTTGGGCTCAAAGTATCTGCTAGGCTGATACTTTGCATAACTGATATACTGTTAATTTTACACCTCATCGTTGTTACTTACCATAAAATGCTTGCCAACCAAAAGCCTTAATGTCAAATGAACTTTGTATCCCAGGTACCTGTCACTTCTTATTTATATAGTAAGATCAGCAAATTGAGAAATAGACTGTGGCTACTGTTAGTACTAAGTACTCATACTGAGCATCTCATTCCTTAACCTTAAAATTAACCTTAAACAATTTACAAGATGCATAACTGTGCTTCTTTATTTTAGTAGATGAAAAAAGGCAAAGAAAAATCTGCCCATTTGCTCACAGGTTGACAGGAAAACGAAAATTCACAGAGAAAAGACTGTGTTAACAAGAAGAAATGTTGGTGGGAGTCCAGTTCGTGTCAATGCAATTACTAAAAGCCAAGAAAATACCAGCTAAACCAGTAAAGTATCCATGCTCGCCCAGATCACTTGCTTTATACTCACCATTATTTAAATAGAAAATTTCTCTAGATCCCCTGTCTGCTTACTTACTGCTTTAACACTTACGAGCACACCTATCCAACTCACACAACCACACTCTTGACCTTACCCCCTAAATCACAGGGAATAAGCTACACTACTTTTAGGCAAAGTTTAAAATAAAACAAGCTTCCATGGAATGGGATTTTCTTCAGGCCTGTCAAGACGCAAACTAACATATAATAATTAGATTGAGAAGATTTTCTGTGTGATCTAGGGATATAAAGTGATGAAGGTTAATGATTACCATCCCGATTGACCTGTATTTCGAATCTAAACCACCTCTGAAATACCCAAGTTTACTTAAAAGACAAAGGTCACAACATATAAATATACTAGGGAGGCTGTCATACCTCGTAACAAGATATGCTTTTTTTCATCCTCTATAAAGAGGGAGCTCATTTGAGATAACATAGCAGGGAAGTCATCTGTCTTCTTGTAGTGCTGAAGAGCCTTAGAGAAGAGATCATAGTTTTGTTGGCTTAGGGTCTCCTTCACTGTTGCGATGTACAAGGTAGCTCGGGCCTTCTTTGGCTCTGTCAGCTCTGCTTTCTTATCAGCTGGCTGCGAAGACAGGAGGACTCTTCAGTAAAGAGTATGACTTGAGGAGGTATGCTCACATAAATTCAGATGGAAGCAATATATTTACAATTCCGCCAGCACATAGAACAATGAATACTTTCAACTAACAGGTAGCTGTCCTTTGCAATTATGGCAGTCACTCCCTTACCCATGAGTTATTTCAAAAAAAAATAAAAACCAAAACCAAAACACAACCCAAAAAACCAACCAACCAAACAAACAAAAAACCCAAAAAATCAGCTTCAGTCTAACAGAATAAACACAAATTTAACTATCTAATTGGCCTACCTCCAGGAAATGCCCAATTAATGAAAAAAATAATCTCTGAAGCAGGAGATACAGAGAACAGAAAGTGTTAAAGCATTCTGGTTCCTTTAAGACATTTCTCGAAGACACTATATACATGAGCAAGCAAGATTACTCTCTCCTGGGAAATGTTCTTCTACAGTCACAAGCAGCAGGGACTTTATATAGATTCAGGACAACCTCTCCCTCACCAAAGTGACTGTGCATGTGACTGAACATATGAGCTCTTGGATCCTTGTCAAATACCTTAATGACAAAAAACTGTCACTGGGACAACCCTGAGGCACAAGTATAGTGTTAAGTTCCCTAGATGATTATTATATCTATTGCTAAAACATTAATTTCTCTAACATCTGTGAGCATTCATTCCCTCACAGGAGTGATGCTATTCACCATCTCCGCTGACAAAACTGACTGCTTCAGAGGAATATTCCTAGAGAAGGCAGCCAAGTCTCGTTGCACAATTCTATTCTTAGGAGAAGGCTTAATTAAGAGAAATGATATTAACTCCAAACCTTGGGGGCAAGGCTGACTCATCATGACATCAGAGCACAACAAACTGCAAACATAACCTTCTGCAATGAACCTGCTCCCTTCCTCACGCCTTGGATATTATCAGCTTCAGGATCTGCAACTACTTTTATTGGTTTCCTTTGCTAGGTGACTGAGTCTGACAAACAGACAGGAATTAAGACAGCACCTAGGACAACTACCGGCACACACAGTCACCCAGGGGATTCTCATGACTTTATCGAGACTCTTAAGCAACTAGCTGCATAAGGAGTTAACTGAATTCGTTGTGTAACATACAGTAATGACGCACCACAGGTGGGATCGCTTATCCAAACAAAACTGGTCACTTATACCATTTGAGGCTCTACCAGCAGCTGGACTAGATGGTCATTGGAGGTCCCTTCCAACTGAACTATTTTATTCTAATCAAAAAGAATGAAATCACCCACTGCACCTGGTCAATGCCAGAAAACCACAGAATCACAGAATGTGTTGGGTTGGAAGGGACCTCTAAAGGCCATCTAGTCCAACCTCCCTGCAGTTGGCAGGGACATCTTCAACTAGATCAGGTTGCTCAGAGCCTCATCCAGCCTGGCCTTGAATGTCTCCAGGGATGGGGTCTCCACCCCCTCTCTGGGCAACCTGGGCCAGTGTCTCACCACCCTCAGGGTAAAGAACTTCTTCCTAATGTCTAGTCTAAACCTGCCCTGCTCTAGTTTAAAACTACTGCCCCTCATCCTGTCGCTACATGCCCTTGCAAACAGCCCCTCCCCAGCCTTTCCATAGGTCCCCTTCAGGTACTGGAAGGCTGCTATAAGGTCTCCCCAGAGCCTTCCCCTCTCCAAGCTGAACAACCACAACTCTCTCAACCTGTCCTCCTAGGAGACATGCTCCAGCCCTCTGACAATTCTTTTTACCTACTGTCCCTACATAGACCTGTGCTTGATTGGGTCTGTGATGTCTAGATTTGAGAAAGAGCACGACAGAAACAGATTTCAGATGTGCATCAATGAATATTTACAATTTGGAGAAAAAACATAATTGTTCTCGCATCAGTCATCTGTCTGCCTGGGAATTTCCAATTCAAATTAAAGCAGTCTGTAGGTCACAGGGATGGCACAGACACATGAAAACACATACTGTATTGCTGACTAGCTTTATTTTCTTCCTTCCTCCTTTCTGTTCATCTATTAACCTCTTCTCATACTGAAGGGAAAGCGTTGACAAACGTTGTGCCTGTGAAGTTTAAAAGAAAAGAAGAAAGGTCCATAAAAATGCTTTTCAAAGTTACTGTCCATTTAATTTATCCATTTCCAGTAGTAAAGTTGGTTAACTCAGTTTGTGACACCATTCAAGAACGTGAAACAAGTCAACCTAAATTATTGCAACAGAGCCTGGGACACATTTGTTTCTAGAACGTAATCACTTACTGGACAATTCAGAAAGACAGATCAAAACAGAGGAAATCAAAGACACAGTAGGTCTTGAGGGTGCAGATTCCCAATTAAGCAAACCTGGACTTACAGCTAAATGTTTCAGAGCCGTCCTGGGAGTGTACACATACCTGTGTGTAACTGATGCCTCACATGCCCCTGCACTTTCCTGCCTGGAAGTACTTCTGAAGAAAACCTCTAACAGGCTTTTCTTGGGGTACTGAAAAGGGAAGCCTGCGCAGTCTCGTAGGAAACACCCGGGTGGATAGGATGAGAGAGTAGCAGAAACACCCGTGGCTTGACAAGCTCTTTAGCATCTTCCATTCCCAGTAACAAAGAATCCCGCTTGTACCACAGTGACTGGGAATATTGGTATACACAAAGCTCCAGAAGAGAAACTGAGTGGGCATAAGAGAAGTGGAATTTCTTAATAGTCTCCACTACTAGATCAAGCAAGTATCAACCATATTAAAAACAACCACCTAAGTAACAGAAGATACCGTGGGATAGCCCCATACTGCCAGTTGTTATCTACACACCTGGTGAGAAAGCAGGTATGTGACATGATTCATTTTGTTGCTCTTACCCAATAAAAGAATTTCATAGCGAGTATGTGACTATCAGTGCATTTACAAAATAGTGTTTGTTAGAGGAACCAGTGAAACCTAACAGTACCCCTATATTCCGTTGTGACTTCTAAATACGTCTATTCGGATCAGAGAGCTTCAGAGTCAAATTAAACTAACTACCACTAGAACAGCAGCACTGAAAATAAACAAAACCCTATGCCAGTAACCTCAGATTTGCCAGTTTGTAGAGTCAGTTGCTGATACTGAGAAATACAACCTTCAGTGCACTCATAACACTGCCTGACCATGACTTAAGTGCACATTTAAATATATTTTATTTAAGCATCACATAGCAGAATGAAGAATTGGAATACAAGCAGCAAGCCAAGCATTTATGATACATGCAATGAGTCAGAAAAATGATCATAACCATCATCTTAATCCTGAACGATGCAAAGGCGCCACCTTGAATAGCATGACTCAGAAGAAATAAGGCTTCTGAAAGACAAGTTTCCATAAGGCATCTCTCACAAGGAAAGCTGATTAAGGGGAACTGTCAAATCATTTTTTTAAATGGATTGAGAAACTATTTCTTGTATTTTGATTTTTTTTTTGAGATGACAAAGGCTTCTTTTCTTCTTTTTCACCGCAGGCAAATTGTTTCAGAACGACAGCAGCTAAATTTCCCTTATTTAGGGAACAAGGGGACAGCATAACCTTGATAAAAGATAAAATTCCCTTATTTAGGGAACAAGGGGACAGTATAACCTTGACAAAAGAAAAAACGGTAACACAGATAGTATGATGGATGGTGAAGAATGATATGAAAGGCACACCAAGCCCATGATCAGTCCAATTCCAGGGCTTATTAAAATCAGCTCAATACCAGACTCGGAATGAAAGCTGGCTCCCTCAGAGGCACAGCATGTCTCGGGACAACACTCCCCAGATCTCTGGTGCCAGAGGTCGCCAATTTAGGTGCAGCACAGGATGACCCCACAGTTCTCTGCAAGCCACAGATGAGTCGTAACGCCGAACATAGAAGGCGGATATGAGGTGACTCACTGCCAAGCCATTAGGACCATCAACTTATCTCTATCTGACTTAAGGAAACGCTGCAGTATGCCAAAAGCAGTGCAGCTGTGTTAATAAGATACTGTAGCTGACTTACCAAGACCCTGGAGATGTGCCAGGCTTTCCAAAGAATAAGTTCTGGTGTCTATGCCATGGTGGCCCATGGGTGATGAAGCTGATTTCTCAAGCAGATGCATGCAAGTTATTTCTCTAATCCTTGTTTCTCCAAGTTTGTACATTCCCTCCATTTTGTACGTGTCTCCATCCATCTCTCTTAGGACTCCTTAGATATTCCCCAGATAGTCCCTACAGCTCCACACTTTCCTTCAGGCATTCTTCCCCTAAGCAGACTGCAATATGTTGCAAGAGACATTCCTGGAGTCCACACACTAGTCATCAGCCAAACTGAGCCTGCAAGCCAGCACTTTAATTCCTGCTGATGGTAGCCAGGTAAGGGAGCTACTCCACCAACGAGTGCAAACAGAGATTTTAGGAAAGCAAGAACACCACAGACTAATCACTGATGTGCTGATTACAGTAAGTTTTTCTGGAAAGAGGGTGGAACTGGTACTCTTAAATCAATGCAAACTCATTTTGCTTTAGTGCCTATATGTTTTACTGATAAGCAAGTGTTTTGCTACACCATCGCCATTACCTTTTCCTCTCCCGACAAGTCACTTTCCTCCTCTGCATCTTCACTGCTCTTCTCATTGCGTTCCAACGCATCCAAGAGCCCAATACATTGTGTTCTAGGCGAGACCAGCTCTTGTTCATATTCCATGCATAGGCTGGAAGCTCCATCTGCATTTACTGGCATCATAGCATAATACATATGACAAATTATCATTCCAAATTCTCTCTTGCATTTTCTTTGATTTAGTAATACCTCAAAATCTTACGTGGCAATCCACACAGATGTGTTGGTTTTATCTTCCACATCTTGCAAAATTGCATTATATGACTTAATAAGAAAATGGCTTTGGTTAATCACTTCCAAAATTGCTCAAGCATTCATTACCACAACCTGGTGGACTTCTCCCAAACTTTTCCTTAAGTGGTGGTCATATTTAACCTCAAAAAGGCTTAGGATCAATGGGGAAAAAAAGTCTTATTGCAAGAGTTGCCTGTATTTAACTACTTTAGCTTTATGGATTTCCTCAAAATTGAGCTCCTGTTTTTAAGAATTCCTGACATGAAATATGATTCATTAATTTTAAACAGAACAAGTTTTTTTAAAGGCTAAAACTTTCACAGTCACCCTCAGGTCCCAAGAATACATATTCTCACTCATCAGGATCCAGGCATATTTAGTTTTAAATATAAGAATTTAGAACTGTCGGTTGCATTAAGTTAGTATCAGTTTTTTACTTCTAAAAGGCATTCTCTTCAAAATATATTTCCACTGTTTTGTGAAATGACTTCAACAGAGTTAATTTCTAAGAACAGTCACTATTTTGAGAAGAACAGAAGTATATTAACCTATAAATTTATAAGTTAGTACAATAAATTCTTTAGCCAAAACTATGACTACAGGTGCAGTTTGATGTTACAGCTAATGCAATGCAACGCAACTGAATATCTGTATCAAAAGAGGCAAGAGCTTCTTCTCTTTACCTCCAGTCATACATTCCAGCCCATCCTCTGAGATAGCCCTACCAGTCCCACAGGTGACAGGTAAATTGGTTCAGCAACCTCATCTGACTTGCTCTGCAGTTACACGAGAGAAGGATTCAAACTGAGGGAAGGAGCATTAAGTGCACAGTTGAAAATTGAGGGAGGAAAAAAAAGCGGTGGCTGAAGCGATCTCTCTCAATAACAACACTGGCTTAGATGTATTGGGAAATCACCCTCACACTCAGTCATAACTGTTTTGGGACCACAGTTGTAAAAACAACTTTATTGTTCTGTTACTAAACAGCAAGCAATCTAGAGTATAACATTCTGAAAGAACATCTGACATAAGAAATACTTTATTCTTTGTCATTAGCTAACCACAATTTTAAGATACTATTTTCTTCCAAGGCCAATACCTTCTTTCTGTTTTCTTAGTCAGATTACTGTGTAAGAGTCATTTCTACACCAGGATGGAAGAATAGCATATGAAAGTCACTGCTAGTCAGAAAGAGACTTCTAGTTCTTATTTTTAAAACTATCTATGATATTCCACCAAAATCCTGTTCTGCAGAACACCTTGTCAGGCCCCATCTGCCTCTTTGCTCTGTAGTTGCAACTGGTTCCCCCATTTTCTAATGCCGATCAGACTTTTATATCAGTCTTTGAACTCTATTCGTTTTCTCTCCCATTCCAATTTATAGTCTCCTGCTCATCCTTTGTTCAGCTTAAAACAAAAGAGTGAGGACCTAGTCGTACCTTTTCTTTTCCTTTTCAAACTGGGAACATGGTCATCCAAGTTTTTGGCTTTTTTCAGGGAGAGGATCTGCTCAGATGAAGTAGATGGTCCTGTATCGCTTTCACTTAGGGAACCAGCAGAGCCAGAAGGGCGCTGAGGCAGGGGTGGGGGCATCTGCAAGCAGTTTACAAAATGTTACTGTAGGCAAAAGCTACTGTTCCGGTCCTCTCCATTTGCAACCAAAAATCCCAGCAACAACCCCAAGACATCTCGTTTTTCCCCGAGTAACCCTTGTCAGCAAGATTGTTAATCATTCTGGACTTCTGTGCTTTTGGTGACAGGACCAAATAACTAGGAAGTAATACTAGACTACGCTAGATGGAGTGTAGTAAGCGGGCTTAGCACTAAGTGACCTGTGTTAACAGAAAAAGGGTCATGACTGTACTAAAGAACAATTGCTTCCTAACACCACCCCAGCAACAAAGCTCCTTCTGGAAAAAGCACAGTGGGTTGTGGTTCTCATTTACCATCAAACTCCCATTTATCACAAGAAAAGATCATCAAGTCATCCAGTATCATCCATCTGTAACATTGTTTTGAACAACTTGTATTTGGCTAATACATCTTCCATGAAGTCACCCAAGTCTGTATGTGACATTTTAAGCTTTTATTTTAATCTTAATCTCCATTTTGGGGACCAAGAATTCCCCATTATGGCTTCCAGTCCATTTCTTGCTGTGACTTTGTCTTGTCAATTAGAAAGTCTTTTTACAATATTACTTTTTAAATCAAGGAACTATTACTGAGAGAAAGAGTTTCTGAATGCCAAGAGAGAAGCCATATTAGCAGAGATGACCCAGTGATGAACTGTAATAATAATGAATGGGTTTATCTCACTCTTTGTACCAGTCAGCCTAGATTTAAATTTAAGGGTTTGTCTGATTCTTCCGCACATACACCCTCTCTCCGAGACGGTGCTTTTTGATGCTAACACCAATTCCAGTACTTGCACACCATCAAACGAAAGCTTTGTTTATTTAGGAGGGACGGGAAAAAGAAGTTATTTTTGTAATCTAACCTAATGAGCTGCACACCATGACAACACATCCTGTCCCAGCTCACTCTGGGAGAAAGATGAGGCAGATCTCCTTTCCCGTAAAGCTCCCCGTGTTTACAAGTAACAAGACAAGAGATTCCATCACATCTCTCACCTGGATTAGTATTTCCCGTTCCCAAATCAATCACAAAAAGTTGTTGGGTTTTTAATTTTTATTTAAAGACACTTACGATATCTTGAGCAACACGGAAGAAGAGGGAGACACTTCTGACTGCGTGCCCAAAGTTGTTGTAAACGTTCACATAAGGGCGGACCCATGAAGGCAGCTTGCCTCTCACATCACCAGTGGTGAACCTGTGTAGCATTGGACAAGGAGAGAATTATTTGCCAGGTTGGCTTACATCAATTAAACAAATGCTAGATCAGGGTCCAAAAGGGCAAAGGAGGAGCAGCAAGACAACAAAAGATGGAAACAGTGCAGTAAATATAATAGGGTGGTGTCTTCACGCAGGAGAAAAGGGCTTTGTTGATACCATGTACCACGCAATCAGCCAGTTCTTATCTTGCATCCATAATATCTTGAATTGTGCAACAGTAACAGCAGTACTGAACTGGGATGTGCTCACTGTCCCCAGTCGAGCCTCAGCATTGAAGGCTAGCAATTAAAGTCTTGTTGCCTATTATATACGTATTATATTAATTAATATTGATTGATATTAAATTTATTAGTAATTCTTTCCTCATTTTTGTCCTCCTCTCAAAAAAACTGCAGTGCTGGTGGCTGCCTTCTCAAACGAGGGATGGAGAAACTGCAAAACCTTAAGCTATTATCACATAATTTCCAGTAGCATTACAAACATGAATTCAACAAATTGGCTGATTTTGCATTAATACCATTAATCTCTTCCTGCAGCTACAAGACAATAAATTTTGTGAGCAGAAGATAACAATCTACTTACTTTTTTTAAGTACTACAATATTTATATAACCTGTTACGTACAGTAAGTTAATTACTTATGAACTGCAGCCTTCTCCAAACAGCGACCTCAGCACATTCACATGCAAAATACCAATACCCGTGTTGGGAGATAAAGATGTTGGTGTATGTTTATGTTCTAGAGCCAAGGTTTCACCTGTGATCACATAGGAAGATAGCACCATAGTCTTGGCGATGTCTGATGACCCTGCCGATAGCCTGATTAACAGCCCGGGAAGCTTGCTGACTGTACCACTCACGCCCAGATAAATACTGCAAGAGGCGGGAGAAAGAATTAACATTATTTACCAGGTAAAATTTATTCTTCGTGCTGTACAGTCACTGTTTCTTTCTAAAGAAATAAAAAGCGTATCCAACAAGATCTACTGATAAATCTCTAAAAGCGTCAAAAAACCAAGTACAGGTTGACTTGAGTATCACACCTGACTTACGGTGCACAGAAAACTCTAGTAGCAATATCCAACTTGAGAGGCTATTTAGTATATATAGCCTTGGCAGTACAGACTCATCATACTATTTAAGACCGAACAGCTATCCTGCAAACTAAAACATTATAAACTACATTTATAAAACCATTCATTCTCATGCCTGAGGGAATTAAAAAAAAAATAATCCAGCCCAAAGCAAAACAAAAGTCAAAAACCCAAAACAGACACACACACTAAACCGCCAAGACAAAAATCCCCAAACCAACCAGCACAGGCAGTTCCTCCTGCCCACCCTCCCTCTGGATGAAATAATTCCCTCAGAAAGATATATGGATAACCTCCATACAAAGATTTTGACTGAAACTTTAATTGTACCAGGTTTTGAGCCTATATTTGATTGAGGCCGTGCCAATGAAGACAGAATTTTGAACCCTTAACATTATTTTTAAAAAAAGGTGACTATTTGTGACAAACTCCCAAGGATGTTTGACTTTTTGATATTCAAGGTCCCAGGAGGCTGGGAGGATAACAAAGGCCAAAACCCACAGAGACAAGAGGGAGAAACAATGACCTGAACCTGTAAAGAGCCAATAGTGAGAAGGCGCCCAGCATTACCTGTGCACCTGCACCACTTCTTCTCATTTCATCCAGGAACTGCATCTTTAAAACAACTCTGGGCTCCATACGAGGAGGAAATGGAAGCCCAGTAATGATGACTCCTCGCCCATTTATATCTGCAAAGTCCAAGCCTTCGCTGGCCTGAAGAGACAGCGTTGTCCATTATCAACAGGATTTGAAGTCATATGTCAGAGCAATTCAGCAGTTATTGGCCTTTTTTCCTCCATTAAATTAAATCCCTAGCCAAGTGTAGTTTATGAATACATTATGAATAGTTTCAATTCAATTTTTTTCTTTTACTACCAGGGCTTTAAACTTAGCTTTTTCCCCTAGGAGGCCCTGTACAAAGCATAACCTCAGCCTACACCACTGATGCACATGTCTTATTCCTGGGTAAGCAGAACAGTTGTATTCAAAAGATGTTTTAAATGTGAGTCAATACCTCTGTTTAAACCTTCCACACCGCGAATTGTTAACAAGATGTGATAAGAACATAGCAAACCTTCTTTGACATTAAAAATAAACAGAATCATTTCAAAGCAATAATGGAAAGCTACCAGAAATCTGCTCAGAATCACAGTGGCATATCCACCAGCTGTGCTGCTCAAGTGCTTGTCGCTCTTCCCCCCCGTACATGCTCATGTCCCATCCTGTGCTGCCAAATCACTTTGTGAAATGAACAAAATCAGAGTTAAACAGACTGAAAAATAATTCAGGGGGAAAAAAAAAAAGTTGTTTTGTTTTGCAGCTGAATCTATTTGCCAAATCTCATTTACCATGCCACACAAGTAGTTGGGATGGAATAGAACATTAGGGATGGATGGGCGGGTGGAATGACCAACTCTGCTCAGCTTAAGCCAGCACTGCCACTAAGAGCAGCAACCACAGCACACACTATAATCCAATTGCCTAAATTGTATTTATGGACGTTTTCTCTGGGGCACAAAGGAAATCAGGCCAATAAGAGCATGAGTAAACCAGCCTTACACACACAAAAAAAAAAAAGAAAAAACACCCAAACCTTACCCTTCACTCTCCCAAAATAGAAAAGACAATTCCTATGAACTTTTAAAGACACTCTGGGCCTAGATATAGCTAGTAAAAGAACTAGAGCAACTGGGACAGAATCTCCTCTTTCTAGAAAGGACTGCGTTTTAGTTGTCTTTCAGGGAACAGAGAACACAAAAAGCTTGCTAGAATGCTTACATCACTGTGAAATCTAGAATACATCTGGGTAAGCATAAAATAGTAATATCAGATACTTCTGATGAGAAGGTAAAATATGGTCTGTCCTGTGTTTCTGCAGAGCCTTGAGGAAAATACGAAAACCAGGATATTATTTAGTCGAAGTGTGGCTATAAATAAATAAGATGATGCTGCACATCTCTAGCTCCTCCTGTTTATTCCCCACGCTACATGCGTTTGCATAGAGGCATTTAAATTGGGCATCCGATGAAGCCAATTTACTGGCTGGAGTGTCTGGAATTCCTTTGTGCTGCACTCCAGGTGCTCTCCTGTTGACCTGCAACCCTTCTCCAGGCTCTGGGACCTATTGCTGGCATTGGCATCATCCTGGTAGGAGTGGGATGGATTGAGGTTGCCCTCCCCTGGCAACTCCAGTTTAAAGCCCTCTTCACCAGTTTAGCAAGCCTCTGAGCAAAGATATAACTATAATCCCATCTCAAGCGAAACAAATTCTCATTACCTTCCCCCGACATACGGCCAAAAAAGCAGCTCCGTTAGACTTTGGACAGGCAACTTTATCATAGTACGCATCCATTACCTAAAAGATAAACTAGTTTAAGCAAGAGCAAGAATGGTATTATCCTTTGCATATGCATAAATAGAAAGTGGTACTAGCTAAATTTGACTTGTTTACTAAGATATACAACATGATTAATTTGGCATAGTATAATTTTCTTTACTTTTACTAATTGCAAATGCCAGAAGCCATTTGTTTCGCAAAATCCTTACCCTACTGTGAAATCTAGAATACATCTGGGTAAGCATAAAATAGTAATATCAGATACTTCTGATGAGAAGGTAAAATATGGTCTGTCCTGTGTTTCTGCAGAGCCTTGAGGAAAATACGAAAACCAGGATATTATTTAGTCGAAGAAGTGTGGCTATAAATAAGATGACGCTGCACAATTCCTTAACACTCAAAGCACAACAAACTGGGAGGAAGTGTCCCGCAGACCATTAAAGAGTGCTGACTACTGAAGTCCCAGATTTCTATCATTTCAGTCCCTCAGTATGTATGTATGTTAGCCGCAGTCACATGACTGAATTTCAAATGAAGACTATACCCTGTGCTACTGTCATAAAGAGTAAAAGAAGGATGCACAGGAGAACTATAATTCGAAGAAGGTCTCAGAGTTTTAATTTTATCCTAGGATAAAGTTCGGGTGTTTGAACACATCTTAGAGAAGGTATTTAAACATAAAACCAGTTTGTGAAAACATTATGGGTATATAATGCAAATAATCAACCTCTGCAAAGCTTCCTTTGTTCCTGGGTTCCACAAACATTGGCTTCACGTCTTCTATTCTTTTAGCAAAATCATGCTCCTGTTAAACAGATAATGAACATATCAGAAATGGCCATGTGAAAGCAAGGACGTACCAGAAGTGCACAAAAGAAAGGAAATGCTCAGGAGTGGTCTCCACAGACTGCGAGTGGTCACCATGGACTTCCCCAACACAGTCTGTTCCTCTCTTGCCAAACATAGGAAGAGATGGAAGAAGAAACGTGCAACCCTAACCACACTAACGGTGGCTCCCTGCAGTTGGTGCAATCAGACTTTGTGCAGGTGGGAGAACCATTTCTTTTCCTTCCAACTTGCAAGTTGCCAACACCCACCTCCCACAGCCCCGCTCCGCAGTACGACACCTCTGTCCCAGCATGCACTTTTAAGGAGGAGGAGCACTTAAAACAGAGTTGTTCTGCCAAGTCTCACCAGTGACACTCAAGTCATGAGCACAGCAGGTACAAAAGTTACGGCTGTAGTGGTGAGAAATGCTCATATTGGGATTTTTTTCCTAGGAGTTGAAATGCTTAGACCAACCATAATTTGGAAGTTTAATAAAGAGGAGTTTTTGAAATGAAATGAACGCTGAAATCAGATCAGATGAGATAATGTATGAAAATTCTTTTGGGTTTGGTTCCGACAACACTGCATTTCAGTGTGTTGTGACCAAAATAAAAGAAGGCTGACCTGGATTTTTACTTTCCAAATTTTATCATCTACTTATTAACAAAGAATTTTCTAATGAGCTTGGTTAGATAGCATAAGTACAAACTGTCTGATGTGTGTAACCAAACCACCTAATAAAGGCAGAGTAATTAACATACCCTCCAGTATTCCAGGCTCTTATCCATGACAGGATACGATGGGAAGAAGACCAAGAGCCCATGTGGGACAACTCGCACAAGGTTACCTGCAACGAGATAGGCCGGTGTACAGCTGAGGGTGTTTTCATCCTGGGATGGAGTACACAGACTGCAGAGGAAACAAACTGACAGTGTGGCTTCCTTCCAAAAGCTTCGCTGCTTTCTTGACACGAATGTTTGTGTATTAGAAGTCGTTTCATTTTTTAAAATAATTTCGGTAATCTTGTCATCAATGTATAAGCTTTAATACAGATGCCTAACTAGCTTTCTAAAGCATAGCGTTAACAGGATGAAAGATGTTATGAGCTACACCAAACACTACAGACACAACATCATCTGACAGTAGGAGCTGTTTTTAGATCATTTTCTCCACGCTTTGAATGTTTAGACTGCAGTGGACAAAGCAAAGGATGAGGTACCACAAGATGGCTTTTGAGAGTTTTCTGGTCAAATAGTATACACTTTACTGAAAAAAAAAAAAACATTGATATTTTGTGAAAGTGTTTTCTTAGTTTCACCTTTTAGGCCAAGCTGAATACCTCAAAACACTCTATTTCCTTCAAACATCTCTAGATTTAGCAGATTTCTTTCAATCTTATCTCAGCCAAGCTACACAAATGCTCGTCTTCTATTCTGCTCACATGTGTTAAACTTTTGTAGTTCTGTTATATTTGTAAAACATTACCAAAACAATAAATGCGGACTTACAGCATGCTTGACACAGTGCCTTTAAAAATATCACAAAAAATTGCATTGACTTCTTGTGATCCTCAATTGCTCTGCAAATGACGCCTGGCTGCATCATCTCTGTGCACTGATTTTCTAGTTTGTCCCACTTTCTGATCATGTTTAGGAACCACATTTTTGACCCAAACACCTGACAATAAAAATGAACTAATTTGGAAATATTAAACCAAGGACTCAAACTCATTTTTGTATGCAATTACAGTAGCCAGCTGCCTAACAGACAGACACATACAAAACCAGACAGCATTTAGATATACAATGCAATCCTTTGCCCTTCTTTACGTTATTACATCTTCTTTAGTATTTCTCCTTCTTGCAGATTTCTGAAAACCCTGTGTAACAACCCATTTCTGAAATCCGCACATTTCACTTACCAATTGTTTTCCCCAGAGAAGATAAATAATCCTCTGAAAACCTATGAAGAAAAAATCAAGTAACATCATTGTATTTCCTTTTCCTTGTTTTTCATACATATTGACTCATACTCCCAATCGCTTTCCTTCCCGTGGCAAGCACCCGTACCAAGGACTCAAAATCGTAGTATCTTGACTACACATTAGTATCACTATTCAATATTCTTACTAATAGCACTGAAGATGATCTAAGCTTCCATATTATCAAAATGTAACAAGTGGAAATGGGCAGCCATGAGTTTTATGGTTAATACTAACAATTTAAGGGTGAAAGTTCTGCCAGAAAAGTCTGCAGGTGCTGCCAAGCCTGACTAACGTTACAACTATTTAAAATAATGATCGAGTTAGGTGTGGTAAGGCCGCGGGGCAAAAAAGGGTGAATTTGATTACTATGATTATTATTTACTCATGGTATAAGCCAAATAAATTGCTTTTGCTTTGACTGAAAAGTACTGCTTTACAATGAGCAGTATTTACCTGTTTCTTCCAGCCCTGACTGAAAAGTCACCTGTTCTCTCATGCCTTTACGTGTCTTTCTTTTTAGTGCCCTCTCGTTTTGCATACTGTTTTCCCAGGAAACTTATATACGCAGGGGAAAAAAAGAACATATTTATTTTTATAAGACCTACAAATGCCTGTGTCACCCCACAGATGTTGTCCAAACACAGCAAGCACTGTGAATTCCCTTCCTTCATAAAAAAACCCCAAAGAGTTGTTCTAGGCCTTAGGTGGGGGGAATCCCCAACCTTCCTCCTTCGAAAGACAGTATCTTCAACAAAACACACTGATACGGCACACTAAGCTTTTGAAAATTATAAGTACAATCTAAGGGTTTTCCAGACTACTTCTCTGTAAAAATCAATTACAATTGCTGAGTCCCTTTCCAGTTCTGTGTAACATCTGGCACGTTTCCCTCTTTTTCAGTGCAAGCTTTTGGAAATCTAATTATTTTTCTTCTGTATTGCTGAAAAAGAGTAAGCGAGGCCCGCAGCAACCTGAATTACAGAATTCTCAGACAGAGGTTTGCCTATAATGTTAAAATTGAAATAGATTTAAGAATGTGCCCACACATAAAAATGTGTATACTACAGGAAGAAAGTTAAATGGAAGAACACACGTATCATACACAAGGAACTGATCCTCATTCCAAAATACTACAGAAGGATTACATCCCTGAACACTGTACTAGCAGCAGCGTGACGCCACATTTTAGTAACTTCAGAGAACTGGCAAGCACAGAACCCTCTGCCTTGTGCACCAAAGCATGAAACTGCCTTTTCAAATTATGTGCGGAGATGCCAATGAGGCTATTGTATTTCACAACAGAAATCAATGAAATCAAGTTTTGGCTTTCCTGCAGAAGCTGCGGCAGAAGCACTGCCTACTCTGAAGAACAGACAGACACGGGCAAAATGATGCAAGACCAGAGAAAAGCAAGAAAAATGGTAATGAGAAGCTTGACAAATATTTGGACGCATTTTGCTTAAAAAGGCACCACAGAGGTAAAAGACAGGCTGGTCATGGTGCACAGGTTTAGATATAAAAATAGTTGTTTCAAAGGCCTAACATGTTTCCAATCAGTTAAGCCTTCTGCAAAGAAATTTAGGATGGGGTTCCATGTCAGGGAGGTGGTACCCGGGCATGCTCTGAGGGCATGCAGGGCAGGGATCTTGGCCCAGACCCACACTGACAGAGCACGGCAAGTAGGAAAGACTCAGATGCTCAATCACAAGTCCAGATCGTCAGGCAAAGTCATGGTAATAGGGTAGGTCCAAGATCAAGCCAGGAATGCAAGTCAGTAAACCAGAAGCAGGTCCACCGACAGTAAGAAGTGTCACAGTCCAGGGATGGTGAGGCAGCTCCATAGTGACAGGTCCGAGGCCAAACCATGAAGTCAATCAATACGTCAGGGTGAGATCAACAGGGTCTGTGGACAGGTGTGGTTATGGTGGAGCTGGAGACAGGTAGTTCTACAGCTTGGGCAATGACTGAAGGCCTATGCCAGACCCTAAGTGGAGCTCCTGGGTGATGGTTGTGGGTGGAGGTCCGGGCTGAGGCTGGTCAGGGCCATTAAGGACTATTAGAGCACTCAGTGCCCTGACATTTGCTCCCTTCTAGCTCTCCAGTTCTAGATTTTTCAACAGCAGTTAAAGGGTGCTGTTATTCAGCTCAGTGTTTATCCAAGACAAGAACTTCAAAGACCACTCATTTCATTAGCACCCTCCTGTAAGCACAGCCCAAAACTCAGAACCCAAGACATCAAAGCAGAATTCCACATGGAAGTTCATTACCTTCTTTCGTAGGTAGAAGTAAGCACAGCTCCATCAGGTCCCTTAGGAATAATCCCAACCCAGAGCTGGTGTTTCTCGATAACATGAGGATTCTCCAAACAAACAGGAAAAGGGCTAAAGAAATGCAAAAGTAAGATCCCAGTCACACTAATTGTATGATTCCCTACCAGTTACCAGTCCAAAACACGCAAAAATCTTGAGATGAAACCTAAAAATCACATCAAAAATCAGTGCATTTTCAGTAGTGGTACTGTTCATAAGTCCAGGTACTTACATCTGCATTTCCATTGTAAATGATGAGAGGGGGGAGAGAGTCCCACTAGTAAGGATAATTGTCCTGACTCCCTGTCGAACAAGCTCATGCATACTGTATCCAGGGCTGAAACACCAGTAGCTTAAGGTCTTTCCTGTATCAAATAGAGAGAAGACATAAAGAAGTAAGTCCACCAGTGGAAAAATTAGAATATGAGTAGCATATAGCACATTGCATCTGAACCTCTGAAAGTAGAACAGCCAGCATCTGAAGCTAAAATTTCAGATGTATGGTAGGTTCTCCTAGATTTAACTACTATGCCCATTCAAAATACAGTTTAAAAAGCTTTTGCTCCCTCACAGCTTAATTAGATTACACTTTTTATCAAAATACGGTAATAGAAAAGCCAGAGCATCACGTCTTTTTGTGGGCAGATAAAACTACTCGGTCCTCCACCCACTGATTTGCTTCCCGCTGTCAAGGACCACTGGAAGGGGAAGCATGGTAGAATGGCAGGATACGGGGATAAAGAACAAACAATTGAAGTTACTAAAACAACAAAAAAAAAATCTCCACCCCTGCTCTTGCTTGAAAAGAGAAGAACCCCTTCTTCATCAGGGATTTCCAATGGCTATAAAACCTTCCACCTAAACTTTCCATTTTTCCCTACAGTCAACGGCCAAACCCTTCAACTTCTGCTCAGATCTTTTGTGGGAGGTGGATATACAATGTGCGTGACACTGAAAATCCAGCATACTATAAATTATCAACAGAAAGGATTAAAGAAAAACAGATAAATCACACTAGTCATTTCTTTCATTGCTCAGCTTATAGTTGTACCATTGTAGGTCTTGCGGAAAACTTAGCAACAGCTTTTCAGAGACAGTAAAAGGAACAAGGGAATGAAACAATCACCTGCGCCAATAACATGAGCAGTCAAATAAAACATTATCTTTTATTTCTGTTTCTGATACCTGTTTTGCATGATTAGTTTCAGTTAAAAAAACCACCTAGCGTACACATATCATGTGCATGTCTTTTAAATGTTCACGCTTCATTCAAAGACTTTATTTCCAAAACGGAGCTGACAGTTTCAGGAAATCCCCAGCAATATGTGCCCAGTGAGTCACTTACTGCTTGGAGTTACAAGAGAACATTTATTTTAAGCTAAAGTTTTATCCTTCCATCTCATTAGGGCAAATCCATCCAGACAATGTCCAGATTCTACAAGAATCACATTCCAAAATTTAGCAAATTCTCTCTCTCTTTAATTCACACTAAGAATTGCTGCATATTATAGTCAGGATCTGTATATGGACAAGCCAGGAAGTATCTACAGACAAGAGCAAAGTCATTTATGTCAGCAGCCTAAGAAATTCCAGCACAAAAGCAAACTGTGCTGGTATGGGACAGTCTAGAAGAGAACACCACCAACTATCCACATTTGCCTCACCAATGCTCAGTTCGAAACATACTTCTCTGTAACCCTGCAGGATGACTGCCAGCCACCAGTTGCCCAGTTCTTGGAGAAGCTGGAATTGTAGTACATTTTTAGCCTCGTGTCCTGTAATTATGTCTTTAAGCTTAACAATGTTAAATCTATTTTAAAGGTCCCATTCACCAGCAGGAACTGTTGGGTGTTACACAAAGTAGATCTCTGCAGCAGCTTTTTCCATTTCTCATACAAGGAGAAATGGTTTGCTAATAGTTTGCAACACAGTGATTTAGAGCAAACGAAGAATAAGAGCGTTTTATCTTAATGTAAAACTGCAACAATTCAACATTGTGGCATCTGTGCACAGAATAGATAGCCAGGGCAGTAATCTCATCAGCTGACCCAAGCTATGCCACTTCTCACCAATTACAGTTTGCTGAGAATTATGCCGGAGAGAATAATTTCCACAAAATCCTTTGAAAACACAAAAGGTTTGCATTATTTCTACACAATCTGCTCTACCACTACAGGAAACTGGAGACTTGATCAGTCTTGTCTGGCCTCTGCTAGGCTTCCACATAGTGCAAGTCTCAACAAATTGCCAGTCTGTTACATAGATACTTGCAAATACTGGTTTTATTTGAAAAGCAAATATATCAGTATGTGTCTAGTAAGTCACAGAAGAATTCTGTGATTGCTTTGTACTGATTTTGTGTGTAAATCCTCCAAATTATGCAATAAACAGAAAGTGTTTCTATTAGCCTTT
Organism: Rhinoptilus africanus; assembly: GCA_013400135.1. NCBI lineage: Eukaryota > Metazoa > Chordata > Aves > Charadriiformes > Glareolidae > Rhinoptilus > Rhinoptilus africanus. Next base: position 98,742 of record VXBO01008329.1, read on the forward strand.
TCCTGCACACATATGTAACAAAATCTACTTAGAATTATTCCTGTTAACTTCAAACTCCAGTTGAGCAATATCTCAGGAAAACGGTATTTGCAGATTACCAAACAGCATGCTTCTGTTCAGAAAAACACCAGAACTTACTTTGTGGAAACACTTAAGGGGGCATTATGTGCAAAACCACTAAATTCGTGGAAACTCATTCTTTGAAAAAATGTTACTTTTGTCCTTAAGAAAAGGACTTCTGTGAAACAGCTACTTACATTCTGAAGAGTGCTCAGCTGAGTAATTAAGTAGATAGTTATGATGCAAAGTATTTACAAAGATCCTGGGAGAGTATTCTATTGAGAAGGCTTAGGTAAAGGGATATATGCATCTGTCTTCTCTAATCAGAAAATGGTTTGTTTTCACCTAACTGTATTTTTAATAAATAAATAAATACAAATTTTAGAAAGACAGAATACTGAAGTCCAACAAAGCCAAGCTCAGTGCTGCTTTATAGGAGCCTTAGGAAAAGGCTCTGATTCAGAAGCCAGTTGTTTTTTTTTTTTTTTTCTAAACATGTTGTTTTGAAGCATGGTTAGATTGAGGTAGTTCCAGATGCAAAGTTCTGCAGAGCATAAGGAACAAAACAGGTGGGAGGAGAGAGACAAGGAGAGGGAGAAATCTCAGTTGAACAAGAAGGACTGAAAAGCATAGTGGAGGTTGAAACTATCACGAAGTGACAACATGCCCTGAAGAACTTAGGAAGTTCCTCAAAAAAAAGATCATCTCAGAGAAGGTACACAGGGCTCTGAGGCTATTACCTTGCAGGCATTTTCTGGCTAAGAATTCACATTCTCAAGCGTTATTTCTCTGGCACGTCACATGAATCTTCACTACAGAGCTTCAGAAAGAGCCAACCAATTCTAACTCCTCCACTACACACGAGTAATTTCAACAGAGTCATTTTTAACATTAAGGTAACAGGTGGTGTTCCACTGCAAATCCTACAATGACATTGCAAAATTCCAAAAGGCCAACAGAGGACTCCCTGTTCACAAATGTCATGTAATGCAAATTGGGATGTCTTCAATTGTTTTCTCTTATCTGAAGCAGAAAGGAGCAGTTGAGCTTTTGCATGAGCCTCCCCAACACTGAGTCCTGTACCCTGTTTTTTTGCAGACGATGAATTCCAGAAATCTGTCCTTTGTTTCTTCTTCTGATTACCGTTATCCAGATGAATGTGTACCTGACGGAAAAAAAGCAGAAACATTATCAGAGATAGCCACAGAAATTAACTTGGACTTCATCCCTCAAAAAAGCTAGCCCATATTAAGGGTAGTTAATAAAATTAGTGTCACTTTTATAGTGTTAGTAAGGTTGTATTATTTCCTGTCTGTCTTTCCTATTTCGTTTCTGGTCTTCCATAATGCATCTAACAAGAGGTGAAGAAGTGTATCACCATTTAACCAGCCATTTTGAGTCAGTTCACAGGAGCAGCTTTTCATGGGCTGCCCTGAGCAGAGACAAAGAACCCCATCATTTGGGTATTGCCCATTAGAATAAAACACGCAGACTAGAAAAAAAAAATATTGTGTTAGAAAGACTTGCTTCATTTGGCAACAAAAATAGTATCAAGTCTTAAAGTTCACAGGAAAGTTACCTTTTACCTAAAAAAAGATCTGCTCCTAAAATTCATTATTGCATTACAGCCCATAAGTCCCAAAGACAAAATAAATTATAAGGACTTCAGGGGGGAGGTTCAGTGGCTCAATTGCGCTTGCTTGGTAATAGGCTAAACTAAAGTCAAGAGAACAGATTATTGGAAGACCACATCAATTCTTGCGTAATATGCAGTATCAAAGTTTTCACTAAATCATATTTGCTGCACTTTCCTAATTGCATTATTTCATTTTAGAGTTTCTTTTAAAAAATACTGTGTAGGTCCTTTTTTTCCTTGGAACTCAAAAAAGTAACCACGGTTCCTTTGGTGTTTTATTGGTTTGCCTTTTTGGTTTGCCCTTTTTTTTCTTTTTTTTGAAGAACTTATATATCCTCCCTGTAATCAACATCATCATTTGCTATACTATCTACATCCTTACGAGTCTTGGATACACTAAGCACAGACATTAAATGCCAGCGAGGAAAAATGTAGAACACAAAGTATCCCATACCTTATAATATTTCGATATTGACCGATGCGGCGTGAAACCTGTTGTGCCTTCCGGAGGATCGATGTTGAATACTGTCTGGAAAACAGATGTAAAGAAATAGAAAGATTTAACAACTGTTTCCAGCAAAATGGCTAATGTATCTTTGCACTGAGAAGTATCTCCACGAGGTCTTATTTCACTCTCAGGAAAAGGTCTAATTCAACCTGATGCTCAGTAACTCAGGCCAAAGTATCTCCACAAAAGTTACTGCTGTGATAACTTTAAATGTATCTCCCTGTTACTAAGTAAAGGCAGAGAATCTTGAATAAAATAATTTTTTACAGGCAATTCCTGCTACAGACCACATGGCTTTCTCACTGATCCAAAAAATGTTAGCCAGTGTCTAAATATATTTAAACCATACATATGACAGTACTATTATTCAGACTGTTGCCTGAATTAGATTATTGAGAATTCTGGCTGTGGATAAACATAAACACACTACACATTCATGAGACCAGAGTCACAACTGAGTGTAAAAGAACTTTTTGAATTCCCTTAGTTTAAAATTTCAGCCATGGTACCCTACATTACCTACATGCTGCAGTACCTACATTCTGCTTAGAAAAAAAAGCAAGTTGTAATCATATCTAGTTGTTCATACATTAAATTAAAAGCTTCTATGAACTCTTCCACACGGAGTTATGCTTCTTCCCCTTTCCTGCGATGTCTTAGATGACTAAGGTCAATGCTCTTTCAAACACATGGCATTCCAGTACAACTTCAGTGAAAACAGCTGTGGTTCTCAAATATTTATAACTTCTGTTAATTTTTCTAAACAAAATTTCTTCAGACATTTAAAAGGAATTATCCAAGCTCATAAGAATATCAGCTAATTGCAACAAGAAAGATGTTCTCTACCAGCCAAAAAAAAAGTACAATTCCTGGAAATATTGACTTCTGAAAAATAGCCAAAGATATGGTGTACGAAAAAGATTTTAGTAAGATTTTTCTTCCAAAAGGAAGGAAAAAAAATTATTAATAAACCCAAGCTGTTTATGAATTAAGTCTTGAAGACAAGGCTCTAACAAGAAAGCACTGTGTTCAACCAACAATGACTCTGTGACCTAGTACTACTTAAAAATATGTCAAGATAACAAACTATCATGTGGCAGATGATTTGTAATAACCCTCCACGTGCATGTCCTCAGCAGCAAAGGGGTCTTAGCTTTCAGCAGAAGACTGCTCTTCCAGTTCATATCACCTTTCATCTACCCACAGGCTAAGAAAGCACACACCGACAGTCATCCTGCAGCACATACTTATCTGTGTGCTTTCTTCCAGAAGAAAGATCTATGACATCAAGGATTTCTGAAAAAATCTGGCAGCTAATTTATTAGGCATGTTACCAGCGAGTAAAATACAACCAGAGAAGTTCAAAGAGACTGAACATTGCCAGCCACAACAGACTTTAGGATCATGGAATTTCTTGCATCAGTGGCTGAATTATAATTTTTAACAGAAAAAAAATATAATTGAAATCATTGAACCAAGACAGAAAAGCAATGATTAACACATATTAAAATGTTGTCATTATCATCAGCCACCTACTAAAGATGGGGGGAAAAAGATCTTTTTGATCCAAAAACCCCACATGTATTTGGGAAGTAAAGGTCTTATTTCACTGTCAGGAAAAAGTCTTATTCAACCTGACACTCAGTAACTCGGGCCAAGATGATGTTCTGAAATGAGCAGATTCTGGGAATAAAGTGAACTTAATCCCAAGCATCAGCAGATTTTCCAATATGTAACACTACAGCTAAGGTGCTATTTTGTTTGAACTTTAAGCTGTCCAAACATTACCCTCTTTCAGCGTATTGCTCAAGAAAACTTCAGAGGGAAGCTAGAAATTGGATTTCAGGCCACTTGGACCAGTGTACCTTCTATTTTTATGGGGCACAGTTTCTTAATAACGAATATTTTGCAAGTGCACAGCAGGGAGAGGACTGACAGCACCGTACAGATACTCACAAGTACCGCATTCGGTTCCTGTGGCACTAAAGATTTTTATTTTACAGATCTCTGAATTCAATAATTAAATGGAAAAAACCTCCAACAGTTAAATTATCTTTTGCTTGCTTTTTTCCTTAGCCTGTCCTGTTATTTCATGAGAAGGTCTCATATACCCAAACATTACTGCTAGAAACAGCTCAATAACCAAGCTCCACCTGGTGGAGGCTAAAACCAGAAAAATTTAAATTGAGCTTGTCCAAAAAGGGACATCAAAACTATGAGAGAACAATCTGGGTAAAAATCAAAGGAGAACATCCCATTAGGCAGCAGCTTTCTCCTCAAAAACCCGTAGACTTCTATCAATGCACAAATGTGCATACAATCAAGAATAAAATCAATCCAGTATCTTTCCACATATTTTAAACCAATTCTTCTCTCTTTCAGACATTTATAGAAGCAGCTCTAATTACTTACCTGGATAATATCTGAGAGTTTATGCAATCCAGATGTATTGACAAATATCCCAGTACCTAAAGAGAATAACGCACAATTCCTTTTACAACACCAATATACATCCGTTTGTGTTTATATATATATCCATATGCTATTTGAACAGCACAACACTGAATATAATGGCTTGAAAATATTATGTGAAATAAAGAAATTATTTCAAGTTTTTCACCATTATTCAGAATGCAGGGAGAAACGCGAAACTGGCATCCCAAAGGAAGTTTCACGTCTCTGATGCATTGGGAAGCTGTCATCTGAGACAATTACCGAAAATTGTTAAGGCTCCTCCACATTAAAAAAATTGAAAGGAGATAATTGAGACAAAGATAAGCATGATTAAACTGTTTGGTTGCTTTTTCAAAACCTCACACAACTAATATTAGACTCATGAAAAAAAAAGAATAGAAAACCGACTACCCCGTTATGCAAAAAGAAACAAAACTAACCTTTGCTATAGCTGTAACTAGCCCTTTACAAGCACATCCAAGCCCCCAGTACGCTTAAAGCAGTGACTACAGAGGAGCAGTTAAAAGAACATATGAAATACACCATGACGAGACTTGGACCATGGAAATGATAAATAAATTCACCTGTTAAACTAGAGTGAAAACAGCCTAAAAGGAGAAAGATGCCAGGGAAAAAAAAAAAAGGAAGGATAGATGTGTTCTCAAAGGATGCACTTGCAGAACTGACAGTCTCCACGGATGGGCTTGCTCTCTTCAATGCTTTTACTCAAGAGTCTGCTAGTAAGAACTAACTAAAGCATTTTCTTAGCACATGTAGAAGTTGGAGATTTTTCTTTGCAGGAGGGCAAACTAAGAACAAAATGCTGACAGACAGTATAACAGAAGCTTGTTAAATCAATTTAAAATAATTTTTAAAAACACCAAACAGATTAAACGATTCTCAATATTCCTGTTTCATAACTTTGTGACCAGGGAAGGACTCAAGACAGCAAAAGTGCCATCAGAAAAACGTCAACAAGCTCCACCCCACAGTTCTTCTGGGTTTGGAGAAAGAGCGTTGTGTGCAAATATCCTCTATGTGTGCACATGTATGTGCACACTTGTGTTAGCACACACCCAGGTTTTGACACAAAGCAGTTCCTAAAACTAGTTCTGTTGTACAAACAGACATAAAACATGTCTCCCAGCAGAGGACCTCATAAGAAGCCTTAATAAAAAGGCACAGGTCCTCAGGATCAGATTTTGGCTTTTAAAAGTGCTGTAATTTAAATGTAACCAAAGAAGCCTTTCTTGTCCTCTCACCGATCAATGCAAACTTCCAATTACTTACATTACAGAGAAAAGTCCGAGTGAAACAACTAAGAAATTTAAACTTACGGCCTGAAAGAAACTGTAAAATCTGCTCCAGGGACTCCAAGAGTAAGGATTTGGTCTGGAATGTTATTTGTGCCTCTGCAAACAGATCAAAGATGTAGCTGCAATTTACAAAGAAAAAGCACAAATGGGTAAATACTGGAAATAATCACATGGACGCAATTACTGTTACTCTTTTATAAGGACAATTTCACCATCTAGTAGCAAAACATGTTCTTGTCTCCACAAGAAAGAACAATTTACAGGAATAAAACTAAGTATTTAGTTATAAAGACAGCAGGCAATATTGACATGACAGAACGCGTACTGACCACATCCTTCACATTTCCCATGACTTCTCTAGAACATACAATATGTATTAATTTTGAAACAAATTTGCATGCTATTTCCCTGACTTTTTTACAACATACAATATGCATTAGCTCAGAAGTAAGACTTACAGAGCTCTGAGGTACCTCAAACCAAATCACTGCAACACTAGTACCTCTGTTTAAACCATGATGCAAAACTGAAAGCAGCACAGTGAGGAGCTTCCTCCAGTTCAGGATACCTGATAGGCAAACACACGGCATAGGATTTTCCACTCTTGAAACACTTTAAGAGGGAGTTCCACCAGAAACAATGATTACTACAGAAAGGGAATTTAAAGAAACCCAAAACCTTGAATAAACAGTATTCCCAGGAATCAGAATGGTACTACCAATCCTAACACGTGACGCAGCTTCCCCTGGGTCTACAATTTGCTGTACTTCTAAACATGCAAATGTATTAACGAGAAGAAATTTACCTTCCCTCTTTGGTGACTCCGCTATCGTTTGGTGGCAGCTCCACTGCATCGATAGCACTTTCTAGTTGAAGAAGAATTTCTTTAAGAGAACCAAAAGGGAAAAAAGTTAGAGTTCACAGAAACTTAATTCTGGGACACATCTGAGCCTCTATTTCAAATGTACTTTATTACAAAGGCTGTTACCAAAGGCAGCAACGTAGCGGTTTTCTTGATTCTGTAAACAAATCAAAATGATCAAAAACCATTTCCTAGATATCGTCTCTAAATATTCATATTCAACTTTAACAACTTCTATAACCTCAATTCTTAGATGAACCTTGTCAGCTAAACATTAAACTCTTCTGTATAGATGGGGAAAGTTCCTATTGGAAATTATTTGTAAACATGAGATATCTCAAGCTCTCACTATTAACTTTAGGTAGCATCATGTTTTTACAGAAGAATGATGCAACTAATACAATTCCAGCACAATGACAAGATTAGAAAACAAAGGAACTTCCTAGCAAAGAAGGAAGCAATGTATTGGTCTGCCAAATCTCTCATCTTCTGAGGAAAAAACTAACTAAATATTCCACAAAATTCTTTCTCTGAAAAAGAGAGACAACTCAAACCTCCATGAATTTCTCAGTTACGAGCAACGTCTACAGAAATGCTACATGAACCTGATGGTTGACCTTTTGAAACTGTTTCAATAACAATTTTCAACAAAACAAAAAATAACCTTACTCTTTATCTTTGCTATATCTTCAAGTTCCATGTTCAGTCCTGTTGAAGAAAGGAAAGATTTCAGAGAGGATGTTTCATGTTTGTTTCATTCCTAGTTTCTTTATGGTTTTTCAGAAATTATGGATACGAAGGCTAGAACTGCATATATGGAAAGACATCTGTATTACACTCACTCTTCTGTTTCATTGACCCTTCATGTCACCTTGGTTTGGCAAAGACTTCCCATGTTTGTCTGAGAGTGACTACTAATTAACAATAATGTACCTACTAATGACAGTAAGTTTTCCAGAAACTGTTAGGAAAAGTTATTTTCCAGTTCTTGGTAGTGTATTATAGGTATAATGTATAGGGTACCTATAATCCCAGTGAAACAGTGGTTTGTGGTTGTCAACACACCTGAACTGGCCAACTCCATATTGAACTCAGCATTTATTTCATTCTGTTGAACCACTTTGGCTTGTTCTTCCAGTACGACATTTACAGCATCCATTGCAGAAGCCAAATCGTAGGGTGTCAAGTCAAAAGAAGATGACTCCTCACACAACTTCTCCTAAAAATATACGGAATGGAAGCATTACTTGGAGTGCTCAGAGTGCTATACGCTCAGGCAATTTCACAGATGATAAAATCCAGACGATCAGCCTTGATTTCATTTCTGATCTCCAGCTCAGGCCAGCGGACGTTTTATAAACAGGTTAAGACTTTGACTATTACTAGGTATCCTTTTTTCTGAAATGCAGAACAGATTTTGCCTCTTCCACATTATCAACATTCTACCATTTCCATCTAGTAGCAAATTACTGTCATCATTAAGATCCTGTTTGTTTTTAATAGGCGTCGCTTTCTCTCTGTTCTTAGTGTTGCTGCTGATAGATTTTTCCTGACATCTTTTTATTTCTCCCACAGTTGCCTAATAGCTTGCTGCCTGGTGACAAATTGTTCAAGTAGCAAATTTTTTTAGTTGCCGAATCAGTTTGTCCTTCGAAAGAGCTACTTCCCAGCCCCCCTCACACTTGTAGGAAATACTCGCATCCCTGTGTTCGCTCATATGAAGACACGGCCCCTGCCTCTCATGGTCTTGCATTCCGAGAAGGGGGCATGGAAAAAAAAAAGGGAAGGGAGACCATGAAAAAAAAGCAGCAGTAAAATACGTATTATTCATATGTAAATTCTGGGCCAGAATGTATGCCAGAACAAATATTATTATAGAGAAGGAAAGAAACATACAAACTTTCTATTAAAAAAAAGAAGTAATGGTTTCAACACTCACCAAACTGGTAAGTTTGACAAAACTCTCTATGACCTTGAAAAATAAGTCACATATTGTTTTGTCACAAATTTTTCACTCACAAGAAGAATCATCTTCCCTGAAGAATGAAGAGAAATAGTAAAAACTAACCTACACAAAAATTGGACTGCAATAGCTATGAAGAAATAAGTTATAAAGAAAAAAGCACTGAACTAGCTGCATGTGTAAAGAATCTAAGCAGAAAGAAGTCAGTTTTACTTCAGAGTAATTACTAAGTTTCCCCATATTAACCTGAAACAGACAGTACCATGGGAGAACTATTGCAAAATGAGTAGTTCTACAATAGACGTTCTAGTTAACTTCTGCATGCAGACATCAATAAATATTTTTAAAACCCTATAAACGGGGGAAAAAAACCCCAAAAATCTAAACAACTATGACTGGATTTCCACCTATTTTTCAACAGAAAAAAAAAGATGTTCTGATGAAAGGAGCGTATACTGGACGCAACTAAAAGAACAACATGCAATCAGCAAATAAACCCTGCAGCTGTTTAGCAGAAGTCCCAATGGGAGGTTCTTCCTGTGGTAGAAAAAAAGGGACATATTTCAAATATTCCTTTGCATTTCATTATTTAGGCAAAGGGCTGCAGTTTTGAGCCAACTAAGAGGGAGATTTCATAATGCAACACTCTTCTGGTTTGCCTTTTTTTTTTTTTTATGAACGAAGACCTGAAAATATAACAAGGGTCACATTTGCCGTCTACTGCACTTGGACAGCTGATGCGGCTGAGCTTCAAGAATGGCTCTTTCACGATTTCTTACACCTTGGAACAGAACTTTCCAAACAAGAAAATGAGTGCCCTCATAAGTCTGGAGAACCACCCTCCCGGAAGAAACTATCATCTTGTAGAAAATCACAGAAGCATCAAAGGAACAGTAATTAAACTACAAAGCTTTAAATGTCACGGAAAGAAATATTCACGATAACAAACATTAACATCTGAAAAAGCTGAGTACAGATTTTATAGGCTGCTTGTAACAGAGCACGGGTGAAGTTTACGTGAAGTTTGGTGAAACTTTTGGCGGAGTTTGAAAAATGGCAACAGACCAGAAAAAACGTACCACATTGTGAGCTTCATCAAGTATCACCACAGTCCCCTTCAGGTCTAAGTTGTGTGCTCTCCGGCTCTGAAAGATGGAGAAAGAGAGAATGGACAAAAAAGTTACAGAGAAATATAGAATTGATTTACTGAGAAGGGCACTCATGTGACAGATTTGGGTTTTCATGTATTTCAATTTATTTATTTATTTATTGTTATTAAAACAGCTAGTAATTGCTGTGGCTGCCTAATATATAAACCACAGAATTGTTTTCTCTGGAAATGAAGTGATAAAACGTATGGTGTAGAAGTTTATGGAGGTTACAATTTACATTGTAATAAAGAAAAAAACCAAAACCTGTTGTACCGTACTAGGATACAGAAGCTTAATCAGAAATAATTTCAGTCACTATTTTGCAGACAGGGATGCGGGAGGAGTGGAGTGCGAAGCAGGGGGATTTGCCCTGTTTTTACAAATTTATGCTTATGTCATCTTTGTGAGAAGTGGATGCTCCGAAAACACCCCCAACAGTACCAGATGATATAAAACTTCATTTTACAATGCTTCTTTACTTAAGGTGGTCAGAGATTTTTTTTGTTGTTTTGTTTTTTAATTCATAAACATTTGGTCTTTTTGCCACTTGTAGCAGTGGAATGTAATCTGGCTTTTACTGTAATTCATGGATTACTCCAAATTGTATGAAGATGTCAGCAGATTTGTTTCCTCGACGAAGTTTTCATAGGCTTCATTTTCTGTCGCGTGAAACATGGACAACTTATTGCAACTGCTTTTTTCACAAAGGCACCAATTCTTTCCAAGAGAGATGTCCAAGCTCTACTGAAAAAGTTTCCTTAACCTAGAAATCGCATAGTTGGCTGCGATGTCTCTGAACGCACACAAAAATGCTGCATTGTATGCGACCGAAGATTTGTATTCAGGAGGTGAATATCACCAAACAACAAAGGCATCACTTTCTGCAAAGTTAATTCTATAAAAACAGCAAGACCTCAAACAAAAAAAGAAATACTTCTAAACTGAAGGAAAGAACTTTACAGAGAAAAACACAAAAGGGGTTCTGAATTTGAACTAGGTTTTGATCAGTTTAGAAGTATATCACATAATGCATTCACTTGCTCTGCATCAGTTCTTCACAGATTACCCGCTAGTAGCCAGAGTAAGATAAATAGAAGAACAATTGCATTTAACAGCAAAGATATATGTTACCTTCGAGTCTAGTAAATAGTTGTAAGGCATAAAAATAATATCTGCTTGCTGCTTCAGGCTTCGAGAGAGATAATAAGGGCAAGCTCTGTTTAAAACAAAAAAAAAAAAACCCCAAAAAGAATAGTGCATACCATGAAATAACACCTGCAGGGATATTAAGAGTGCATTCATGTACTACATTTCATACTCTCAAGGGTTTCTAATCAACTTCTTAAGGAGTTGAAACTGGCATGTTTAATTTTAGGGCAGATGATTAGCTCTATTCACACAACACAAGTAAAAAGAAGTATAGGAAATACTACCTAGCTGTGCACTTCAACAAAACAAACTAAAAAGAAATTAAAGGAGAAATAGCGGCATTCATTACAGCATTATCGTTTTGCCCCTTTAGTCTAGAAGTAAATGCTGCATTAGACTATTTTATTGCAACAAATCTGTCACCTCATCCTCCCAGATCTGAAACAAAACTGCAGTATCATTTGCCATGACAGATAATGGCAGCCTCTGCTCAAGCGAGAAATAAAATATTGGTGAGCCTGACTCTGATCCGATTCAGTCTTTACACAAATGAGGACTGAAATAAATTGCTGTATGACGAAAACTGCAGTAGCAGAAGCTAAGGCTTTAGTGCGCACGACTTTGTTGGAAGCTGTCTCTGCAACATATTTAGCCACTCCACTTTGCTCTCATCACCATTCTGCTACTTTAGCGTATGTCAAGTTCATACCCAAGGTATTAATAAAAATAAGCACAGAAATATCATTCACTATTTTCGCAAGTAAGGGGAAGGAAGGTCAGAGGGGATCACTTACCTGTGCTTGTTTCCATTTTTAACCAAGTCTTCAATGTCCATGATTGAGTCAATCAGCTCTTTCTCTGTACTCTTTTCTGTGAAAAATTACATTACAACCACAAGCTTAGGTAAAGGTATCACAAAAAGATCTGTTGTTACCCTGGTCATTGCGCTCAGCCACTTCCTAACATTCCGTTCTTGAAGGACACTAACACAGAGCAAAACACTCACACACAGGCAGATTCTGCCAACTCTTCCAAACTTCTCTGCTTGCCCAGCAAATCTCTCCCTCTCCAAAAGACTGGGCTTTACTTCCACAGCCAAACTCACCTTCCACATTGTTATAGAAGTGACAAGCACGAGCCATCACTTTCCTTCGGCACATGTAGATCTGTAAAATACAGTATATTTTAGCCAAGAGTAGCACAGCTTGTCAGGCACTGAAAAGCACGTTAAGGGGTGAAGAGCTATCAGTTTGCTGTAACATCAGCCAATGAATAAATGCTAATCACAGTTCTTCAGTTTTAAAATCATGTGTGCTTCTGTTCACCTTAAAAGTTATGCTCTCTTTTATGCAGCACAGAACACTCAGATGCTCAGAGGAAATCTTCTTACATTTTGCCACTAATACTTTTCAAAACAGAAACATTTAACATTACTTGTGAAAGTAACAGGTAAATTGATCACTGAAGCACTATTTTGAAATTATTGCTGCTCTTGAAAAACACTGAAGTGGCAGATCAGAAAGTAAACTGCAAACTAACTCTCACGTTCTACACAATGTCAATCCTTCTCTGGATGGAAAGTGCTACCAGAGACTCAGAATTAAATTTTGCACTCACAAAACTAGAAGTTAAAAAGCTCTCAAAACACATTTAAAACTACTATCTTTCCCCCCAGCCTCCAGCAGTTAAACAATGTCAGAGTTAGGAATTACACACCATGCACCAAAGCAAAAAGCCTCCATGTTCTCACTGTGCTTTCGAGGCTCTGTTCTCACCTGCATGTGGTTGCTCTCCTGTCGCTTGACTTCAGGATTGATGCAAAGCTGCTCTCTGGAACCCAAAACACATATCTTTGGCCTGTTCAAACGGAATACACAAAACTGATGTTAAAAATAAGGCAAGAAAGGAGAAGACAGTTGTACGCGCCCAGGTTGGCTATAATATATCAAAAGCAACAGGTTCAGGAGAAACAGATGAGCCCAAAATAAGGGTCAGAATCAGAAACAGTAAGTTAATCTGTTTGTAGGAGCTATATATGTTATTTGATTTTATGGTACTGCATTTCTCCTGGTAGCAGTGGGCGGTAATAAGCAGTAGTTTCCAGCAGGAAGTAATGAGTAGCAACTTATATCATCCACTAGAAATCTGGGTTGTGTTTTAACAGTTCAGCCGCATACCTGTCATCTACGACAAGCTACTCCAAGCTGGCCTTGATATTTAGAGTAAGGTTGTGACAAAAACTAATGCACCACAAACACTCACAATACTTTTATTTTTCGCTTATTACAAGCTGTATCTTTATGAGAAACACCCAAACAAATGATTACTGCTTGTCCAAGGAGCTCAGTTAACACCCAGAAACTGTGACAGACACTGGTATGGCAAAATCACAAAGTTCGTCATAGATTTACATTAGTCTAAGGAATTCACCTTTGTAATGGCTTCCCACTGCCTTAAAGAAACGCCCCAGGAAACAAAAAAAGGAAAAAAACCTCGCAATTTTAGAAATAAATGTGTGAAGTAAAGAATCAAAACCAGACCCAATTCAAGAAATTCTATGATCAAAGGAGATGACAGAAACTGTGAAGTATGAAAAAAACATAAACCCAACAACAAAGAAATCCAGATCCATACACGCACATTAAGAGAGCTACAATTCCCTGGATAACATTTTTTTACACATTTATCCACATAAATTCAAGCAATAACTAAATCACACAGGTTTCTCCGCCTTTTCTTTGAATAGGAACATTATCCGAAATCATATTTACCTGTAGACTGTGTTCTTTAATTCGTTAATGACCTGTGTAAGTTGTGAGTGAGTTCTGGAGGCATAAATTATTTTAGGAATGTCAGTGTAATAAGCTGCCAAATAGAAGAGGAAAAAAAGCAGAAAAATATTATTAGCATGGAAAGAAGAACCAGAGATACTATTAGCCTTCCTTCCCAGCTGGTACTATGGTAACAGTTTGCCTTGTAGAGACAGCAAGAAATTTTGACATTTAAATATTCACACACACACAGAATGAGCTAGACGAGTTTCTAAGGTTCTAAAAAAAATTAAAAATATGTAAACCACCTTTAAAATCTAGACAGTAATGAAACTGTGCTTCAGCAGCTAAATGGCGCCATGACTTTTATAATTACATACTTACTACGAAAGAAAGATAAAAGCAAGTGTTCATTAACCTTCCTGTATTGTCCCCACTGAGGATAAAAATCGCAGTACTTACTCGGGATATCAGCATCTGTGGCAGCATTGCCCCACGACGACATGGGTCTGTCAGGAAAGAGTTCCACGCCATTCATACGCTGTGCAATTTTGCGGGCTGAGATAGTATCTTTAAAGTGTTCCCGCCAAGCCAGAGTGGAACACAGCAGGCAGAGGGTCTTTCCCGTGCCCGTAGGGCTCTCCAAAATGCCATTTACCTTCTTTATTGAAGAGAAATTAAACAATAAGGAAAAAAAGGCGCAAGTTGGAGATTCAGCTAGAACATGTCTTTGTGCAGTACTGTGTTTCCTCAGTGAAAAAACACCAACAATCTCTACCTGGTAAACTCTATCATACGACATAAACACACAGACACCTCACAGAGTTGTTATAAATGCACAACCCGCGAATCATCTTAGCAAAGCTCAATCTAAAACCCAGTGCCAGCTATTATACTTTATTTAGGAATTCTCCACTCTTAGGGTAACTAGAATGTATCACATTTCAGCATAAAATACCTGACAATATTAGAAGTTATTGCAAAAAAAAGAGAGAAAGGGACCCTTAGACTACAGACTGCCAGTTTCCTTTAGAATTACAACTATATCCCACATCCTAGTTTAGACAGAAAATTTTGCAAGCACTTTTAAACACCTAGTCCTACTAGATGTTACAGTTTTAAAGTGCCTAACAATACTAAAACTTGCAGAAAAACTAGCAGCTGGGCTTGCACTGCCGTGAAAATTTGTGTTCGAGTGTATTAAAATGTTTTATACATAACAGGCTTACAACACTTTTGCTTTAAAACGAGAAGGTACCAAGCAGGAATGAACCAAGCCATTGCCCATGCCATGGAGGAATGCTGAGCCATGTGGAAAGCCAAAGCTTCCACAACGAAGAACAAGGACCACAGAGATCTGTTAACCCACCCCAGAACAAGGCTAACTATTGTAAAAAACCATTTTCTTATTTGACATTTGATCCGTAAGATTATCCTATCGTAGATAAAATGATTAATCATGCTAATAGTCCAAGGAGTAAGCACACAAAACCAAATCCCAGATAACGAAAAACAAACTGCACAACACAAGGACCAGTTTTCAGCTTTTCTTCCTTTTCTCCAGTTTGGCAGAAACATCCTATCTACTTTTCTACGGACTGCCACCAGCACATCGCTGGGTTTTTAATAACTACGCAGTAAGCAAAGGTACAAGTAAAACAAGGTCAGAAAAGATTTGGAAAAGGCACCATAGAGAAAACAAGAAGTAAACTTGAATTGTGACAGCCTTATTCATTATTAGGGTTAGAGATAAAACAGTAAATGAACCCAAACCCCCGGGCGGGGGAGGGACTCACCTTCTGCAGGCACTCGAGCACCTTGGCCATGTAGGCTTCCTGGCACTCGTAGGGCTGGAAAGGGAAATCCACCGTGATGCCCTTCAGAGTTATCTTGGGCATGTTTCCTCTCACGTACCTGCAAGAAAACGCAGGCCCGCCGTTTGCCCTGCCGCCGCGCCGGGAGGGGGCCGCACGGCCGGCGGCACGTAGAGCGACCGACCGGAATCGGGACAGAATACCGAAAAGCCCAGGTTTCGCCTCATATTTCGGGACGGGACGCCGCGGCAGCCCGGATAGGAGGCTCACGGGAGCTTGGGGCCCGGCCCATGGCCCAGGACCTCCCGCCCGCTCCACTGCGGCCGGGCCCGCCTTCCCGGGACCCCGGGCCCGCCTTCCCGGGACCCCGGGCCCGCTCCGGCCCGCCTTCCCGGGCGCCCATCCCGCCTTCCCGGGCCCCTCCGCCGCCTGGGCCGGCCTCCTCAGCCCCCTGGGCCCATGGCGGCGGTTGCCATGGGAACACGGACGGCGCGGCGACCGCCGCCTCTCACCTTCCCGTTCGGAATCCCCGCGCCTGTGCCGCGTGCCCCCCCCCCCCCGCCCTCACGCGCCGTGCGTACCTTCCGCCGGGCGCTCTCGCGAGAGCTGCGGCGTTGCCCGGGGAACGGGGAGGGGAGGCGGTGGCGGGGTGACGGTGGGCCCGGCCGGGGTGGCGGGGCCTGGGCCCCGGGGGGACCCTCCTCGCCTGGGTGATGGGGAGTGAGCGGGGCTGGGGCGTCCGGTGCTGTCTCCTGTGAGCCGCGGTGGAGGCCCGAGGGGCCGCAGGCAGGAGGGGATCGGGTCCGCTGGGGTTTGGGCCCTGCCGCGCTTGGAGGGAAGCGGGACCCGGGCCTGGGAAGAGGCCTCAGACACTGGGTGGTTCAGCTGGAGGGTCCCACAGCCGCCTCCCCCCGCTGTGCCCGGGGATGAGGCCGGCGTTTGGCCCTGAATAGGCAGAAGGTATCCCGTTTGGTTGCTAAAAGTAGCAGAGCAGCTGCATTCTAAAGCCTCTCAGTGCTGCTCGGCTCCCCTGGAGTGGGTGAGCACTCTGGGTCGAGGGCCCCCCAGGACTGGCATTTCTCCCCTTCCATTAACTCCCCTGGCCATTAAGTTCTCCCCATGGGCCAGGGGAGCCGTGTGGTAAGCGATGCCCTTGACCAGAATTTGTCTCCAGCATGCTGTTCTGCTTTGTGCTGTGCGTCTGGCACCCTTCAGTGGGACTGCGTGCAGGAGAAGGCAGAATATTACAGGGTTCTTTGTTGAAATTCTCAGTATTTAAGATTTAAGGGGTTTTGTGCCGTTACTTAGAGCCTTGTAGCTTCTGCACTGATGAATTCTGACAGGTATCTTTTGTTAGAGGTGAACGTGCAGTTCCTTTGTTCCCTGCTTTGCTTCAGCACGATTATTTGAGCCTTCAGTTCCCTCTCTGTATCCGCGCACAAGGCCAGAAATAGTCGTGTCAGCATTTCAGTTGCTCAGACTGAGGACTGATTCCACGTGTGTGTGATGACAGTGAATTCTGAGCTGCTCTGGATTGATGGATTACTCAGTTTGTAAGACTCAAGTGTTCTAATAAATGGATAGGCATGGTTAACCTGGATCCACAAATTTTGCAAAACTGTATTTGATGCAGTTATATGAGGAAGAAGGTAGGAAGAAAATATTTTACGTGCATCTCTCTCTATTGCTGCATCGTATGCTCTTAGGTGATTACTGTGTAGATGTAGAAAAGGATGTGGTTTATTTTATTGTAACGTTAAAATGCCTTTATTCCTGGTAAGCTGCACAGCTTGTTTGTATGTAGAAGTGTTCTGATATTTAAAGAAAAATAACTATTAAAAGGAACAAATTTTAAACTTGAGTATATTATGTTATCTCTTCTCAGACTTCTGGTACATTCCTCGGTTAGGGGAGCTTATGGGTGTTGCTGTTTTGGTTACCAGCCTTTAAACTCCTTGAGCTCAACTTGCCTGGATTGTAAACCGTCTTTCATTGTAGCCAATGGGCTAGAGGGCGTTGGGTTATTCCTTTGGATCTCCACACAAAATGTAACAACTGGTTTTGTTCCTGTTCCCGACGCTGAACTCTTTAACTGGATACTACCTGTGCAAGATTAATCTGCAAAAGCAATGCCTTTGTAAAGATTGTAAAATGAGAGTGTGGGGTAAGATATTGATAATGGAGAATAAAGGTTTAAAACTCATCATAAATCTATGGAATATTGTGTCATTAGTATGTCCTCTAAATATATCTTTTCTGCATTGAAGAATAAGTAAATAGTGTATCACATCAGTTTATTTTAACTTATTTAAAAGTGATGTTGATTGAAGCAGCGTTACCTCCTGAGAGAGAGAGGGGCTGGAAGGTTACCAAACCCAAAAAGGCGTGTGAGTCAGCAGATGCGCTGGTGCCCAGCGGCCGACGTGAGTCAGCACCGGCTGAGCGCTCCTTACCCTTCGGGAGGGTTGCTTCTCTGCACCATTTACCTTACGTGACCAAAGCTGCAGTGCCAGCACTGGCGAGCCTGTCTCCAGCAGCGCTGCGCCAGTTTCTTCTAAAAACTGAGAACAGAGAAAACAAAATTTTGAAGAGAAAAAATTTATTTTTGCAAAAGAATTGTGCAGGTTTGCTGAAGCTAGAACATCTGTTTACGTTGGGATACAGACATCATAAATAAAGGTGTTGGTCTTACACCTGGATTGCCGCTCTGGTGTTTGGCTCCCCAGGATAAATCCTGAGTTTGGAGAGGATGAGGGAGAAGGGGAGAGGGAAAAAAATTTGTTGAAGCTGCACAGAGCTGCTGTGACATTCTAGGCCAGTCCCTACACCTGTCCTTACACCACCAACAGCCTTGACGTGCTCTCCAGAGAGTGGGAACCACGGTGTCTCCACTGCGTACGCGTTAGTATGAGCTATTATTCAGGGGAAGTGGTGCCTCCAAGGAAAAAAAAATGTACAGAAGAAAAACCTTGGGAAAGATGATCCTTAAACTCTGTCAGGGAATAGGCGTGTGAGTGGCTGAACCGAGCTGCAGAGAACCCAGCAAACAGAACATTTGTCTGATACAGAAATACAAAGTGGATAATCGTCATTTTTCTTCAGAGGCTGCCCAGGCAGGATTCTCTCCCCAGATAAGCAAGAATCTTGAGGAATGGGACAAAAGAGTTTGAAGAACCACAACCACCAGCTGTGAAACTCCCGCAGATCACACAAAGGTTATTTTTCCCTTTTCACATGGGAGCGGATCAAGTTGCCGTTCGTTGTCTTTCTGAGGAGGTGCGATGGTTCCCATAGCAACAGCCTAAAACTTTTGTTTGACCACAAAATTATTTGATTCCTTTGAATCCGGATAATCCAGAGCCTTTCTGCCTCTTTACTGTTGGGAAATAAAATGGCTTTCCTCTTTGACACTCCAGCTTTAATCACAATCATCCTGTTATAAGGAGGGTGAGTAAACACCCGTTTTACAGATGAAGAAACCGAGGCAGGTGGGATTGGCGCTTTGGTGGAGGCAGAAGGGAGTCGCTGGGGCAGAGCTCACAGCCCCCCGTCTTCAAAATTCCCTCCTCTCCCCCGTTCGTAGCTGCTCAGTCCCGAAGCTCGGCGCTGCTGCCTGTACGTAGCGCAATGCCCGTCGTAGCTGGGCAGACCCCAGGGTGACCTGAATTCACACCTTTATGCGACTGAATTAGTACAAATCTTCCTCTTCTTCCGGATCCTTTGTACAACGTGGCCTCATTTCTCAGGTGCACGACGGATGCTGGAGAGCAAACATCAGAATAACCCTCTTGTTTCTCTTGCTTTCAGGGAAACATTTTCCTGAGTTACAGCTGACGTTGCTGTCATGGTTTCTCTCCCTCCATTCTTTCTCTCCTTTCTTTTGTACTATTTTACAATTTCAAGGGGTTGAATTCTGCTCTATGTGTAATTTTTATTATTATTTCTTGCCAGCTAAGGCAGCTTCTCCCAGCTTGAGACCACAAGTAGCGGGAGGTCTCACACCGCTGCTATTGCCTGGGTGCCAGGAGTCAGAGCCCCCCATATCGCAGCCCCCTTTTTAGACCAGATGATTTCCATCTTTCAGTGTTATTTCATTAGTCACTAGATAGAATTTTCCCCCAAATATTTCATGTGGCAGGGCGTGCTTCTGCCAGCCTTGCAGCCACAAATAGCAACAGAAAGTGGGCCGGGATTGTGACCCTTTTGGTAACAACCACAACTTGCAAATCTTCCCCTGTGAAGTGCCCGAGGCGAACGTTCCCTGGAATGAAACATGAGGATTGTTACGGGTCCCTGTTTTGGGATGAGTTGAAGAGAGAATCTTTTCCATCAGTTTTGGAATTTTTCTTTTGTTTTCAGCATTGTTGAAAGCATGACTTCTTGGAAGAAGCCCTTCCTACATTGAAAGACATCTAGGGATATATTTAATTGTTAAAAATGTTGAAAATATTTGTAATGAGATAGTCAAAGAAGTGCATGTTACAAAATCAGCTTCTTTACTGATTCTCCGTTAAAAATCTATTGTTTCCTAATAGTCTGCCTGGTGAGATGTCATGTCTGATGAAAGCACAGGACGCATGAGACAAATACTCACCAATTTTCCCTAATCCCCATCTTGCATAAAATACCCAGTGCCTTCAGATGCTCCCTAGTGAAAAGCAGGGAGAACTTGAAAAGATAGTTACACGGAAAATAAGGAAGAAATATCTCCCAATGTTTCAGATGGATGCAGAATTAATTGTATTAGCATCATCTATAGGAGAGGTTACCTAGAAAGCGTGACCAATATTGGAGCTGCAGTGTATGATCCCGTCTGCTCACCATTTCTCATACAGTGCTTTCCACTGGGACACACACCATGGCACCTGGAGAGCATTCTGCACCTTTTTCTAAATAAAAGGAACAGGATGGATATGGGATTTATACCCAGAAGCTCTGGAATTTTGCAAGAGTTTGACAGACCCTCTCAGGTCTGGTAGGGTCAAAGCCAGAGCTTATCCTGAGTAAAGGGTGGAAATTATTCCAGCATTCAGGTGCCTGGGATGGCTGCCTTCGTCTGTTAATGGGGAGTTTGGTTTTGAAGCATACACAATCCAGCCTGCTGCCTTCAAGATAACCTATAAAGTCTTAGAGATTCAACCCGAAGAGAAAGGAAAGGGAATTGCAACTGCGAAACAAGCCCTGGACAGCACAAGGAGCCATTAATGGCAATAAAAAATCTCCCGTTCCAAAGGCACATTGAAAATTCGTGGGTCATGTTAATATTATCTGAATTAGACTTATTTTGTGTAATATTTTTTCTTTCCTTTTACAGAAAGTGTAGAAGGAATAGGACACTTGGAGATTAGGGGGAAAAACGTTAGGAAAAAAGGGAAATCTTGGTCTTTTTAACTGCCCGTGGCCTATGCCCCTGGCCAAGCCGGAGCGTCGGCAGCTCCTCGAGCAACCTCTAGTTCCCTGCTGCTGCTGGAATTGTTTGGGAGTGTCTGCATTGCAGCGTGCTGGGAGATTTGGGGTGTTTTCAGCCAGGGGGGATGTGCAGCCAGCAGGGTAACTAACGTCTGATTCAAGCAGGCCGGCGGCTGGGCGGATCATGTAGGATCGCATGGGATCGCGTGGGATCCTATGGGATCAAACTGCAGGCGCCGAGGTGGGGTTTTTGTGGCTGCAGTCGGTTGGGTGTCGCTGGCAATGGGGACTGGGGACGGTTCCTTGGTCCCTAATGTGTGTGTGATAAGCTAGAAGCACGGATGCATTGGCCCCTAGCAACGGCCACAAATGGAAATGATAGAAATGATAGAAAAACAGAAGAGAAAAGGAAAATACAAGACATTCTGCCTGGGGAGGGGTGGGAGAAACCCAGAGAAGCCCCACTGAATTCAGAAGGCTCCGTTCTGCTTTCCCTCCCCTACTTTTACAGCAGTTCCCCCCCCCACCCCCGCCCCAAAACTGCTGCCCCTTTCGTACCCCAGTGCTGGTGCAAAAAAAAAAAAAGCCAAAC